>CM033756.1:29072410-29413413 GCA_019671005.1 Hibiscus mutabilis
TACTTAATAAATTTTAGCATGAAAGTTCAAATTTTAGGCATCATTCGATTTAGTCCTTTGTACAAAGAGCATCATTTTTTTATTTATTTCTTTTTAGTCCTAAACACTTAATTTAGCTACCATGAAATACATTAGATTAATATAAGTCACACTTGAATTGGAAACATACTTCCAAGACATGTTTTTGGGGTATTATAGGTCATTTCTAATTTAACTCGCAAACTATATAAACTTATTCATAAGTCCTCATCTTATATAATAAACCATATTTAAGGCACCCTTAAATCAAATTGAGCTATTATCAATTTGGTAACATACTTCTAAGCTATATTTTGGGATATTACACAAACATAACTCATGGGTCGGAAGTTTCAGGCACATACTTTGATCGAATAATAATTGCCAAAGGTTTCATTTTATTTCCCTTCATTAATTTCCCATGTTTAACCGCCACATCACGGATCGATAACCTGTTCATGTTTGCTTTATCTACAATGAGCTCGTATAGAAACAACATCCTGTCACGTTGCCCAACTTTCTATACTCGCAATAATAAATATTGTAGCATCAAAATAGTGTTATAAGCATACAACGTTTTATTATAAATGAAATACTGCTTTAAAATTCACTTACGATCCGCGTCAGTTCACTGATAGGGGTACCTAACCGTATGCCTTTCATCCATGTAATGACATACATACCATAGTTAGATTTGTCAAGTTCGATGCCATTGCAATCATTTAATCACATATTGGATGAAAACAATACATGAATATACAAACATGAACAACTAATACCCATTTTCTTGAGGTCAGACTTCAGGACATTGGATTTTTAGCGCGTCAAATGGCACATTTGTTTTGCCAAATACCTTAACAAACTTTTCATCCTCAAAAAATTCCGTAAAACAACGTATATGCAAAAAGTGGCAACATAAAACAAAGTTCATTCTGCAACATTATCATTCACACAATGCTAACATGTCGTTTGTAAATAAACAAATGTCTTCTCACCATTGTCTTAACTGCTTCAATCCTATGCGGAGTCGTCGTACTATTCGATAAGTTATCTAGTATCCAAACTTCTTGACATACCATATGAATCACACACAAGTAGCAGCGCTGACACTCATGATTCATGGGGATATATCTGTATAAATCCAAAAATATTATGTCCTCATACAATAAAAAATATTCTCCTAATACAATAAAAATATTGTATATCATAAAATAACATAACATTTTCACGTTAAGAGATTTTTATTTACCATATCACAGTCAGTCATGTCCTCATAAAACTATATTGATGGAGCACACCATTCAACGTAATTTGACCCTTTCACAATTGCAACCCTCATTTGTACGAGCATTGATTGCAATTAATAATGGCACTTAGTTACAAAATTGTAACAATTTCTTAACATACAAACATGGCTTTAACATTGTATAAGATAGTAACGAAAAATTTATTAACATACATGAACAAAACAAGGCATAAAGGCTATCTGACGCTGCCTTCTTACCTTCGTCTCCTCACGATTCAACGGCAAGACCACCAAATCAATAATCTTGTCAAGTTAAAAAAACAATAAAGACCATGTAGAAAAAATGGTACACAATGTTTCATAAAATTTCAAGCCATACGCGATATTTATTATACTTACTGTATTTGTGAGCCATTCCGAGGGTCGTAACGAATCAAGGTCACCAATAGTGGCATAAATGTTGTCCTGATTAATGACGACATAGCTGCTTACAAACATGATATTAATTCTTTGACGTTACGTTTCAAAATATTACAAATTAAACATTATAGTTGAAGCCTTACTTTTTCGCCAACGGGGTATTCCATATATAGTCACAGATCGTTCATGCTTACTCACCAATCCTATCGATTATTACAAGATACAAAATTTTGATCGAATCCCCGATATTTCACAAGAAAGATATGATGATAACAACGATAATGATGTAAACGACAACAACATGCATAGTCTAAAGGGCCAACATTCAATTCGATGGGCTAAAAGCCCAACATTGTATCTACCAACATTATGTTCAAGTCGATGGGCTAAAGGCCCAATCTTCAATGTAAATGGCAAATGACATTTACTATTATTATATTACACATTAACAACCAACCCACCAACATTATTAATGGTAATTACACGGAAATTATTTGGACATAACCAACAAACTTTAAAACTTTTTGGGTTTCAATGTTTCAAAACCTTTCAAGCATTACAATGTTATTTCTTTGAGAGTCAAAGGGATTTTCGACTAACCTAGACGCCAACTGTCTTAACCTACAATAGAACATTACACTAGTCAAGCACGAAAAACAACATGAACATGATCTTTAAAAAAAGTTATATGCTTTTACCTTTCCCTTCTTTGGTGCTAGAGAGTCAAAGTTTGTAACCTTTATCTTAGCGTTGCATTCAAGTGTTTTGAATTTCAAAAAAAGTAGAAGGATTGTATCAATAATGGTACTATCATTATCTCTCATAGGTGAGAAGACAAATTCGGCATGGTTATGCCTCAAAATTTCATTAATCACACACTCTACATTCTTTGCCATTTGGTTTAAGATCTTCCCCAATTTGCAATTCATTTTATCCCGCATTACTTTGATGTCTTAACAAACATCGTTGATTTTCACTTCAACACCACTAATTTTGACTTCAAAATTCTTTATTTTGCCGTCGTCAAAAACACTATTAATTTTAACTTCAACACTATTGATTTTGGCTTTAAAATCCTTCATTTCGACATCAAAAATTGTTCATATTCTCTTCCAAACTCTTCAGGTAGGTCATGTCAGCCCGCAATTCTACTACATCTTTAGAAAAATATTAAAATTCTCTTCCAATATCTTATCATCAACCCTCTCATACTGTTTAATTTCTCCTCAAGTTTAATTTGCTTCTCGATTCCCGTATTAACAACTTTTTTATCCTATTCACCTTAGAAATTACTTGCTGAAGCATCTCCGACATCATTTGCCTTGTAATTGATACTCTTGCACTGCCATCGTTGAATTCTGTTGCATTCTATTACATCACACTCCATGAAAATAACCTTCTAAATTAAATAAATATTAAGCATCCACCTTTCACATAATAAATGATTAATAAAATGACTTAGAAAGTATTACCTTACGTCTCTTCGAAGCTTTATTGCCTTTAAATGCTTCCATGTCTTCTCTGCCTTCAGGTAAATGACGCTTCCAGGCAATAATCTTTAGAATGAAAAATATATAATTAACCATAACATCATTTGACATACTAGATGATTAATAATCCAGTAGATACCTTTGGTCTATTCGAAGATCGCTCGCTCTTCAAGTGGGAATAAATAGACGAGACCTCTGACTTCACCAGTAAAGAATACGAGACACACCATCAAAAGTTGCACTAGCTATGCTATCAAATCCAGACCAATAATCATAAAGTCAAACCTAAATTCCGTATCATTCACAAACAAAATTAATATGACAAAACTCAGTTCCACTAATTTCTCATAACTAATGGTAATTTATAACTTTATCTCTGAGATTGCAATACACCATTTTAGGTAAACGAGCATTCATGGTTGTTGTAAACAATTTATTGCCTCAATAAAAGTATCGTAAAAATACTTCAAATAATATGCACATGGGCGTATCTCACCAGTAGGATATAGAAAAACTCTAATAATGTACAACAACATCCTTGCTTTCAAAGCATCCCCTTCAAAAGCACCAGAAACAATTTCTCGCTTTATTTGAACATGATTAACAAATATGCTGAGGTTATACTTTGCACCGAGTTCTCTACCTTTCTCCCCCGACAACACTTCATGAACATCAACACCCCTATTCTTCAGACACAATATAGCTTCTACATCTTTAACTGATACAGTAATGTTGTGTCCTTCAAACTCAATAACACTCCTTCGAACATCAAAAATTTCTATCAATTCCCCACATAGGTCTCGACGTACTGGGCAAGATTTTATAAAAAGTAACGATCCAAAACCATTTTCTTCAAGAACAGGATCAATCATTATCGTCTTCATTTCTTTCATCAATTCGTACAATTATTTTTGACTACACCTTGTTTCAAAACATGTCTACATAGAATTAGATAACAATTATTACATCAATCTCAATATAAACTTATACTATATCAAACAATGAATGTCTTTATGTTGCTATTACCTTATTCAAAATGCCTGATTTATAGTCTTTGTATGCCACATTCTGCTTCTCAGACAAATCTATGTAAGGTTGTTTTTCTTTCTTTGACATCTTCTCCCATTTCTTGCCTAACTTTCCTAACCTACGAAGGAAAAATTCAAAGGGTGAGTTTAACAAACATTATAAACAACTGAAACCTACTAGATTAGTCACTTTTTCCTCAATTTGCTTCATCCTCATATATCCAGCTCTACTATAAAACATTAAAATAACAAATTTATCCATTCAATCATTCATTGTGAGATGCAATAAGATACATACTTCAAATATTAACTTACTAAAATTGAATGCATGGAGGACATGTTTTCTGTGCGTACAACCTATCACATATGGCCAATATCTCAGCACCAACATCATCAGCAGCTTCATCAAAATGGAATTCAAATTTGTAGTTATCATCCTAAGGATTAAATCTTCACATGAATCAGTGCAGAAACAAACCAACTCACCTTAAACAAATTGATAAATAATTCTCATCCTCATTACAAACAAATCTAACATTTTTAGGTTCAAAACAATGAAAAATGGTAACATTTAATAAAAAAACAAAACATGACAAAATTTTTATTCCAAATCGATGGATAATATTCAGTTTAAACAAATTTCCTCCAACAAGAAATGCAATTCTATACCAACATGTATTGTTTAAAGCATTTTAAATATTTTTAGCTTACACATTTCTCTATTGGTATCGGTACATGTACCAAAGTTCTGAAACCAGGAAATAAACGTTAAATGTTAATTTCACTATAGAAAGTATCGGTACCCTATATCAAATTTCGATACCTCTTCTGTCAATGTTTATTTTCACAAGCTTTACTAAAAATTTAGGTTTACACATTTCATTACAGGTTCGGGTACATGTTTCACAATTCTGAAACTTTACTTGTCCAACTTAAATGTTATGTTTAATTGTAACATTTTAGGTTGCAACAAGAATGTTATCCCCTTCAAGTTTTGATACGACTTACTAAGTTTCAAAACTTACTAGCAACAACCTCTTCCTAGTTCGTGGTTTTTTGGGGAATCTAAATATAATGGTCAAAATCAAAAGTTTTAGAAAAGATACCCATCCAACGGTTCTAAGAACCCACCGTTTGTTAGTTGTATACTAACACGCCTTTCTTTAGACTCGTCCGGAAGCTATCACTTTGCAAAGTAAAGAGTGAATAGTAAGAATATGATTGAGAAAAACCGTAACACTTCAAAGCACCAACCAACTTAGCAAACCAGCATCTAGGAGCCTATTTCAAACCATACAATGGTTTACGAAGTCGACAAACCATACTAGAAGACTCAGAACTGAAACTTAGAGGCAATTTATGTAGACTTTTCCTCAAGATCACTGTGTAAAAATGCATTATGAATATCCATTTGATGAAGCTTCTAGTTTTTAGCAGTTGAAACTGAAAGAAAAGTGCGAACAATCACCATTTTGGCTACCAATGCAGAAGTTTCAATGTAATCCAGACCTTAAACTTGATTATTCCCTAAAATTACAACTCGTGCTTTAAATCTCTCAACTGAAGCATCAGAATGATACTTAATTTTATAGACCCACTTGCAACCGATAACCTTTTTCTCTGGAGAAAGTGTTTCTAAGGTCCAAGTATCATTTTTTCCAATGCTTCTATTTTATGTTACATGACAATCCTCCATCTCTTATCTTTCATTTCTTCAACAAATGTGCGAGGTTCAGTATTTATAGGGTTTTAGTTTCCAATAAGCTATCTTCGTACCGATAATGGGATATGCAAGGGCCTGTACCGATACTCAGGTATCACGTATCGGTATGCCATGCTTTAAATGTGTAACGATTCTTTCTTATTAAAGCAGGTACTGATATAGAGACCCTCATACTGATATCCACTACACTGGAATAGCATTAATGTTGGAAATAAAGTCCCCAACGACTCCTAACAACCCCTAAAGGCTAGTAACAACCACAAACTCATTAGAGGGTTTAAAAGACCTCTTCAAGCAACTATGGAACAACAAGAAACAACTTGTCAACATTCAATGTATAGAGAAAGTGCTTTTGAGCTTTGATTGTCATTTTTCTTGTAGAACACACTTCTGAGCTTAATTGTTCTATTTGCTCAAGTGTTTAGGTTTTGGGTGAGTTCTTAAATTGCAAAAAAAAAAATTCCTTGTGAGGTTTTTCATTGTTTGCTTTATTTGTATTCTCTTTTAGAAAGAATGTCTTAAGGTTTTGGGGCATAAATCTTAAGGGAGTTGCAAGGTTATCTATTTGTCCTCAAAAGAAAGAAAATCTAGTAGATTTGAGAAATATTTAGTGTGGATAGCTAAGGTAGTGGATATAGACTTGGTTTAGAAGTCAAACCACTCTAAAATCATTGTGTCAATTTTTTAATTCTAAGCTTTTTATCCATAATTGTTCCAAGGCCAATTCACCCCCTTAACGATATTTGGTTGATCATAGTCGAGCTCAACAGATTTCTATACCTCTATACAGGTGGGCATTTAAAGCTCAACTTTATGACTTCCCAACGGCTCCAAAGCACTCCAACAACAATAAACGGCTAAAATATCATTTCACACTATAAAAGCAAGCCATGGACACTTGAAGATGGTTATACAACATATTCAAGCTTAATGATCAAGATAAAGAGTTTTTAATTGTCTATTTCTTTATTTCTCTTGTATATAGTGTATTAAGTATTTTATTATTTATTTTTTGTACTCTTTGATAGTAGCTTAACTTTGTAAACACCTACCTTTTGAGGTATTTTATTTACCAAAATCAAACATTGTAAAAAGAGAGAGATTCTAGTTTAGCCTTAGAAAAACTTGAGTGGTTCTATCTTAGCCATTGAAAAGATAAGAGTTGTAAAGTTACACCTTATCCTTAAAGGCAAGAATTCACAGTAGTGAATTGAGAAATCCTTAGTGGTGATAAGTTAAGGTAGTAGATGTAGACTTGGTTTAGAATTTGAATCACTCTAAAATCGATGGTGCAAATTTGTCCATTTTATTTCAATTTCACCAATTCCTTCAAGAAACATATTCAACCCCTATTGGGGATTTTTAGTTGATCGAATCGAGACCAACAAAAATGTATTGATAACTTGCTCCAATGACATGCCATCTACATTTGTGTGTGCTGGATGGGAAGGAACAACCCATGGCACTAGAATTTTTGTTAATGCGATAATAATTAATTGTGTTGATCAAATTTCTCTTCCAATGCCAAGTGCTAGTATGTTTTAATAGTATAATTATTTTGATAAAAGTTAATTAAATAACATTGTTTATATATTACATATAATTTTTTATTTATAAGTAATTCATATTAAAATTGTAGGTAAATATTATGTGATAGATGCTGGATATCCAAACATACCAGGATTTTTAACACCATTTCATAGTCAAAGATATTATGCATGTGACTTTACATGTAGGCATCAACCAAGTGGGAAAGAAGAATTATTTAATATGAGACATGTTGGAAAAAATGTGAGGAAATGGTAACTTTGAGCCATATTATGGAAGGGTAAAGGTGGAGATTCGAATAATGATTCTATTGAGTCTTATTCTATTCCATGAGACCTTTACAACGGTATCTCATATGCTCAAATTGGTTGAGTGATGAATGAGAAATTGATGCCCAAAATATGATAGTTGTGAATTGAGTAAGGAAGTGAAAACCCCCTTATCACACATTGGTGGGATAAATAGCATGGGAAATGTTTATATACACACCCTCTTGGTGGTCATTGAATAACTTGAATGGAAATTGTTCCTCACGTGTAGGGGATGCGGATTGAAGCTCGTCGAACCAATTCTGGTTGGGGCACACCCGTACGACGTGGGCGAGGCGAATGTCCAAATCGGTTAGGCCCTTTGTGGATATGTGAATATTTTACCTACTTCAAATAATTTTTTCCTTACAAATAAAATATCTTTTAGAATATTATGAATTTAAAAGGGATAATTTCTAGCTTCCTTATATTTGAATATTAAAAAGGTATTGGGTTCAATTCACGAAAATATATCTGTTTTAAAATGGCAATAATTGACTATTTCTGAATTAAATCGAAATTAGGGTAAATGGCCATTAATACAGAATATTTCATTTTTCATTTTTTCCTCCTCCATTCCCCTATAAACACTGAGCCATTTTTCAGTTTTAACTCAACTCGAAAATTTTCTAGTCTTGAAAAATTGTATAGTCTTTTTGGTGATTGGCTAAGGCAAGAGTTCTATTCGTGATATCTACATAAGTGCTGCTGTAGAAGATCATGTATTGTTGTATCCTGGAAGAATAACGACCGACTAAATCAAGCACCAATGAATGGTCAAATCTGTCTTAAGAAAACTGCATTCGTGCAGGCCTCAACATTATTTATTTTGGTTTATTTCGAATATGTAAATTTACTTTAAAGTGTATTTGATTTATTTTCGTTTATATTTGATTATTCGTTTTGGATTAACCCAATTTTCCTTCAAGCTTAAGACAAATTTCAATCCAAGGCGATTCAAATATTTACGATTCAGAGAAAAACAAATAAATTCGTTTTTAGGATTTATCCTGTCGTTTCAAACGGATTTACTTAATCTCAAAACCGGGATAAATCTGTTATGCAGAAATTGTCAGTATGAGTAATTGAGGTTATAAATTTTGTGAAAAAATCAAATCAAAATAAACGGAAATTAATTTTTCAGTTTATTAGAATTATTATTGATTCCAGATTTGTTTATTTTCTGAAACAATGAATACGTGGATACAAAACTCTTGCCTTAATAGAAGAAAATTGATCTTCTAATGAGAGATGTATCACGATGGTAAATTTTGAAAGTAATGATCTCATAAATAATTCGTTTCAGGATTTAATTCCTTCCATTCTAACGGATTTACGAGATCTTTACCAAAACAAGAATAAATAAAATTAAAGGATTAATTCCTTTTGATTTATGTTGCCTTGATATCTTTTGTTTACGTTTTAGTGCTACTAATCCCAATGTTTAACATAGGATATAACAAAGGAAATAAATCATTAAATTTATTTCTATGCTAGAATCATGCGTTGATTCTAATTTGTTTAGGGAAATAAATCATTGAATTTATTTCCGTAGGAATCTTGTATGATTCTACTTTGGAAAAGGAAATATTTTTTTCTTAAAAGGAAATAAATTACTTCTTAAAAGAAAAAATTTGATGAGTTTATTTTCATAAAAGGAAATAAACCATGAGTTTACTTTCGGAAGAATCTTGGAAAAAGAAATAAATCGAATTTATTATTTCTTGAGAATCAAGTATGAATCTATTTTGGAAATAAATCAGTGAGTTTATTTCTAGAAGTAACATTGGTTATCAAATTCAAAGCGTTGATTTCAACTGAGGTCTCGAGTCAAAGCATAGAAGAAATTTGTTCTCTATGTCAAAAATTAAAATCTTAAAGGCTATTCTGATGCATGTTATGAAGTGTACAATGTTTAAAAATGGCTAAAGAATTGTGAGGGTCGTTGGACAATGAATGGAATGATTTCAAGAATAGAATCCATAAATTGATGATTCAAAGACAATATGAGAGTGCATGTCTAGGATTGGTTCTTTGAAATACTTGGTATTTAGGCGTGCTTAGTGCACCACCTCTCTTTTCATAAGTTACTTGCCTGGTGCACTGGTCATTATTGTTCTTTCTATTAGACCGTGTAAACTTTTGTTTCAGGTTTTTAGTTTGCTAAATTCTTGACGACTACCAAAAGTCGAAAATTATGTTTCTGGTTTTAGCATTTAGCTAAATTCATATCGTTTAACAAATTCATAATCTTCTGGTTTGTGACTATGTGACACAATTGAAAAATCAGTGAAATTCATTAATTTCAAAATGTGGCAACAAAAGATGTTGCATATTTTACCATGATAAACTTGGTCAAAGGAAGATGATCCTAGCGTTAGAGATGATAAGGTAAATATTGTTACCATCTTCAAATATTGCTACGGAAAACATAGTGACTTTAAACCGTAAATTAGGCGGTGTGTTTAAGAAGCTAAATTTCATTGGAAATGCTTCAATTGCCATAAGATAGGGAACAATTCTTTGGACTATAGACTTTCAAACGAGATCAATGTTGTGACAAAATTTTGTCATAACAATTGATATAGCAAACAATTGTTTGAAGGAAATTTTATTACCTTCATGATAGCACAAACTAAAGTCATATGCATTTGCTTAAAAGCAAAGGTGCTATAGAGAAATTATTCTCTATAAGCAGGATGCTAAAACCCAAACTTAATAAATTGATTAATTTGGGGAGAAACTTTATGTGAGTAACGCTACAACATCCAAGGGTACAATAGTTTTGAAGATAAAAAATTGAAACTTCAAAATGTGCCTAACAAGTGGGGGAAGTTCTATCAACTAATTACCTTTGATAAGGTATCTCAAAATAAAAGAGACAAGACACCATATGAGTTATGAAAAGAAATAAAAACCTTCCTACAACTACATAAAAATGTGGGGGTGTTCTGCAAAGGTAATGTTCCCATTACCAAAATAAATGAAAATAAATAGACTATATTTTCATTAACTATGTAGAACATATTAACATATATCAATTTATTGTGTACAAACAAATTCACAAGAATGTGATAATGTAAACAAAGAATGATTCATTCTTCGAAAATATATTTCCTATATAATTAAGGAAGTTGGTACAAGTTCAACGAAACGAACTTTGGATACTATCAATGAAAATTGTCCATACGTTCAACAAAAGGTTGAAACCAAGATATTGTCACGATGACAAGTAAGTGTGACAAATGATTGTATGTCAACATTAGGATACATGATCCTATGTTAAGGACATACTCATTGTTATAAGTAACAATAAAATGGTAAACATACCAAAGGCATGAAAAATACGAGAATGATATATTTGATTTTGGGTATCCAAATCTAACGACTGTCTGATGATCTCATATTAACGCTGTCACACTGCATTGAATAAAAGATTGAAAGTAAGATATTAAGAGTGTGACAAATGTGTGTATGTCAAAACTAGGATATACGATCTTATGTTTATGACATACAATTAAATGGTAAATATACCAAATTCAAGATTGACATGGAAAATATGAGATTGACAGATTTGATTCTGGGCATCCAAATTAAACGGTCACTTGAAGTCCCATATTGACATAGTCACACTACATGGACAAAAGAAGTTTGGCAATGATGTTTCCAGCATAGCCAGAACTCTAAATAAATATGAGCCAACACTTGTTCAAAAGAAATATCCAAATGTCATAAACAGTCTAATTAAATTGTACTAGACAAAATATTGCTTTCATTGTGAGCATTTTAAGCAATTCACAAAAAACAATCCAGGGTAAAACCTCTGGATAGCAATTGTGATAGTGCTGTGATACCTCAGATATATTCAAGGTTATGAATTGCATTATTCCATACGGATTATTCGATTCCAAATATCAAAGGCACAAGTGAATATGTTTCACATCAAAGAAATGAGCCAAGTCATGGGATTTCTCAAGACAAACGGTTACAACTAGATTCATAATGGAATTTGAGTTTTAGCTCTAGACAAGCCTGGAGAAAAAGTCAAATAACTTTAAAATGTCTTGGAAGATATTCCTGAATGGCCAAAGCATGTGCCAACAATATTCATATATTGAAAACCAAAAATTGGTAGAGCACAAAGCTTTATGTACAACAGTAAGTCGAAACATATGTGTCGTCGACATAATACCGTTAGACAACTGATCTCAAATGGAGTTATCAAAGGATAACGTTGCGAATCCATTAACCAAATGGTTAAATCGAGATCAAGTTGAGAAAACATCGAAAGGAATGTGACTAAAGCCTAGGAAAATTTAAGGCGCTATGTGAAGGAAAACCCTGCCTAGTTGACTGGAGATCCTAAGATCTAGGTTCAAAGGGACAACCTAATTGCATAGACCTGTTCGGTCACTGTAGGGGTACCTATCCCCAAATTTGTTCCTACGATGAAACAATGATCAAAAGGGGTATAGTCTAAGCAAAGCTTTTAATGACCATTGTGTGCTTCGGTGAGCCAAGCAACATAAGTCACCTATATAAAAGTGAAGTAGGGCCGCTTCAATGAGACTACTGGACATAGTTCTTTTAAACTCTTGTAGAACCAGGCGATGTCCACGGGTATATGGACATAACCATGATAACAAGTACTCTTAACGAAGAGGTAGCTGTATGAAGTATATCATCGTTTACACAAATGGTTGAACAGTTCAAGGACATTACATCTACTAGTTAGCTAGTAAAGTAAATATACTTTCACAAGGGAATGTTCAAAGGAGGAAACCTACATATCATATGAGTTATCGATCGTAGAACCTATCACCACATCGAGTCAAAATGTTTTGATAAAGTCATCAATTTCATTCATGTGGGGGATTGTTGAAAAAAATGTGAGGAAATGGTAACTTTGAGTCATATTACGAAAGGGTAAAGGTGGAATTCAAATAATGATTCTATTAGGTCTTATTCTACTCCATGAGACCTTTACAACGGCATCTCATATGCTCAAATTAGTTGAATGATGAATGAGAAATTGATGCTCAAAGTATGGTAGTTGTGAATTGAGTAAGGAAGTGAAAACCCCCATTATCCCACATTGGTGGGATAAATAGCACGAGAAGTGTTTATATACACTTACCCTCTTGGTGGTCATTAAATGACTTGAATGGAAACTGTGCCTCGCGCGTAGGCTCAGGGGGTGCGGATCGAAGCTCGTTGAACCCATTAGGGTTGGGGCACACCTACACGATGTGGGCGACGTGAATGTCTGGACTGGTCGGGCTCTTCGTAGATCGACAAATATTTTACCCACTCTGAATAGTTTTTTCCTTATAAATAAAATATCTTTTTGAATATTCTGAATTTAAAAGGGATAATTTCTAGCTTCCTTAAATTCGAATATTAAAAAGGTATCAGGTTCAGTTCACGAAAATATATATGTTTTAAAATGGCAATAATAGACTATTTCCGAATTAAATTGGATTGAGAGAAAATGGCCATTAATATGAAATATTTTGTTTTCCATTTTTTCCTCCTTCATTCCCCTATAAATACCGAGCCATTTTTTCAATTTTAACTCAACTCAGAAATTTTTTACTCTTGAAAAATTGCATAGTCTTTTTGGTGATTGGCGAAGCCAAGAGTTATGCTCGTGATCTCTACATAATTGCTGCTGTAGAAGATCATCCGTTGTTGTATCCTGGGAGACTGACGGCCGACGAACTCAAGCACCAAGGAGTGGTTAAATCTGTCTTAAGTAAACTGCGTTCGTGCAGGCCTCAACATTATATATTTTGGTTTATTTCGAATTTGTAAATTTACTTTAACGTATATTTGATTTATTTTCGTTTATAATTGATTCCTATAAGACATTTTTCTGTTCAAAAAGTGATTGAGCGAAGTATATTATTATATTAGTATATTATTATTTATATCATATTATTATTATTAAACAAAAACAAAAAATTAAATCAAATAATATATATAACAATAAAAGCCCAAGTTTATTAGTTTATAGTCCAATATTACATAATCCAAAAAACCCTAGATATTACATACATTAAGCCCGATAAGGCCCAAATAACTAAATCCAAAACCTTAATAACCCTAACTTTGATCTGCCCTAATGACCCTTTGGCTTATGCGCAACTGCCCTACAACAGTTAGATCCAAATTGGATCTAGCGGTCTAGAGACGAAGCATAATCTTCTGTGTACATCATGTGCTTACGCGTCTGTCTATTGCACTCTTTCACGCGCGCGTAAAATCCACGCACGCCTGCCCAGCTCCTCGTGGCGAGTCAGATCATCCTCAACCGACTGTCTCTGCTACGACTAGCCACCGTTGTCACTGCATCCGGCCAAAAGGATTATTGTCCTTCTCTCTCTAGTGGCCACCTCGCACAAACACAAAAAGTGTTAGAAACGCCACATGCAAATAAAACCAAGCATATCAGAACAAGGGGACAAGCCAACATTGTCAGATCAACACATGAATCCATCCAAGAATAAACAGAGGCAACCAATGAACTTTTTTAGGGGTATTTTCCTTTTTTAAATGATATTTAACATTCGGTTATAAAAACCTAAACCGAGAAACATGTAACCCTATGGGGAATTCAGATATCAATACAAAAAAAGTAAGTTTTCGAGGTATTCACTTCTAAAAAACAGCGCATGCATAAAATAAAATCGTGTAGGGTTTTATTTTTATCATTGAGTTTTAACTGTTCGGCTTCCCTCGGTTGTACGTTCCCCTGTTCCAATAAGAATCCCTTGGCTTTCGGGACAACAGTGGTGAATCAGAAGGTTGCAAAAGGGAAAGGTAAAGTTTTTTACCATTTCAGTTCTGAACAAAAGAATGAGGGGTTCGTTTTTTAGAAAAAGGGAAATGAAGGTTTTTAGGTTCATTTTTCAAAAAATTCGTATGATTTAGGGGTTTTTGGTGTAAAAGGGGTTCGTAAAATATTTTTCCTTAGGTTGCCAGTGCCGATGAACGGCGGACAACACGACAGAGTGCAGCGGCGCACCCGCCGAAATCTGGAAATACTGGTCGATTTCTGGGTTTGGGATGAACACACTGTGGTGTTTATCCCGAGTCGAGAGAATGTTTCCTAAAATGGGGGTCGATTTTTTTTTAAAATCTAAAGGGCTATGATTTTTGCGCGAAAAGCCCCTTATATAATTCACTCATTTTAAAAAATGGCAAATAGCCACATAAACCCTTCCGCATCAAAATATTTACACGCGGAAGCCATTCCGCAATTTATAATTCCTCCCTAACCCCCTCAAGCTTTTTCAAAAATTTCAATCTTGCCCCCAAATCAAAGTTCACCTGATTTTAAAAATGGATTTTTTACAATATGGTCCCTTCGCATTTCTGAAATTTTTTATAAGCTATTCCACTTTTTTAATTTACCTCCGCAGTCCCTCCTCTTTTTAATTGCTTTTTAATTTGGTCCTCTGTTTTAATTAATTTGAATTTAGAAGGGTTAATACCCTATTGGGCCCCTATTTTTTAAATCCTTTCAATTTGGTCCTTTCTATTGCTAAAATTCCCTTTTAGTCCCCCTTGTTTTTACTTTGTTTAGATTTAACCATTCACATTTGCACATTTATTTTCAACTTCTTAATTTGTGTTTTTGATTTTAATCCTTTTACTGTTAATATGCCTGTTTTATATTCAATTGTGTTTGTTCATTGTGCTCGTTTTTATCTTTGTTTCCCTTTTTTAGTGTTTTATTAGGTTAGACTTCTTAGGTTAGTTTAGGGCTTAATTTAATTAATTTAAATTATACGCTCGGCTTATTGGGGCATAAGTTTTAAATTAATTAAATTAAATTTAAGATTAGATTTTGGGGAGCCTCTAGATATATTTAAGATTCGAATTAATTTAATTAATTTAAATTTATCCTTGGCTTACTGGATAAATGTTAAATTCATTAAATTAGTTTGATGTCTCTTAATTACCTTTTAAGTTAAAATTTGCATTTGACTTAGATGAAAAATCGATGAAAATCATAATTATTAATTTACTCAATTTTAAATAGCGTCATTTTCTCAATGGGACACTAGTTTAAAATTAATCAAATCAATCATTTTGGTTCAAGATAATTCAAAAAAATATTAGGGTTCCTAGATTTTAGGTTTTAATTAATTTATGATTAATATTAGCTAACCTAGTTAATAATTAGATCACTAATTAATTTTCAATAATTTAGTCCTTTTAGGTTAGGACTCTAGTGGGCCTAGGGTTTTTCTTCATGCGTTTCCTTGTCATGCATTAATTGCCATTCATGTGAATTTAACATTTTAATCGGGTTTATTGTTAATTAATTAACTCTAATCATAAAAGGAGGTATTTATTAATTCCGATATTTGCGTCATAAAAGTCATGGCTCAATGGATGTAGACCAAATATTCAAATTATTTCTCACTGTCTGAAGGTAAACTTTAATTTGAAATAAAATTGGACAAGCCATAACATCATGTTTAACTGTTTGCATCATGCATAAAGGTGATGTACTTGATTCGAATTGTAAATTAACACGACAGTCGGTCTTATTCGATGTCGGTTTAATCTACGGTCCGATGTGCAGTTCCCTTTATTAATTAAATGATTAATTAATTCAAGCCCACTGGTTTGACAAAAGCCATTTAATCAAAGCAAAGATCCAATTAACACCATTTAATTAAATTTAATTCGAATTTCGATAATTTCCATCAATTGGAAGCAATTTATATTTTGGTACCGATTTTCGGGCGTGATTGGGGTGCTAATCCTTCCCCATATGTAACCAACTCTTGAACCCATTTTCAAATAAATCTTTGGTTTTATGGTGTTCGGCCTACCTTAGTGACCGGTGGCGACTCCAACCCTCATTTTATCCTAAAAAATACTATAATTTTCTGACATCACCCATTTTTCAAAGAATTTTTCAAAAAAACACTTGGTATTCAAATAAATCAACTTCCTTGAAGAAGACTCTCAAGTGGTCCTCAATTGGTATTCATTCATTCATTCATCATACACAGTTAGGCATCATTAGGTTAAGGGCATGCATTAAATCATTCTATCTTTTTGATAGGTATTTAGAGATTTACAAGGATCTTAACCTATAACTTCACGTTTGAAGAAGTACATCCTAGAGAGATTTCAATTTATGCTTTCGTAAAATCAAGCAAAGATTTTGGTTTACGACTTCTTAAAAAGTATATCACAACAAAGAACCGAGAGTTCCCAACGAGAAGAACTCATAAAGCAAGAATCAAGGGTTCCATTCGAGAAGAGCCTATCCAGCAAAGTTTCCAAGTGTTATTTCAAGATCTACACCAAAAGCCATCGGTGCGCTATTTTATTTCTAAACTGTCACTTTTCAATATCAGATGTTAATATATCAGCAGCCTCTAAGTGCTTGACTTCATCTTCTAGCCACCAGTAAGACTTTCATGTGTATAGTGAGCTAGGTTGTCCGTAAATCCTTCAGTGTTGAACCCTTATTTCTGGCCATCACTAAGACCTCCAGTGCTTGGTGAGCCAGATTGTCAGTAAATTCGTCAGTGTTTGACTTCATTTTCTAGCCATCAATAGGATCTCCATGTGCATGGTGAGCTAGGTTATTCATAAATCCTTCAGTGTTGGACCTTTATTTTTGATCATCAGTAAGACATCCAGTGCATGGTGAACCAGACTGTTAGTACAAGTCACTAATAAGACCTTCAGTGTGAGGTGATTTGGGTGTCAACAAAGCCTTCAGTGCTTGATCATCGGCCCTTCGAACCCTCAGTAGGACCTTCAGTGTATGGTGATTCGAACCTTGATCAGGGAAGTGAGACAAAATTAATGATTTTAGTCATTGCTCTATCACTATTAACACAAGGATGAGCAAAGAGGAGCAACTGTAATCACTAATTTTGTCTAGACTTTTTTAAGCTTTTGTTATTACCTACTATATTACATATATATATATATATGTTGATTATTAGTAATATTTAATATAATATTTATTATCTTTTGTTATAGTATTATTACTTCTTTTGATATTATATTACTATATTATTATATATCATATTATTATATTAGCTTATCATTATTACATTATTATTTATTATTATTCTATTATTACTATGTTACATTATGTTATACTATATTATTATATTAGTATATTACTATTATTATTATTATTATTAAACAAAAACAAAAAATTAATTCAAATAATATATATAACAATAAAAGCCCAAGTTTATTAGTTTACAGTCCAATGTTACATAATCCAGAAAACCCTAAATATTACATACATCAAGCCCGATAAGGCCCAAATAACTAAACCCAAAACCCTAATAACCCTAACTTTGATCCGTCCTAATGACCCTTTGGTTTCTGCGCAGCTGGCTCACAGCCGTTTGATCTAGATTGGATCTAACAGTCAAGAGACACGCCTGTCCATTGCACTCCTTCACGCGCGCCTGCCTAGCTCCCCGTGACGAGTTATATCGCCCATAACCGACCGTCTCTGCTACGATCAGCCTCCTTCTGTCACTACATCTGTCCATAAGGACTGTTGTCCTTCCCTCTCTAGTGGTCACCTCGCACAAACACAAAAAGTGTCAGAAACGCCACATGAAAACAAAACCAAGCATATCAGAACAAGGGGACAAGCCAACAATGTCAGATCAACACATGAATACGTCCAAGATTAAACAGAGGCAACCAATGAACTTTTTAGGGGTGTTTTCCTTTTTCAAATGATTCGTAACATTCTGATATAAAAACCAAAACCAAGCAACATGTAACCCTATGAGGGGATTCAGATATCATACAAAAAAAGAAGAACAAGTTTCCGAGGTATTCACTTCTAAAAAACAGTGCATGCATAAAATAAAATCGAGTAGAGTTTTTATTTTTACCGTTGAGTTTTGACTGTTCGGCTTTCCTCAGTTGCATGCTCCCCTTTTTCGAAAAGAAACCCTTGACTTTCAGGACAACAGTGGTGAATCAGAAGGTTCAAAAGGGAGGGGTGAAGTTTTTTACCGTTTCGGTTCTAAACAAAAGAATGATAGGTTCATTTTTTAGAAAAAAAAGGGAAAAGGAAAGTTTTGGAGTTCGTTTTTCAAAAATCTCATCTGATTTAGGGGTTTATGGTGTAAAGAGGGTTCATAAAATAGTTTCCTTAGGTTGCCGACATTATGAACGGCGGCCAACGCGACAGAGTACGACGGTGCACCCGTCGAAATCTGGAAATGCTGGTCGGTTTCTGGGTTTGGAATGAACACACGGTGGTTTTTATCCCGAGTCGAGAGAATGTTTCCTAGAACGAGGGGAGCATTTTTTAAATCTTAAGGGCTCCGATTTTTGCCACAAAACCCTTCCGCATCAAAATAATTACGCGTGGAAGTCATTCCACAGTTTATAATTCCTCCCTCAGTCCCTCGAGCTTTTTCAAAAATTCCAATCTCGTCCCCAAATCAAAGTTGACCTGATTTTAAAAAATGGATTTTTTACCATATGGTCCCTCCGCACTTTTGAAAATTTTTTAGAATCCATTCCGCATTTTTAATTTACCTCTGCAATACCCCTTTTTATTTTCTTTTTAATTTGGTCCTCTGTTTTAATTAATTTGAATTTAGAAGGGTTAATACCCTATTGGGCCCTTGTTTTTTTAATCCTTTCAATTTGGTCATTTCTAGTGCTAAAATCCCCATTTAGTCCCCATTGTTTTTACGTTGTTTAGATTTAATTATTTGCATTTGCACATTTATTTTCAGCTATTTAATTTGTGTTTTTTATTTTAATCCTTTTATTGTTAATATGCTTGCTTTATATTCGATTGTGTTTGTTCATTGTGCTAGTTTTTATCTTTGTTTCCCCCTTTTAGTGTTTCATTAGATTAGGCTTCTTTACGTTAGTTTATGGCTTAATTTAATTTAATTAATTTAAATTATGAGCTCAGCTTATTGGGGCATAAGTTCTAAATTAATTAAATTAAATTTAGGATTAGATTTTGGGAGCCTCTACATAGATTTAAGATTCAAATTAATTTAATTAATTTAAATTTATCATTGGCTAATTGAGATAAATGTTAAATTCATTAAATTAGTTTGATGTCTCTTAATTACCTTTTAGGTTAAAATTTGCTTTTGACTTAAGATAAAAACTCGATGAAAATCATAATTATTAATTTGCTTAATTTTCAATAGCGTCCTTGGCTCAATGAGACACTAGTTTAAAATTACTCAAATCAATCATTTTGGTTCAAGATAACTCAAAAAATATTGGGGTTTCTAGATTTTAGGTTTAATTAATTTAGGATTAATATTAGATTAACCTAGTTAATAATTAGATCACTAATTAATTTTCAATAATTTTGGCCTTTTAGTTAGGACTCTAGTGGGCCTAGAGTTTTTCTTCTTGCTTTTCCTTGTCACGCATTAATTGTCATTCATGTGACTTTAACATTTTAATCGGGTTTATTGTTAATTAATTAACCCTAATCATAAAAAAGAGGTATTTATTAATTTAGATATTTGTGTCATAGCAGTCCTGGCTCAATGGATGTAGACCAAATATTCGAATTAATTCTCAATGTCTGAAGGTAAACTTTAATTTGAAATAAAATTGGACTAGTTATAACATCATGTATAAAGGTGATGTACTTGATTCGAACCGTAAATTAATACGACATTCGGTCTTATTCGATGTCGGTTTAATCTATGGTCCGATGTGCAGTCCCCTTTATTAATTAAATGATTAATTAATTCAAGCCCACTTGTTTGAAAAAAGCCCGTTTAATCAAAGTATAGATCCAAGTAAGACCATTTAATTAAATTTAATTCGAACTTTGATAATTTCCATCAATTAAAAGTAACTTATATTTTGGTACCGATTTTCGGGCGTGATGGGGGTGCTAATCCTTCCCAACACGTAACCAACTCCTGAACCTATTTTCAAATAAATCTTTGGTTTTATGGTGTTCGGCCTACCTTAGTGGCTGGTGACGACTCCAACCCTCATTTTATCCTCAAAAACTTCGAGATTTTCCGATAAAACTTTATTTTTCAAAGAATCTTCAAAACATTTAAAACTTTAAACATTTTAATTTTCTTCTTTCAAAAGGCGATTTCAAAAAGGGTCGCTACAGCTAAAATAACTCATGTTAGATAAGAGATTGCTACATCATTATGGATTAATAACAGGGAAAATTAGAAATCCAAAAGAAAAACATAGTCACTATGAAGTGGTAATAGTTATTCCTTTTAAATCAAATCTAATTACTGTTCTTTATTAAGAAAAAATTATTATTTTATGTATTTCAAAACTTTGGCTTGATTAACCATATTTATTTTGATGAAAAATGAGATTATCATCATGTGCCTCATTAAAAATCTCCTTAAGCCTAGATGGAGAAAAAGAGTACACATGATAATAATTAGTTACAAAGTCTTAAACATAACCGAATCGGAACAAATAACGACCATGTCATAAAAAAAGAAATCACAAACAAACAAAACTACCTCAATTAATCTCCAGCAACCTACGTAATGCCTAAAGCAAGAGAGTAATCGGCCTCCAACAGCGAGTGCAAACCAGTCGAAGGAGTACCCATAAAGTGAATCCCAAAATCAGAATCCACGACAGCAAGGCAATTGCATCAGCGACCTTGTTACTGGACCGGCCAATATGCTGGAAATGTAGCTTGCAATGGTGCCGAGTAAACTCCTCAATGTGATGTACCAGGCTTATCACATTAGAAGGTGATGTCCTTTTATTCAAGATATGAATAGCCTCCAAACAATCCGACTCCATAATGAGAGAGCGAATGCCTAAGTCCCAAGCACACACTAATCCCACATAAATACCTCATAGCTCATCCTCAAGAACGGAACAAACACTGATAAACTTCCAGAACCGCATAATCCAAAGACCCTGACTATTACGAATAACTCCACCACAAGATGTACGACCATCAATGCCCCTCCTCGCACTGTCCACATTAACTTTATGCCAACCCACCAGAGGCATGAACCACGTACCCAGCCCCGGCACCACTGTTCATGTATTCTGTACTGGTGGAACCGAACCAACCGCGTCCAATGTCATTGCAAGTAGCTGTTTACCACGCTCCAAAATGGGACTCATATCATTTATTGGCGAATAAAATGCAATCGCATTACGTTGCAGCCACAAGTTCCTTAAGATTGCCCCCGAAAAGAAGGTCCTAATCGGTTGTATCTACAACAAAAGAGGAGGAGATGTCAGGTTCAGCTTGAACCACCACTCCATAAGATCCAATGCAAGAAAATTAGTCAATTTGTCCGGTTTAATAAGTCCAACCCAGAGCATAAAAGCCATAAGGCATTAGCACAATAAGTGATTAAAGTCTTCGGCACCATCATGGCACACATGATAGCTACTATCTGATGTAAAATGTCGTCGCACACGTTCCTCATTAATCATCAACTTGTGACTACACGCCAACCACAAGAAAATTTTAATCCGTTGTAGCCCCTATACTTATGTATCAATTTTTACACGTCATTGCTCACCGATTGAGATACCGCACACCTTGTCTCGTATGTGGACTTTATTGTAAAACGTTGATCCACACTTTTGTCCCAACCCACCATATCCTTCGACAGCCAAGGCACGGGGCACTTCAATGCCACTATCCTAAGCAAAAACTTGTAAGGGCAGCAAGTGCTGGAACCGAGAACAAGCCCAGTCACCACTTGGATCCACCATCGTGGCAATAGGGACATCCTCAATTGCGGAAGCTTGACTTGGTGAGACAAAAGCATGGAGTGGTCCCAATTCACCAAGCCAAGAGTCGTGTTAAAACTTAATGGTCCTTCCATAACCAACAGACCATACAATACTAGTTCGAACATCATTCCATACCACACTCAACCCTTTCCAAAGACGTGAAACATTCTTATTACGCAGCATGTCTGAGATCCTCTCATGGAATTTATATTTAGCGTAGAGAAAACGCACCTATAATGCATTCTGATGCGCAATCAAATTAAAAGCCAATTGCATAAGAAAAGCTTCATTCATAACATCAAGTTTCTGAAAACAGAGCCCTCTCTGTGCAATAGGTCGACAAATCTCATCCCATCGAACAAGATATACCCTTTTTCATCATTCGAGATTCCCCACACAAATTTATAAATTAGGCGCTCTATAGTCAAACACGTCTGCTTCAATAACATCACCGTTTTCATATTATACGTGGGGATAACCATAAAACTACTTTCGCAAGCGTAATACGACCAGCCAGCGAGAGAGTTTTTGCGTTCTATCCAGATAACTTTGTCTGGACCATTAAATTCAAATATTTATAGGAATTCGAAGTAACACGTCTATATAGGAGCGGAACATCCAAGTAGCGGCCCAAGTTATTCACCTCTTTAAACCCGAATACTGGGCTAATATGAGAAAGAAGATGGGATGCAACATTCTTAGAAAAGAAAATGGTACTCTATGCCCAAAGAAGCCTCTGTAAAAATTATCATATCATCCGTAGAAAAAGAGGTGAGAAATACCCGAGGCCCTTTTAGACGTTTAAAAAGGCTTTCAAATTCCAGTCGTGATCTCTCATTAAATTGCTTGAGCCAATCTCTCCATACAAAGCACAAAAAGATACAGGGAAAGAGGATTCCTTGTCGGATACTACGCGAAGGCTAAAGCGGATCAGTCAACAAGCCATTCCAAGGGACTTGTGTTGATACAGTGAACACACATAAAGTAATGAGCTTACGAAGCAAAGCCGGGATTCCAATATCAATAAGTGTATCTGCCAAAAAACTCCATTCAAGTCTATCATACGCCTTCTATAGATCAATTTTAATAGCCATCCAAACTTTTTTACCTCTTTTCCTCCTCATTGTATGAATAACATCATGAGCAATAGCGATGTTTTTAGTTATCAACCTACCCGGGATAAAACTGGTTTGATTTTTTGAGACCCGGTGAGGCAAAAAAGGCTTCAGCCGATTAACAATTATCTTAGTAATAGCTTTATAAATCACATTGCAAAGGCTAATAGGACGGAATTAACTAATATGCCCAGACATTGTAACCTTCAGAATAAGCACAAGAGGGTACGATTAAGCTTTTTAGAAAATTCCTCTTTCTTAAACGTATTCCGAATACAATCACACACTGAAGGGCCAACTATAGTCCAATTACGTTAGAAAAAAGCTGCATGCAGACCATCAATTCCAGGAGCCTTAAAAGGACCCATATCAAAAAATTCTTGATGTATTTCATCATCAATTACCGGACATTCCAAACTTGAGAACATTAATCCCAAGAATGGTGGTTCCATAATAATAATAACTTAGCCGATATTTATAATCTTTAGAGGGTTAAAATAAATAATTTTGTTGCATTTTAGCTTTTGGGTATGATCCAAAATTCTTGCCTTTGCTTCTTCATCTTACAACAATAGTTGGATACTTGCATCTTTTGTTTTCTTTGAGAAATCAATCAAATGGGTATAGATATAGCATCAAACTCATAATCGAAGTTAGACCAAAGCTCATATTCGTAACATTAAAACTCAAATTCATTGCCAACTTTATCCACTACCATCATAATTGTGACATTTTTATAAAAGTGGTTTCGGTCAGGAATAAAGTTAGTATTTAGAGTTGAGAATAAAACATAAATTTTAGAAAGCGAGAAGAATTCATAAATAACTCAATTTTTAAATTTTATTATTATATGAGAACAAACCTAAAAAAAATAAGGGTTGAGGCAATTGTTCCTCCCCTTAACAGTTTCGTCATTGGTTTCGATCAAAAGAAAAGATTAAAGAATTTACAGGTTTTTATTTGGGTGATAATTTAATTGTTGGGTCGTTGTTGGATTCACAGGTTTTGATGTTGGGGAATGAGAACATACATACTATGTACTTTTTGGTGCCCAACATATGTCCTAAAGCTAAAAAAATAGGTATAGAATTTAGGATTAAGATTTAAGATTTAGACTTTAAAGTGTAATCACTCATTTTTGTCCGGATTTTAGTACTTTTAGTATTATTGTAATAATAATATTATTAATCTTAAAAAACTAAAAAATATAATAAATAAAAAAAGTAAAAAAATAATAAAAAAGGGGAGGGGAGTGGAGCACAAGGCTCCACGTCACCCACCTCACCCCTCATATTGCCTATAAATAGACATTCAATTGGAGGGGAATGAAGAGAAAGGAGCCGGCCAAGGCTTTGCCCAAATAAGAGAGCTTGGCTCTCAGGTAGCCAAGGACCGGGGCAGTGTCCTCGGTCTTAACCGGTTCGATCGGGGTCCTATTTTGGATTCGATCTAATTAATTTTTTGGAGAGGTCGTGGTAGATCTCGGTGGGGTTCAGTCGGGGTTCGTCATTCGAACTCCTAGTTAGGTATATTTTCTTTCCTTTTTATTTATGTTGTAATTTTTATGATTTAATGAAGTAGTAGTTAATTTAAAATTGTGTTTTTTAGTTTGTATGTTTTAGATTAGTATTTATTATTTATGTTTTATATTAATATTTTATTTATGTTAGATTTGTTTTTATTTATGAGCTAGATTAATATTTATGTATGTATGTTTTATATTAATATTTTATTTATGTTAGATTTGTTTTTATTTATGTGTTAAATTAATAGTTATGTATGTATGTTTTAGATTAGTATTTTATTTATGCTATATTAGTATTTTATTATGTTAGTATTTGTTTATATTTTTATCACAATATATTTATTTATATTTGCCATGTTTTTTTAAGTTTGCATAACGGATATATATTTTGTCAATGTGGTGCACTTTTGTCCGAGCGTAAACGGGGCCAGTATCAAGCGTAGTGATAGTGGTTGGGCGTTTACTCTCGAATAACGGAGCTTTTATAATTTATTCGCACATATAACCAGATTTTAATTTAATTGTCACTTTAATCCAGAAAGTCTAATATTAATAAAGCGATAATTATTAAAGTACCAATTTTGGGCGGTGTGGGGGTGCTAATCCTTCCCCATCCGTAACCGACTCCCGAACCCATCAATTTTAAATCTCTGGTTTTACGGTGTCCGGTCCACCTTGAGTGGCCGGTGGCGACTCCATTTTTAAATAAAACGTGGGTTTTATAAAACTCCACGCGGAAGACAATATTTTCAAAATAAATAAAAAATACTTTCTTTTTTAGCGAGAATGGGACATCGCTACAGATGGCGACTCTGCTAGGGACATTTTTGTTTTTAAAAAAAATAAGAGAGTCAAGCTTTTTTCAAATAATTACCGCTTTATTAATATCAGAAATTTCATATTAAAGTGACTATTAAACTAGCATTCAGTTATAATTGCGCGTTTATTTTAACGCATTTAAAATATGGCATATAAACCCATTTTTTAAGTAGGGGAAAACGCTAATGCTTTCGTGGAGATATCGTTCTCCCGTGTAGGCCTAGCAAGTACCTTCGGGGCTCGAGTACCTTATGCTTTCGCAAGGATATCGTTCCTTCGTGCATGCATAAGCGAATGGGTCCCCCTGAATTGAACCCGGTTGAAAGGAGCCTATAATGGGTGATGATCGGGGGCCTTGCTACTCTTAGTAGAGGACAACAAGGACAATTCGGGTACCTCTTAGCACCAAAACTGCATATAGTGAGCTGTAGGAGCCAACCCTTTAAAGCCATGTGAAACTCTGCCCGGTTAGTAGTCACCCTATTTAGGCTCTGGTGCCTTATTTATGTACAGTTTTTTACTCTATTTTGTCATATTTATCATTTGTTTTATTTAATCATTCGATATTACCTCGTTTCATTTTCATTTTCATCACATCAATTTCATCTGCATCATTGCACAATATCATCACAATCTTAATTTTGCATTGCATTCACATAAATCATTTTGCATTTAAGACAGTTTGCATATAGACGCATCAATTTTAAAATCGGTCCTCGGGATGTCCCACGTCATTAGTACCAGAGAAAGCAAAGTCAGCCAATTCAACACCATTACCAAACCTCCACAAGAACTCAGTCTGGGGGCATCTCTCGACAAGTGCCAAATTTCAACACTCACCCTTCACTCTCCATCACCAAAATTAACTCACCACCTCTCATCCTTCAGAAATCATTCACACTCACCATTTCCAACCGAAAACACAATAAAGTTTTTTCCATCGCCACTACCATCGCTACCCATCAACCAAAATACTCGAACAGAGAACCCTTCATTTCACGGCCTGAACCCTTATGTTTGAGTCCTTTTGAACTCTCGACTTACCATCACCCGAAAACCAAGCCGTTCAACTCTACCATTCTACCCAAAGCCATTCAAAAAACTGAAAGCCGAGCAAACCTTTGCTACCATTCTTTTGGAATCATACATCCACATCTTTTACAAACATTATGCCTCTAACAAGGTCCCAGTCCGGGGGCATTCTTTGCCAAGGTCCAACCTTCATTACCGAGTCAAACTCTCACATCGTTTACCACAGTCTGCGAAACTGCACCTAATCCAAAATAATAATAATGAGCTGCCTTGAACCAACACACTATTTATGAACCCAACTTAGGGGGCAACAGAATCCGCATTTAAAGTGTCAAATTCAAGAGCAGTTTCAGACGACAACATAGGACGAACAAAATGTTGGGCATGCACCCTAATGAAAGACTCAGATGAAAGCTGATCGAACCCAGGACAAAGTCGGGGCACAGCCGCATGAAAAAACCAAGATCCTAACGAGACCAGTGATGAGTCAGGGGCATCCCTTTGAGGGCAAGAAAAATCATATCGCATCCAGGCATTTAGTTGCATTCATCTAGCATTAAATCATTTTTGCATACTCATACATCTATGTTCAGTGCATACGCTAAAGTCACCTTGCATTTAGGATAGACACATGCATTTAGGCATAAAATTCATGCATTTTTGCTTTCAAAAAGGTTCAAAAAAGACCGAACATCCTCAGCCGTGGGGGCAACAACACGACAGCCAACCTTAGTCTTAGAGGAGGCCAAACACAAAGAGGATGCTGAAACATCAATAAAAGGTAACAGTGGCAAATTTTGTGAACATTTACTGATTAATGTTTTTTTTCCATTTTCAGGTCATACCTCTCCGCCAGTAGAGCAGTAGAAGTAGCCTTTTCAGATCTTGCCTTCGTCATTGTTGATAGGCCAACATTTTCAGATTTTGCTTTACCGCTGATGGTGCAGCAGTACAGACATCCTGAAGATCTCGTTTCCCCATTGATGGTGCAACAGATCCGAATCTTTCCCCAAGCAGATCGAATTTCTATTCATGTCTTGTTTCTCCGCTGACGGTGCAGCCAGACCTATTTTTTTCTCGAGTTCTACTTCTTTGTACAGTTCAAGAAAAAGAAAAAAAATCATCAAAAAAAATAATTGAAAAATTTTGAAAAAAAAAGAAGAATTCAAAAAAAATTATCAAAAAATAAAAAAAAGAAAAAAAAAAGAAAAAATCAAAAAAGTAGAAATGAAGAAAAAATGAATGAAATGAAAAATCAAAAAAAAAATTATCAACTTTTATCGCCCGATCTAGTCTCTCCGCTGATGGTGTAGCCGGTTCCAGGTCGTCATTATCAGATATAGTCCTCCACTGATAGAGTGACTAGGTTCAAGCTATAGTCGTACTCTGATTCTACTCTTCGCTGATGGTGTAGCCAGTTCTAGGTCGTCATTATCCAATCCAGTCATCCGCTGATAGAGTGGCCGGGTCCAAGCTCCCGTCATCCTCAGATCCTGCTCTCCGCTGATGGTGTAGCCGGTTCCAGGTCGTCATTGTCCAATCCAGTCCTCCGCTGATGGAGTGGTTGGGTCCAAGCTCCCGTCGTCCTCAGATCCTGCTCTCTGCTGATGGTGTAGCCAGTTCCAGGTCGTCATTGTCCAATCTAGTCCTCCGCTGATGGAGTGGCCGGGTTTAAGCTCTCATCATCCTCAGATCCTGCTCTCCGCTGATGGTGTAACCGGTTCTAGGTCGTCATCATCCGAACCAGTCCTCCGCTGATGGAGTGGCCGGGCCCAAGCTTCCGTCGTCCTCAGATCCTGCTTCCCGCCGATGGTGTAGCCGGTTCTAGGTCGTCATTATCCGAACCAGTCCTCCGATGATGGAGTGGCCGGGCCCAAGCTCTTGTCGTCCTCAGATCCTGCTCCCCGTTGATGGTGTAGCTGGTTCCATGTCATCATTGTCCGAACCAGTCCTCCGCTGATGGAGTGGCCGGGTCCAAGCTCCCGTCGCCCCCAGATCCTGCTCTCCACTGATGGTGTAGCCGGTTCTAGGTCGTCATTGTCCAATCCAGTCCTCCGCTGATAGAGTGGCCGGGTCCAAGCTCCCATCGTCCTCAAATCTTGCTCTCCGCTGATGGTGTAGCCGGTTCTAGGTCGTCATTGTCCAATCCAGTCCTCCTCTAATGGAGTGGCCGGGTCCAAGATCTCGTCGTCCTCAAATCTTGCTCTCCGCTGATGGTGTAGCTGGTTCCAGGTCATCATTGTCCAATCCAGTCCTCCGCTGATGGAGTGGCCGGGTCCAAGCTCCCGCCACCCTCAGATCCTGCTCTCCGCTGATGGTGTAGCCGGTTTCAGGTCGTCATTATCCAAACCAGCCCTCCGCTGATGGAGTGGCCGGGTCCAAGCTCTCGTCGCCCTCAGATCCTGCTCTCCGCTGATGGTGTAGTGGGTTCCAGGTCGTCATTGTCCAATCCAGTCCTCCGCTGATGGAGTGGCCGGGTCTAAGCTCTCGTCGCCCTCAAATCCTGCTCTCCGTGATGGTGTAGCCGGTTCCAAGTCATCATTATATGATCAAGTCCTCCGCTGATGGAGTGGCTAGGTCTCAGTTTCTGCTGTCCTACTTATCCACTGATGGTGTAGTAGGGTTCCAGTTAATGTTTCTGTTTCTCCATTGATAGATCAAACTTTACTGATTTTCAAGTTTTCTTTATTAATGTTGTAGCTAGAAAACAAATCAAGAAAAGAAAAAATCAAAGAAAAAAAGAAAAAAGAAAAAAGAAAAAAAATGAAAATGAAAAAAATGAAAAAAAATGAGTTTTCAACCAAATTCTGATCATGCCTCTTCGTCAGAGTCATAGCTTGATCACACACAAAAAAGCACTTCGATATGCCTCTTCGTCGGTGTCGTAGCTGGATCAAATCTTCAGACCTTGCCTCTTCGTCGGTGTTGTAGCTTGGTCAAATTTAACTGTTGGTTCTGTTCGGTGTTGTAGCTGAACCAAATTCACTAACTTTCGATCTTGCCTCTTCGTCGGTGTTGTAGCTAGACTAAATTCACTAACTCTTTCCTCTTCGTCGGTGTTGTAGCTTGGTCAAAATTTACTAATTTTCAAATTTTATCAATGTTGTTTCTTGAAAAAATCAAAAAAAAAAAGAAAGAAAAAATTAAAAAAAACAAAAAAAACAAAAAAAAGAAAAGGAAAAAGTTGTCAATTTTCTGATCTTTCCTCTTCGTCAGAGTTGTAGCTGGATCAGACATCAGAACTTTCACCCATCGGTCTTGCCTCCTCGTCAGTGTTGCAGCTGGATCGAATTTTGTAGACCCTGCCTCTTCTTCGGTGTTGCAGCTAGGTCGAACTCTCTTAAGGTATTAGCTTATTATCAATAATGTAGCAAGTGGGACTCGGTTTGGCTTCCCCAACAAACAACCCCCCATTTTGAAGGTTTTGCTTCCCTAAAAGTGACAAGGTGGATCAATTAAGACAAGAAAGAAGACATGCGCCGAAGAGAAAGAAGATCTACCGAAGAAAGAAGACACGCGTCAAAATGAGAGAAGTTCAGCCAGATCGGACAAAAAATGGTTATTCTTGTCTTTGCTCTATTCCTATTACACAACAATGAGCAAAGAGGGGCAACTGTAATCACTCATTTTTGTCCGGGTTTTAGTACTTTTAGTATTATTGTAATAATAATATTATTAATTTTAAAAAAACTAAAAAATATAATAAATAAAAAAATAAAAAAATAAAAAAAATGAGGGGAGTGGAGTGGAGTGGAGCACAAGACTCCACGTCACCCACCTCACCTCTCACATTGCCTATAAATAGGCATTCAATTGGAGGGGAATGAAGAGAAAGGAGCCGGCCAAGGCTTTGCCCAAATAAGAGAGCTTGGCTCTCAGGTAGCCAAGGACCGGGGCATTGTCCTCGGTCCTAACCGGTTCGATCAGGGTCCTATTTTGGATCCGATCTAGTTAATTTTTTGGAGAGGTCGTGGTAGATCTCGGTGGGGTTTAGTCAGGGTTCGTCATTCGAACTCCTAGTAGGTATAGTTTCTTTCCTTTTTATTTATGTTGTAACTTTTATGATTTAATGAAGTAGTAGTTAATTTAAAATTGTGTTTTTTAGTTTGTATGTTTTAGATTAGTATTTATTATTTATGTTTTATATTAATATTTTATTTATGTTACATTTGTTTTTATTTATGAGTTAGATTAATATTTATGTATGTATGTTCTATATTAATATTTTATTTATGTTAGATTTGTTTTTATTTATGTGTTAAATTAATAGTTATGTATGTATGTTTTAGATTAGTATTTTATTTATGTTATATTAGTATTTTATTATGTTAGTATTTATTTATATTTTTATCGCAATGTATTTATTTATATTTGCCATGTTTTTTTTAAGTTTGCATAACGGATATATATTTTGTCAATGCGGTGCCCTTTTATCCGAGCGTAAACGGGGCCAGTATCAGGCGTAGTGATAGTGGTTGGCGTTTACTCTCGAATAACAGGGCTTTTAAAATTTACTCGCACATATAACCAGATTTTAATTTAATTGTCACTTTAATCCAGAAAGTCTAATATTAATAAAGCGGTAATTATTAAAGTACCAATTTTGGGCGGTGTGGGGGTGCTAATCATTCCCCATCCGTAACCGACTCCCGAACCCATCAATTTTAAATCTCTGGTTTTACGGTGTCCAGTCCACCTTGAGTGGCCGGTGGCGACTCCACTTTTAAATAAAACACAGGTTTTATAAAACTCCACGCGGAAGACAATATTTTCAAAATAAATAAAAAACACTTTCTTTTTTAGCGAGAATGAGACATCGCTACATAGGGTGTAAGATTTATTTTTATAATTTAGAGTTTAGAATTTAGAATTTAAAAATTAAGTTTAAGGGTTAAGATTAATTTTTTTACTTGAGGGATATGTAAGAATACCACAAAAGGACAGAAGGTTTTTTGTTCGGAGAATAAGTTGTTCAAGTCTGAGTCTTTGAAATTGTTAGAGGGGTTATAGGAATTAAATCAATTTAAAATATTAAGGATTTATTTTGAAAAAAGATTAAATAAAATAAATGTAATGGCTAAATGTGTTCTTATATTAATTTTATTAGCTAACATATAATCTGATTATCAACAACGGATTAATTTGTTATTTTTATTAAGTCGGAAATATTTTATAACTTTGGTAGTAGGACCTGAAAAAAAATTCCTATAATTAGATAGTAGTTTACGTATTTTATCCTATTTAGAATTCTAAAAAACAAATGCTGATTTGAGAGGAATTGAGCATGTCAATGCACAATATAAATATTTTTTTTTGATAAAACAAGACCAAAAAAAATCTCGATTGCAAAAGCCATGTGGAAAGAATCTTAATAAATTTCAATTTGTATGGACTGAGATTAAATTTCAGATTCTGTGTTGCGGATAATGAAACAGATCCCAGCAAAGCTAAAAGCTTCATAAACAAAATAAAATATATTTTTAAAAATAGTCAAGATTTTAACTTGATAGGAACCGGGTGCACCAACTATCCACTCTTTTATTTGTTTTGTCAAAGAGGTCAACAAAAGCTTGGCGTTTCTGTCTACCAACCATAGTTAGCAATCCCAAATACGGACACCAAAGTAGTTATCCAACCTGGTCTGAGTTAGCGCTGAAGTAGATCAGTGATTTCTCAAAATTAAGGCAGATTCATACTGCGAAAGTAGGCCTTTGAGTGTATTAGAGCCAAGATCAGAGGCTTCCCCAAATAAGATGCAATCAGAGGCGAAGAAGGGATGGGTAAGATGGAATCACTACGGCCAACTCAAACACTCTAAATATTCCGAGAGGCCTTAGCCGAATAAAGTAGAGAGGAAAGCCCTTTCGCGCAAAACAGAAACAAATATGGGCTTAAAGGATCGCCTTGACGGAGGCCCCTTGAGGGTCGAAAAAGATCTCCCGCAATTCCATTGAACATAACTCTATAAGACACCGAGCTCACACATTTCATCAAAAAATAGTGGGAAATTTATAATCATTCCATAAATTTTTATATAATTTAATGATAAAAAAATTGGAACAACCAATATTTTAATTTGACGGGACAAAGTATAATTTTTATTATCACATCTACTTATTGTTTTAGTTTTCCTAGGAGAACCTGAACCTGAACCTGAACCATGAACCGACTTCCATGTTTGTCAGTTTCTCACGATTTGTAATGTGTTTTCTTTTATGAGGAAAAACCAAATCAAATCAAAATTATAAATCGATCATGTTTATTAATTAGTAGATAATTGATAGTTAATAGTAGATTATATTAATTAATATTAATAATTAATTATATTAGTTGACTGTATATAAGTATTTGGTAAAATTATTTAAAAGTTGATAACCGCTTGATTATTTGAAAAAAAATAAAATATAAAGACATGATTATATTTAATACTTATTTGAATAATTTATTAGTTATTAGTATTTTGTATCTATAAATAGAAATTAGACTACAAAAATTAATTTTTAAATATAACATTAATAAGCATATTTGAACGATATATAAATATATATTAATTTTTTATTTATAAAATTATATTTTTTATTTATTATTAAATTTAAATGTACATATTAATTTTTTATTTATAAAATTGTATTTTTAATATAATTTTATTAATTATTAAATTTAGATGAATGCATTAATTTTTTATTTATAAAGTTGTTTTTTAATTTTATTAGTCATTTAAATTTAGATTATTTAAAGAATTTTTTTGGTAATTGTCAATGACAAAAAAGTCTTTACAACTCTTATATACAATCTTTTAACCCAAAAAAACTCTTCAAATGAGTTTTTTCAATTTGAGAGGTCTCACCCCAACGTTCTTTTACATCCTCTATTTATCAAACATCCAAATTAACAAATTTAACTGACCAAATCTCTAAATATGGTTCAAACCTCTAATTTTGACTTAAGAAATTGTTTACTAAACATGGTCAAAAAAAAAAAAAACATAATCAAAATGCATTATCTAGATTCCAGACTTTGTTCACCCTTTAGTGTTGGAATATGAAATTTTATAGTTGAATAAAATTTTCCGAATGGGGCTTTTTTGGTAAATTTTGAAATTATTAATTAAAATAAATAATTTAATTGAATGATTATGTCTTATTTCTAAATGTAAACATAAAAATAAAGATAATTAAGATTAAAAAATATAATAAAAATCAGTTTAAAATGTTAGAATCTTGTATCAACATGTATGGAATGGTAAGAACCGGTATAAATCGGTATTGACCGAAAAGAATCGAAACCCCTTAAAATTTTAATTGTAACATAACTTAAGTTACTTGGTATTGTTTTAAAACCGCATCAATACCGACTACCATGCTTTAAGCAATAAAATGGATAATTTGGATGTTTTCGAGTCAATACCAAATTAGTCGGATTGAATAAAGTATGGTACTCCAGTTATTCAAGTAGTTTGGAACAAATATTTTTTAATGAAAATAATACTTGCATCCTTTCATAATGTTAAGCATGGTTGTTGGTACTGGTCTTGCATAATGTTAGGCCTTCCCCTAAAGGTTTATTGAAGCCTTGATTCGTTTCCTTGTTGTGAGGTAAAAAGGAGGTGCTTTGGGGTTTATTCAAATTGGAGCCAAAGAAAAGAAGTTGAGGCTTGTCAGGGTGTGAAGCAAATTCGAGTCAGTTGCTTAAAAGTCAGTACATCTCTGACTCCTACTCTTTTGAAGATCATAAAGTGATTGCTTCACTTGATGTTGTGGTTTATGATTGCTAGTTGGGTGTTTGATAGCTTAAAGCCTGTTAATAGTGAAATCCAGATTGATTGTTAATAATGTGTAAAAAAATGGTAGTAAACCACCCTAAACAACTCTTATAAGATGTAGGTTTGGGTTAAGGGGTCAAAGATTACGTTTTGGGGTTGGAAAATGATTTCCTGAGCCTTGAAAACCAATTCTGAGCTTCGGTATCGGTACACAGGGAACCCGTACCGATACCCTGTGTTCTAAATGATGAACACATGCAAAATTTAAATGGAGTATCAGTACAGGCTTGAGCTATATCGATACCCCATGTTCCATAGATTTTCCAGTAGCAGAAAATAGTATCGGTACGCTTGGGGCATATCGGTACTTGAGGGGTACCGGTATGCAGGGTCCGTCTACCGGTACGGGGTCAACGGTCAACCCCCTTCCTCTTTGTAGCGACTAATTTTGAAAAATTCGAAGTGTTTTGGGTTTTGAAAATGCCCGGTGTCACTTGGAAGAACCGGTTTTGATTTTGAAATAAAATTTCGACATCGGTCACTTGGTTTAGGTAGACCGGACACCGTAAAACCATAGATTCGTTAAAACGAGATCGGTACCAAATCATACGTTACTTTTATCGATGGAAATTATTAAAATTTAGATTGAATTTTATTAAATGTTCTTAATCGAATACAATCTTTAATTAAGTGGGCTTTAACACTTGGTGAGTTTGAATTAATTAGTCCTTTAATTAATAAGGGTGACTATACATTCGGACCATAGATTAAACTGTCATTGAATAAAGCCGACTACCGTGTTAATTTATGGTTCGAATCAAGTACATCTCCTTTATGCATGATGCAGACAATTAAGAATGGTATTATGACTTGTCAAATTTTATTCATTTTTAAAATTTACCTTTAGACAATATAAATTAACTCAAATATTTGGTTAAAATCTATTAAATTAATATATTACGACACAAATATCTGGGTTAATAAATACCCCTTTTATAGTTAAAATATTAATTAATCATTAAGATAAATGTGAAATTAAATAATAATAGTTAGATGATGACAAATAAATGCATGTCACAAAAAAGCTAACAAAAATTAAACATGACAAAAAAAAGTAGAAAAAACATAAATAAGGGCGAATGAAATAAAGCATAATCAAGCACATATGTGCTAATCAAATAAATAAGGAAACAGTAAATACCATAAACAACAAAGCGAATAAATGAACAATAAAAAGGATGAACAATATTATATTATATATATATATATAAACTAATATATATAGCAATATATGTATATACTCTATGTAATGTATATATATAATATAATAATATTATATGATACGAATATATATATATATATATATATATATATAATATAAAGCAATATATTATCCATAATAAACAAGGACCGAAATGAAAGGAAACAAAAGCCTAGGGGGGCGAAAGGGTATTAACCTACTGAAAACCAGATTAAAAACGAAAATAAGGATGAAATTATAAACCTCAAAATGACAGGGACTGCAGCTGTGAATAACCCCAAAACCAAAAAATGTGTGGATCCTTCTCTTTGGGTCGGGTCACCGCTCGGGTCGGAGGTTGCTAAAACGACACTGTTTCATGTGCCTATAAAAGGCCAAAATAACAGAAAAAATTATTTTGAACATGTTTATAAAAAAAGACTTTCTCTCAAATGCTTCTCCCCTTGCCCCCTTTAGTCTTCAGAAATCAGTGAGAACGTCATCGTACGCCACCACGTCGGCCTACTGAAAAGAACCCATTTTTCTCTTGAATTCAAATCCCAACTCTAATTTTCAAAATAAAACCCCTTCTTTCTCAAATCTATAAAAACTGAAACAAAAAAGATTGAAAACCCCTTTTTTAAACTCAAAACGACGACGAAACAAGAAGATAAATGGGTGCTGACCAATAATAGCACCATCCTCAACCAATAGATGCTACAACGACGGCTAGTCTGACCCCTAAGGTAGAACCTAATTTTTTTGTATATTCAAAACTGTAAAAACGAATACCTTTAAAAAAAAGCTTTTCTCTTGTATTAATCTGAATGTCCATTTACATTGCTGATTCTCGGTTTTATATACCTGAGATCTCCAGATTAAAAGAAAAATAAAAAAGCCCCTAAAATCCACTATTGGTTGCTAATAATTCTTGTTTATGTATACTCTAAAAATTGTTGTTGAAATCCCCTATGTTTCCCATTTGTTTGTTTGCATGTGCTGGTAATGTTGTTTTACGAGAGAGGACCGTGGCTTGTGAAGCTTGAGGGTGGCTGCTGCAGAATGCAGATGCATCCACATGGGGACCAGTTGACGTGGCACATGGCCACTGGTTCTTCGTGCCAGCATGGCAGTGACATGGCTAGGATGACCAAGGGTCACGAGAGATTGATGGTTCTAGAAGGGTAGCTAAAGGGGCACTGGCGATAGTTGTGTTGTTAGGGTTTATTGGGGTTTCTAGTTGGTTTAGGGTATTGGCCTAGTGGGTCATTGTTTAGTGGGTCGAGTTAGGTATAAATAGGTATAATATATAAATGGTTTGTAATGGATATTAAATTGACCTTAATAATAATATTTTTTTTATATTTGATATTTGGGTTTTATTATTGGGATGGATAAAAATAGGTGATTACAGTTGCCCCTCTTTATTCATTCTCGTGAAACGAAATAGAACAAAGACTAAAACCACCAATTTGGTTCAGCCGATTTGCCCCATTGATTTCGTACAACTTTTTCCTTTGTTTTTCGAGAATTTCAATCCATATATCGACTTGCTAACCAACGACGGAGAGACAAGCTTCGGTCGATTTATCTACTTCATATTTCTTTTAGATGGATATGAGCGACGACGAGTCAAGATCTAAAGAAGAAGGTTGATTCGATCAAGCTACATGATGAAGAGGCATGATCCGAGAGTCAATTTGATCAAGCTATAACACTGACGAAGAGGCATGAACAGAGAGAGTTTGATCTGCTACGCCACCAACGACAAAACAAGATCTGGAAAAAGATGATTTGCTACACCACTGATGGAGAGTCGAGATCTAACGTGAAAGGTGGTTGATCCACTACACCACTAACGGAGAGGCATGATCCCAGGAGAAAAATATGATCCGCTACACCACTGACGAAGATGCATGATCTGAAGAGAAAAAATAATCTGCTACACCACTGGTGGAGGCAATATCTGAGGAAAGATTTGACCCACTACACCACTGACGGAGGCAAGATCTAAAAATGAAAGTAAAAATTAGTTAGTAATTGTTCATTCAAAGTTTTGAATTTTGTTGTTGTCATCCTCTATCTTGAGGTTTCATCTCTTTCGTGGGTTCGGCCTCCTCCCTTCATAAGGGCTCACCATCTTTTTGTTTTCCTTCATGATTGAGGTTTTTTGTCTCTTTATTGAACCTATTTTCATGTACAAGTGAAGTAGATGCACTTAGCACGGATGCACCTAACTTGATGAGTAATGTCTGCAATTAACCTAAATGCATGGTGGTTTCATGAATGTCATGCAATGCTTTTGGCCATGATTTCGACTTTCAAATGGATGCCCCATGACTTTTAACCACTCATATCGGTGTCTTGGTCTTGCCTTTGCTCAAGTTCTATCTAGCAAACTGATTAAATGATTCTTGTCATCTTGTATGCAATGATACCCCAACCTCTCGTGGGTTTGCCCATCTTCAAATGTCACTTCTCTAGGGGAAGGTCAACTTTTGTATGTTTTCTTTAGTCAAAATTGTCTTTTGTACAATTGGGTGGGACACTTTCTATTGGTTTCTGTACTTTTGAACTTCGTTGAGATGTAATGCAGAGAAATCTTTTGTTTCACTAAAAATCATAGACTACATGTTCAAACTTTCAATGCGAGATGCTTATTAGGGAAAATTGGGTTTTTCTCTTCATATTATGAATATATCAAGCTAGATTAGATACCTCGAATATCAAGTGCAAGAGCAACACTGAAATGGCTTACCGAGGATTGCCCTAAGCATATCATGTGTCTAGGAGACCCCGAAAGCTGAGTCGATATCTAAAGATGTAAAGTACCTTTTGAGTTACTTTGATTTTTAACCAATTTAGAGTTACCTTTTGTAGGTTTCACCTTTATTATTATTATTATTATTATTATTATTATTATTATTATTATTATTATTATTATTATTATCATTTCTTGGTTTCATTTTAAGGAAGTCAACTTATCACATTCTTTTGGCTCAAAATAAATAATGGAGCAAACAACAAAACCCCAAACTACTCGGCATTGTCATGATTTGAAAATGTTACCATCACTCATACAGCTAAGGTTTTTGATCTATATGGTGCATTGCTACCTTATTTATCCTTTTGCTACATCAAAGTGCCCTAAAGTTTCCACATCTTATCCGAAAGTACCTTTTTACTAGGCTTCAAACATTGGAGTGCATTTTTGTTATGCCTCTTGATTTTTTGATCTCGGGATTTCATCTCATTAATCGTTTGACTTTGTCAGGATTTAAAAATCACTCTTGAAGCCAAGATATAGAGTAGATAGAGCATAGCTACCTTATTAGGTACTCAACCTTAAGGCTACAACGGAGTGCCCCCAAGATTTCTTTTCTTACCTTGTTCATTTTTTTGCGAGATTGTTGTCGCTCTCCCATACGCATTAATGTACCATGTGCGTTCTTTAATAATTGACCAAATTAAATCGGAATGTAAGTCGCATATTCATCATTTTCGCAGCTTCTGATTTCTACTAGACACATGATGCTCAAAATCATTCTTCAGGTCAAAATTAATGTCCCTTATGCAATTGATATATGGGGACCCAATAGACAAATATATCTATAAAATAATGTCCATCAAAAGATACATTTTTTATTTAAAATGAAAACAAGTAGGCTTTGCCCTTTCAAAAGATCCATGATTACTTTCAGGGTTTAAGATTGCAAACTTACCAGTAGGGTGGTCGGGTGCCCCAATATGAAATTACTTACACTTTCTAGCTCGCAATCGTGGGTCATTAAGCTCGTCATTATTTTCATCGAATATGGCATCCTCTTTCTTGAAATTGAATGACCCTTTATTCTAAACCAATGTGATGATGAATGAGAAACATGAATGCTCCTAAATGCCATATTAATGTATAAATGCAAAGATATTGATGCAAGTGAATGAATAATTAACATATTATGATGATGTCGTGTAACTACCATGTAGATGAATATTAAATGTGATGTGAATGTTAAAAAATACACAAGCTAGTGCGATTAAAATAATTAAAGGAAATGATAGAAAAATTATTGCATGGAATAAAAATCTATCCGACATGATTTCTACCCAACATGCTTCATTTGCAGAAAAATAAATCTTACCCATCATGGTATCTACTCGTATGCTTTAGCATAAAATAAACACTATCCACATGATATTCTAGGTTTCTAGGGTTATCGCATGGCTCTAATGAGGTGGGCTTCTTAGATTCTCACACATGTCGGTTCAGTTCTAGACAAAGGTGTAATATCCTAAATTTTGGCCAGTGACCAAAATGTAATTTTTGAAAGTTTTGGGGTTAAAGTATAAACTTTAGAAAAGTTTGAGGATTAAAGTGTAAATTTCCCCAATAAGTAATTTTATTCAGTATAAGAGTGAATCGGATCGAAATAAGTACCTTGATATCGGTTTTAAGAATTAAGATGCAGTAAAAGGTACTGAATTTGGATCGAATAAAATTGTTAAGCGTGTTCAAGCCAGGGAAATATAAAGATGGGTGACCTCTGGGAAGGTCCCATAAAAGTGTTTCTGATCGATATTTTGGACTCAGTAAGAGTAGAGAAAATTTTTATGGATTATCGATAAAGGATTTCTAAGAGAAATTAAATCAATGGAAATTTTCGATAATTATTGGAATAGTAGACTGAGTTAGGAAAGTTCAGTCTAAGTCCTTGGGGAAGGAAATTTTTATGAGATGGTAATGTGGATTTCCCGAATATGGAAATATAAAATTTTCGGAATAAATCCGATAGCTTGGTAAAGGTAAAATCGTAGTAGAGATATTTTATGAATATCGGGATATCAGACAAACTAAAATTTCAGAGGTTGTTCCATAAGCCATGAAAAAGTCATAAATTAATATTTATGGAATAATGACCGGTTGGGAATGAACTATTTTAGTTGGATTGTAATGGAATGGCATTTTTGAAACAAGCTAGTAAATAAAAACTAGTTGGAGGGCAAATTGGTCATTTTGCCCCAATGGCATTTTTTGAAATATTTAAAAAGTTAAAAGGACAATTTTGGAAGAAGAAAATGGAAGATTAAATCTTGTCCCTTGATTAATGATAAGATCAATCTCAATCGTTGGATTAAAAGGGCATTTTAGTAATTTCACTACCTAAATGAATTTAAAAATCATTTATTCAAGACAAGTGGCCAAATTGGATAAAAAACAAAAGATGAAGACCATTATTCATCCTAAAATTTCAAAATATGAGGGGGGAGAAAGAAAATGGAGAAAAATTTTCCAAGTTCGATTCAAGCCCCGAAACTCGATTTTTAGGAAATCTTTTCAACTACAAAGTTGTTCTACTCTTCAAGCTCTATATTTTGATATCAATAATTCATGGAATACATGCTTGATTGATGAGAAAGAAATTAGGGTTTATTGACTGAATTGGGGGTTTTTGAGATTTTATGATTCTATGTTGAAATTAAGTTGTTATGATGATAAAATCATGTTTTTGAGTTGAGATTTAAACCCTACATATTATAGTTTGTATGATGATCATTAGGGTTTACAGATTCAAGTTTGAATTAAGGTTTGTGATGTTGGATAAATGATCTAGTAAGCTTGAATTTGTTATTTGGAAGCAAAACCCTAAATTAAAGATATAGAGGACTAATCTGAATTTTTATGATTTTGAAGTGTATTTATGTTATTATTGATGTTGGAGACGTGAAATTGAAGTTAGAATGCAAAACCGATGTTAAATCGAGTTAGTGACCATTTTGACAAATTGTCAAAGTTAAGTAACCAATTCGAAAATGAGGTTTTAGAGAAGGATTAAATCTGATTTTTAGTTGAAATAATAGAATTCAAATGTTAAAGTTAATTTGAGGACTAAATTGCAAAGTTAAAAAGTTTGAATCCTCATCTTTGCATTTTAGTGACTAATTTGGAAAGAAGAAAAAATTAGGGGGATCAATGTTGAATAATTATTTGATGAAAAAGGGTGATAAGTTGATGGTTTGAATCAAGTGTTGGGACCAAATTGACAAATAGCAAAGTAAGGAAAAATTAGTATAAAGTTTGAAATTATTTATGGAAGTTGTGTAGGAAAACTGGATTTGGCAGTAAGTTTAAAAATTTACCATAAATTATACAAAAATGGTTAGAAGGTTAATTTTATACCGATGTAAAGATTTGTTCGTCTAGTTTCTCCTCCAATAAACGGAAACTCATTTCGATTTCCGAGTAAAAAGATATGAATTTTTAAGTGGTGAAAGGTCAAAAAACAGTATGGCTGTCTGTTCCGAAATCAGAACTGGAAATTGACTTTGAAAATTCGCCATAGATCGTACAAGTTGAATTTGGGATATTAATTTACATGGTTGAAAATATTATTGAATATAGTTTCTTTCAGAAAAAATGGAATCGAATTCCGATTTGTAGATTATTTTATAGAAATATTTCTTTGAAGGTAGTGCAATCTGCCAAAAAAATGAGAATTGATACATTTTGTATCTAAGGTTAATTAGTAAGATTAAAAAGGGTTAATGGAAGTTATAAATGGTTATTAAGGACCAAAATGAGTTTTGGAAAGTATAAGGAAGGAAAGAGGAAATTTTTATATTCGAATGATTAGATTTGATAGCATGTTTGAAAAATTATTAGATTTGAATCTAACAAATGTTGTTTATATTCATGTAATTAATGAAGTTTGGATACGAATCAAAGAGAATTCGAGATACTATAAAGGAAAGAATCGAGTAGAATTTAGTGAGGCATACTATTACATGGCCCATGTTAGTGTATTTCTAAATGTTTGCATTACATTGAAAATGGCATTGCATTTCTTTATAATACATGATATGATACAATGCTCGACATGGCAAGCTTGATGGAATACCAGGTACAAATTATTGTTTGCATAAATGATGATGTATTATGCATACATGAAATATTGATTATGACAAGATTAAAATGAAACAAGATACACCCTGGAGATCCAAGCCCATAGTGCAAAATGCATTAACGAGGTGTTTAATATTAGGAGCAAAGAGCGTACTCTCGAGTACGTACTCTACAAGGAACTACGGTGAAGATAGGCTACGGGGTTTCCTTGGACCTCTAGCCAGACACGATGATAATAATAACAAGATGTTACATGATACATGATATAGATGTTACATGATTACATGATACAGATGTTACATGATTACGTGATACATGTAAAAGAAGTTACATGATTTCATGATACATGAAAAAGAAGTTACATGTTACATGACAGAGAAATACATGACATACATGATAGAAATATTATTGATATATGATAGACATGTTACATGATACATGATAGAATACATTATATGCAAATGATTGCATAATGAAAACATGACCATGAAAAAATACATGACATATGTACATTGTGATATACTTGCCATGTTATAGAGAAAATGAAATGCACATATATATATGACATATTGTATTACATTATTTCAGGATTTTAAAATAAATAAGTTTAACTGTCTCACTAAGTTCGTACTTAGCGTGTGTCTAATGTCACACGTAGGTTTCCTGGAAATCGTCTATCGAGGAGGAGCAAAAACTTGGGAAAAATCAAGTTACTACAGTAAGTTCAGTAAGTACGTCTTTATCATAATTTGATAGACTAGTGGGCGTGTAAGTATTTTAAAATTGAATTGTCTACAACATAAGTTTACAACGTAATTATATGCTTTTATGGATGTATAAGTTTAGAAATACAAATTGTTAACAATTGCAAAATCTTTGGTATGGTTAAGATGTTGTTTAGCCCTAATAGCGTAAAAAATTTAAAATCAAGAAAGGGCCTAGGCACCTTACGTAGTTTTCACCCTTAATTATATTTTTATTTCAATAATTCAATTATGTATTTTGTAAACCAATTCAGGGTCAAAACTAGCTGCAACTAGACGACATAGTTTTAAATTTAAAACAGAGAAAGGGTTAAACTATAAATTAAATTTTGGTATAAAAAAATTAAGTCAAGATTTCTTCCAATGATTTCGTAACATCTTTAATGTATATTTGGTCTACGGGTATACGTTAAGGGTGTTACATTTATTGGTATCAGAGCTACAGGTTTAGCCAATTCTGAGGCTAAACCAAGTTTAATATGATTTGATGTTAAATAATGCCCCCGGGATGTCATGTTACTGACGCACTGTTGTGTAACTTGATTATGCTCCTCAATAACATGAATAAGTTATAGTAGAAATAAGTAATGTTAAGTATTGTTGAATTGTGTTAGACATCTGATAATTTAGACCAAAAGAAGGTCCAAAGTAGAAGTAATGAAATACATAATGTTCCATCTTTGGCTCTCACCTCAGTAGAGCAACTTGTATAGCAGAGAACTCTAGCACAAAAATATTGAACCTTAATATGAGCTTTAAAGGTTGTGGTTAGTAGAATTAAGACCCTTGTACCTGCACCAGCCTGGTATCTGCACCAGTAAGGATGTCGATTGTTAAGGAGCTTGAAAGTTAGGAGCTCCTGAATTTAATGGAAAAAGTGGTCCGATAATTGCTAATTTGTGGCATAAAGATGTTAAAGTCATGCTATAGAGGAATTAAACTACATATATACTAAGAAGTTAGAAGAAGTTGTATCCTGCTAAGGGAACATGTTCGTATTTAGTGGTCTAATGCCACGGAGTTAGTACCTTTTAAGGAACTAATGTGATTTTTAGTAATCCATTCCGACATAGTGAATGGGTGACTAGATATATACGAAATGTCCATTAGTAATTCAGTGGATTAAGTTCCTAGCGAATTTAAAGGAACTTCCATTTCATGAATTCGAAGTTATTCTTGAAATGAATTGGCAATCTACATATGATGCAGAAGTGATGTGTAAAAAAAGGTGAGTGCTTCAAGAACCTGATGGTTTTGAAGTAAATGTGAAAGAAAGAACTAACTGTTTAGAGTCAGTGATTTCTACGACAACATCTCAGAGGTTGTTAAGTAAATTGATATAAGGCGTGTTAAATTTATGTGATGATTATACAGATGTCACCCAAGAAGATTAAAGATATCCCTATTGTGGGAAATTTTCAAATATGTTTTCAGATGAGTTATTAGGATTACCTCCGGATAGAGAGGTACAATTTGGGATTGATGTCTATTTTAGAATTGAACCGGTATCGATAGTACCACATAGGATGGTGTCAATTGAGCTAAGAAAGTTGAAAGCTCAATTGCAAGAACTGCTAGACTAGGATTACACTTGACTGGGTTTGTCACCATGGGGTACTCCGGTATTATTTTTAGAGAAGAAAGAGGGTTATCTACAATTATGAATTGATTACGGGTAGTTGAATAAAGTAACTATTAAGAACAAGTATCCACTACTAAGGGTTAAAGATCTATTTGATCAGCTTAGAGGTGAAACAATGTTCTCAAAGATAGATCTTCGATCGGGTTATTATCAACTCAAGGTCAAAGAAGAAGATGTATCAAAGACAGCATTCAGGGCTCGTTATGGACATTAGAAATTTTTGTAATGCCATTTGGACATGTAAATGCCTCTGCTGTATTCATGGAGTTGATGAATAAGGTATTCCAATACTACTTAGACCAGTTTGTAGTAGTAGTCTTCATGAACAATATTCTATATACTTAAAGATAGAAGCTGAGCATGATTATCATTTTTGAGTGGTACTATAAACATTAAGAGATAAACAGTTTTATGTAAGGTTTTTTGAATATGAATTTTGGTTATCAGAAGTAATTTTCCTTAGATATGTAGTATTGGCTGAAGGAATAAGAGTTGAACTCCAATGAAGTACAATCTATTCTTGAATAGGAGGCACCGAAAAATGTCTCTAAAGTTCAGAGTTTCTTGGAAATTAGCTGGATATTATAAATGTTTTGTGTATAATTTATATATTATTATTCTGCTACTTACTCAACTATTATAAAAAGGTATTCCATTAGAATGGTAAGAAGTGTCCTAGTTACACTTATCACAAAGGTATTATGAAGGTATCATCTCGGAAATCTGAAGTGTAATTAAGATAAGTTGGTTATCTGTACACAAGGTAGAAGTGATTATAAGAAGAAACGTTTAATTTTTTAAAAAAAGAAATTAGTTCCTTAATGAAGTCAAAGGAAGTGTGTTTAGTTGAGGATTGTTTCGACTAATAGAAATTTCCCTAGAAGTGTTTATAGACAAGGATAAGAGTCTCGGATCACAAGGATTATAAAGATACCCGTAACAGTAATAATGAAATGAAGTATGAACTTATTTCGATTTCTATTTTGATTGAGCTATTGGTGCAGTAAGGAGCTTAAGTACAAGAACAATAAGTATCTAAGAGGTTGTAACCTTCGGCATCTGTATATTATAAAACATTGGTTGTTTAAATGTTTAAATTGTTGGGAGCCTTAAATGTCAGAGCAAAAGAGAAGTTATGATTGTTTATTTGAAGATGGAGGATGATAAAACTCCTATAGAAGAAGTAATATTGATACAGAGGAAGTAGTTTGGAAAACTTCCTAGAATGGTGTTAGAAATTGGAGTCAGTGATTAGTTCATAAGATAATGATTTCATTGATTTCTGAGCTTTGATAAAGTACTCACATTGTTTATGAGAAAAAGTGTGAGATCAGTGGGTTAAGCCGGTATGACAAGGAATAATTTTATTTGAAGAATTATAGTATGACTACTAATAAATGATTTGAAGAATAGCACAAGAATTATAAGAAATAATAAGAACTGTCTGTTAGTAAAGCTGAAACTAAAGCCAGTAATCTGAGAATTTTAAAGCCAATTTTAAGATAAATTGGCTGTCTATATGAAATGTAGAAGTAAAATGTAAAAAGAAAATTGATCTTTGGATAAGATGTTATCAATTAAAGCTAAAAGAATAGAAAAGGAAGAAAAGTATCAATTTGAGGAAGGATGATTTGTATAGGTCAAAAAGAGAAAAACTTGGTTTAGAACTATTATACCTCAAGGAATCGTGAAAGAGTTGGACCAAGAGTATATTAATGGGTCTTATCTCTAGAAATGAGCAAAAATCTATGGTACATGTACTTATTTGGGGGGGGCATTGGCTAAATTATTTACATGTCATCACTCATGAATAAATTGAGATGTAATTAGATTTGATACATGAAGGAGTTAGTAGAAATATTGGTTTGAGCTACAGGATCGAAATGTTGGGTATAACCCAAAAGTTGGAAGGGTTGATTTAACACGTGAAATAGAGGATAAAGTAATAATTATTTAATATAATCTCAAGGCTGTCGCGGATCAACAAAAAGGCTTTTGCAGACAAGAAGAGAATGATGTTAAGTACGAAGTTGAGGACAAAATGTTTTTTAAAGGTTTCACCTTAGAAGAAGTTGTTACATTTTATTCAAAAATGAAAGCTTAGTCCTAGAATTATTGGACCATACGGAATTCTAAAAGAAGTTGAACTAGTGGTTTATCAGCTGGCGTTACTCCCATATATGAGTAACGCCAGCTGATAAACCACTAGTCAACTTCTTTTAGAATTCCGTATATGAGTAACGATCAGTGAAAATTTTGGCATATAAAGTCAAAAAGTTAAGGAACAAGAAAATTCCACATGGGAAATTGAAAGCAGAATGCAGGAGTAATACCTGAAATTATTTGAAACGGCTAAACATTGAAAATTCGAGGACGAATTTTCTTAAGAGGGGAGAATTGTAAAATCCCAAATTTTGGCTAGTGACCAAAATGTAATTTTTGAAAGTTTTGAGGGTAAAGTATAAACTTTGGAAAAGTTTGAGGATTAAAGTGTAAATTTCTCCAATAAGTAATTTTATTCAGTATAAGAGTGAATCAGATCGAAATAAGTACCTTGATATCAGTTTTAAGAATTAAGATGCAGTAAAAGGTACTGAATTTGGATTGAATAAAATTGTTAAGAGTGCTCAAGCCAAGGAAATATTAGGATGGGTGACCTCCGGGAAGGTCCCATAAAAGTGTTTCAGATTGATATTTTGGACTCAGTAAGAGTAGAGAAAATTCGTATGGATTATCGATAAAGGATTTCTAAGAGAAACTTAATCTATGAAAATTTTCGATAATTATTGGAATAGTAGACTAAGTTAGGAAAATTCAGTCTAAGTCATTGGGAAAGGAAATTTTATAAGATGGTAATGTGGATTTCCCGAATATAGAAATATAAAATTTTTGGAATAAATCTGATAGCTCGGTAAAGGTAAAATCGTAGTAGAGATATTTTATGAATATTAGTATATTAGATCGAATTGAAATTTCAGAGGTTGTTCCATAAGCCATGGAAAAGTCATAAATTAATATTTATGGAATAATGACCGGTTGGGAATGAACTATTTTAGTTGGATTGTAATGGAATGACATTTTTGAAACAAGCTAGTAAATAAAAACTAGTTGGAGGGCAAATTGGTCATTTTGCCCCAATGGCATTTTTTGAAATATTTAAAAAGTTACAAGGACAATTTTGGAAGAAGAAAATGGAAGATTAAATCTTGTCCCTTGATTAATGATAAGATCAATCTCAATCCTTATATTAAAAGGGCATTTTAGTAATTTCACTATCTAAATGAATTTAAAATTCATTTATTCAAGACAAGTGGCCAAATTGGATGAAAAAAAAAGATGAACATCATTATTCATCCTAAAATTTCGAAATATGAGGGGGAAGAAAGAAAAATGGAGAAAAATTTTCCAAGTTTGATTCAAGCCCCAAAACTCGATTTTCAGGTAATCTTTTTTAACTACAAAGTTGTTCTACTCTTCAAGCTCTATATTTTGATGTTAATAATTCATGGAATACATGCTTGATTGATAAGAATTTTGATGAGAAAGAAATTAGGTTTATGGACTAAATTGGGGGTTTTGAGATTTTATGATTCTATGTTGAAATTAAGTTGTTATGATGATAAAATCATGTTTTTGAGTTGAGATTTAAACCCTACATATTTTAGTTTGTATGAAGATGATTAGGGTTTATAGATTCAAGTTTGAATTAGGGTTTGTGATGTTGGATAAATGATCTAGTAAGCTTGAATTTGTTATTTGGAAGCAAAACCCTAAATTAAAGGTATATGGACCATTTTGGAAATTCTGAAAGTTAGAAGACTAATCTGAATTTTATGATTTTGAAGTGTATTTATGTTATTATTGATGTTGGAGATGTGAAATTGAAGTTAGAATGCAAAACCGATGTTAAATTGAGTTAGTGACCATTTTGACAAATTGTCAAAGTTAAGTAACCAATTCAGAAATGAGGTTTTAGAGAAGGATTAAATCTGATTTTTAGTTGAAATAATAGAATTCAAGTGGTAATATTAATTTGAGGACTAAATTGCAAAGTTAAGAAGTTTGAATCCCCATCTTTGCATTTTAGTGACTAATTTGGAAAGAAGGAAAAATTGGGGGGATCAATGTTGTATAATGATTTGATGAAAAAGGGTGATAATTTGATGGTTTTAATCAAGTGTTGGGTCCAAATTGACAAATAGCAAAGTAAGGAGAAATTAGTATAAAGTTTGAAGTTATTTATGGAAGTTGTGTAGGAAAATTGGATCTGGCAGTAAGTTTAAAAAAATTCACCTAAATTCTAAAAAAATGGTTAGAAGGTGAATTTTATACCGATGTAAAGATTTGTTCGTCTAGTTTCACCTCCAACAAACGGAAACTGATTTTGAGTTCCGAGTAAAAAGATATGAATTTTTAAGTGGTGAAAGGTCAGAAAATAGTATGACAGCCTGTTACGAAATCAGCATTGGAAATTGACTTTGAAAATTTGCTATAAATCGTACAAGTTTTATTTTGGCTATTAATTTATATGGTTGAAAATCTTATTGAATATAGTTTCTTTCAGAAAAAATGGAATCGAATTCCGAGTTGTAGATTATTTTATAGAAGTATTTCTTTGAAGGTAGTGCAATCTGCCAAAAAAATGAGAATTGATACATTTTGTATCTAAGGTTAATTAGTAAGCTTGAAAAGGGTTAATGGAAGTTATAAATGGTTATTAAGGACCAAAATGAGTTTTGGAAAGTATAAGGAAGAAAAGAGGAAATTTGTATATTCAAATGATTAGATTTGATAGCATGTTTGAAAAATTGTTAGATTTGAATCTAACAAATGTTGTTTATATTCATGTAATTAATGAAGTTTGGATACGAATCAAAGAGAATTCGAGATACTATAAAGGAAAGGATCGAGTAGAATTTAGTGATGCATACTATTACATGACCCAAGTGAGTGCATTTCTAAATGTTTGTATTACATTGAAAATGGCATTGCATTTCTTTATTATACATGATATGATACAATGCTCGACATGGCAAGCTTGATGGAATACCAGGTATGAATTATTGTTTGCATAAATGATGATGCATTATGCATACATGAAATATTGACAAGATTAAAATGAAACAAGATACACCTTGGGGATCCAAGCCCATAGTGCAAAATGCACTAACGAGGTGTTTAATATAAGGAGCAAAGAGCATCCTTATATGAGGAGCAAAGAGCGTCCTCTCGAGTACGTACTCTACAAGGCACTACGGTGAAGATGGGCTACAGGGTTTCCATAGGCCTCTAGCTAGACACAATGATAATAATAACAAGATGTTACATGATACAGATGTTACATGATTACGTAATACATGAAAAAGATGTTACATGATTTCATGATACATGAAAAAGAAGTTACATGTTACATGACAGAGAAATTACATGACATAAATGATAGAAATGTTATTGATATATGGTAGACATGTTACATGATACATGATAGAATACATTATATGCAAATGATTGCATAATGAAAACATGACCATGAAAGAATACATGACATATGTACATTGTGATATACTTGCCATGTTATAGAGAAAATGAAATGCACTTATATATATGACATATTGTATTACATTATTTTAGGATTTTAAAATAAATAAGTTTAGTTGCCTCACTAAGTTCGTACTTAGTGTGTGTCTTATGTCACACGTAGGTTTCCTGGAAATCGTCTATCGAGGAGGAGCAAAAACTTGGGAAAAATCAAGTTACTACAATAAGTTCAGTAAGTACGTCTTTATTATAATTTGATAGACTAGTGGCCATGTAAGTATTTTAAAATTTAATTGTCTACAACATAAGTTTACAACGTAATTATATGCTTTTATGGATGGATAAGTTTAGAAAAACAAATTGTTAACAATAGCAAAATCTTTGGTATGGTTAAGATGTTGTTTAGCCCTAACACGTAAAAAATTTAAAATCAAGAAAGGGTCTAGGCAGCTTACGTAGTTTTCACCCTGAATTATATTTTTATTTCAATAATTCAATTATAAATTTTGTAAACCAATTCAGGGTCAAAACTAGCTACAACTAGACGACATAGTTTTAAATTTATATCCGAGAAAGGGTTAAACTACAAATTAAATTTTGGTATAAAAAAAATTAAGTCAAGATTTCTTCCAATGATTTCGTAACATCTTTAATCTATATTCGATCTACGAGTATACGTTAAGGGTGTTACAAAAGGTACCCAAACCTATCTTTTTACCTACTAAAGTAACAAGAACCCCAATTCTGGCCCATTACATTCTTCCAAATCAGATTCGGTTCGAAGGAAAGCACGACCTAGTGACATGGAGGGTTGTTGACGTGTCAAAAGGTGTGGATTCAGGGAGTGAATTACCGACCTATGGAGGTCTGCTCATGTGGGTATGCGGCGTTTCACTCCCACTCAAGGGATAGATCTCGGGTAGAAAGCTCAATGATTGTGATGCAACACAAGTCGGTGATTCCTTACAAATTAAATGAACAATTAATGCAAAACCATCAATTATCAAAGCTCACCTAATTAAAGTCTTGTCTTCAAGAAAGAACAAAATAATTAAATTCAACTTGAATTTCAAAAATTTCCTTCGATAAGAGCAACATATGATATTTTTTTTATTTAACTCTTAAAAGTCCACAGCGAAGTTGCCATGCTGTAGCGACTAATTTTGAAAATTTCGAAGTATTTCGGGTTTTAAAAATACCCGATGTCACTTGGAAGAACCAATTTTGATTTTGAACTAAAATTAGAGGAGTCACCACCGGTCACTTATTTTAGGTAGACCATACATCGTAAAACCAAAGATTTGTTAAAAATAGGTTTGGAAGTTGGTTATGTGTAGGGAAGGATCAGAACCCATTCAAGCCTGAAATCTGTATCAAATCATACATTGCTTTTATCGATGGAAATTATTAAAATTTAGATTGAATTTTATTAAATGCTCTTAATCGAATACAATCTTTAATTAAGTGGGCTTTAACACTTGGTGAGTTTGAATTAATTAGTCCTTTAATTAATAAGGGCGACTATACATTAGGACCATAGATTGAACCGTTATCGAATAAGGCCGATTACCATGTTAATTTATGGTTCGAATCAAGTTCATCACCATTATGCATGATGAAAACAGTTAAGAATAATTCATGACTTGTCAAATTTTATTCATTTTTAAAACTTACCTTTAGACAATATAAATTAACTCAAATATTTGGTCAATATCCATTAAGTCAATATATTGCGTCACAAATATCTGAGTTAATAAATACCTTCTTTTTTATAGTTAAAATATTAATTAGTCATCAAGATAAATGTGAAATTAAATAATAATAGTTAGATGGATGACAAATAAATGCATGCCACAAAAAAAGTTAACAAAAATTAAACATGACAAGAAAGTAGAAAGAACATAAATAAGGGCGAATGAAATAAAGCATAATCAAGCATATATGTGCTAATCAAATAAATAAGGCAAGAGTGAATACCATAAACAACAAAACGAATAAATGAAAAATAAAAAGGATGAACAAATATTATATATATAAAAACTAATATATATAGCAATATATGTATAAGTTATATGTAACGTGTATAAATATATATATATATATATATGATAATACTATGATAAAACCAGTATGTAGAAATATATGTATATACTATATGTAATGTATATATATATATATAATGTAATAATATTATATAATATGAATATATATAATATGAAGCAGTATATCATCCATAATAAACAAGGACTGAAAGGAAAGAAAACGAAAGCCTAGGGGATCGAAAGGGTATTAACCCATTGAAAACCCATATTAAAAACGGAAATAAGGATGAAATTGTAAACTTCTAAAATGATAGGGACTATAGCCGTGAATAACCCCAAAACCCAAAAACACTTGGATCCTTCCTTTTAGGTCAGGTCACCGTGCGGGTCAGAGATTGTCAAAACGTCACCGTTTTATGTGCCTATAAAAGGCCAAAATAACACAAAAAATATTTTGAACCTGTTTATAAAAAACTAGATTTTCTCTCAAATGCCCCTCCCTTTTTCCTGCTTCAGTCTCCAGAAATCGGCGAGAACGTCGTCGTACGCTACCACGTCAGCCTACCGAAAAGAACCCCATTGTTCTCCAAAATTCAAATCCCAACTCTGATTTTCAAAATAAAACCCCTTCTTTCTCAAATTTATAAAAACCGAAGCAAAGAAAACTTTTGAAAACCCTTTTTTAAACTCAAAACAATGGCGAAGCAAGAAGATAAAGGGGTGTTGACCAACAGTAGCACCATCCTCAATCAACAGACGCTACGACGGCAGCTAGTCTGACCCTAAAAGTAAACCCTAATTTTTGTTGTATATTTGAAACTGAAAAAGAATACCTTTGAAAAAAGCTTGCTTTTTCTCTTGTATTAATCTGAATGTCCCTTTACATTGCTTGATTATCAGTTTTATATACCCGAGATCACATGAATTAAAAGAAAAATAAAAGCCCTAAAATCTACTATTGGTTGCTAATAATTCTTGTTTGTATTCATGTATACTCTAAAAACTATTACTGAAATCCCTTATGTTGCCCCCTTGTTTGTTTGCATGTACTAGTGAGGCTGATGTACGAGAGGGGACCGTGGCTCATGAAGCTTGAAGGGTGACTACCAAAGAATGCAGATGTATTCATATGGAGACCCATTGATGTGGCACATGACCATTGATTCTTAGTGACAGCGTGACGGTGACATGGCTAGGATAACCAAGGCTCACGGGAGATGGATGGTTCTAGAAGGGTAACTAAAGGGGCACTAGCGACAGTTGTGTTGTTAGAGTGCATTAGGGTTTCTAATTGGTTTAGGGTATTGGGCTAGTAGGTCATTGTTCAATGGTTCGGGTTAGGTACAAGGTTTAGGGGACTTGGGTTTAATCATGTAATGGGCTTGTGGGTTCAAATGGGTCTAATATGTAAATGATTTGTAAAGGATATTTAATGGACCTTAATAATAATAATAATTGTTTTTTGATATTTGATGTTTGGATTTTTATTATTAGGCTGGATAAAAATAGGTGATTACACAGTGAAGCTGAGTATCAATACGCATAGCCTGGGTATCGGTACCCAGAGAAGCATATCAGTACTCGATGTTGGGTATCGGTACCACGGGTTATCTGCCCATAAAAGTTGAAAATAAGTTTGAGGGGTTGATAATTCGAGGGCTATGGCCCAATGGGCTTCTAATGTGGTATAATGAATTGTAAAATTGAGAAACCGAGATTTAACCCATTTGGATGAATGTATCATGTAATAGCTTGGTAAGTGATAAATTGAAAGAACCTTGATGGTTAGTTCTATGCCTTAGGGCATTTGTTTGATGGCTTGGCTTGGTGCCACTTACCTCTTGCTGAAGTTTATGAATGCTCGAGGAGCATATGTTATCTTGTTGTGGTAAACGAGTCTAGATGTCCTAGAGTCAATACTACGGTACTTGTTTAAGGGGATACGTACTTCATGCTGAGTGAACAAGTACATCCGACATACCCACGAGCTAAGTGATCTTGGTGCGGTTAGAAACCTATCCGTGGTTATGTTGATATGGATAAGGTAATTAACTTGATAATGTAGCGACTAAAAAAATCTGAGGTATCCCACTTTTTCTTGATAATTTGATTTTGAGGATTTCTTAAAAATTCGTATTTTTTAAATAAAAACTGGAGTCATCATCAGTCACTTGGATAAGGTAGACCGGACACCAAAAAATAAACCACAAATTCTCACTTTTTTGGGTTCGGGAGTTGGTTACGTGTGGGGAAGGGTTCGTACCCCCACCACGCCCAAACCTGGCACCAAATCAATTACCATTTTATTAATATCGAATTTTGCGAGTTAAAGTGACATTTAAATCAAAATTTCGTTAGACATGCGAGTTGATTTTAAAGGGCTTCGGTGTTCGAAGAATAAACGAAAACCACCACTTATTTCTTAGATACTAGCCAAGTTTATCCTCGAAAAAATGAGCACCGATTGACAGCTTATATCCCGGTATGCAACATAAAACATGGAATGATATACGAACAAAAGCATAAAACATATAAGCATGAATATTAGATAGCAATCTACCATCAAGCAATAAATACATATCTATATATCATGGTACCATACTATATATTATACATTTATTACATACTACGCAAAATCATATGTATATATAATACGCGGGATATGTACTATGGAAACTAAGATTTGAAACTATATATATGTATAATATAAGAATAGAAAACATGAAGGGGAAAAATAATACGTAATATAATATATATATATATATTGTGATACGTAGCATTTAGAATGCAAAATAAAAGATATTAATATAAAATTGTTGCATACATATAATATATAAGTAAATATGGAATACAAAACTAATAAATGAATACATATATATTAACGAAAATTAGGGTAACGATATAAATACATATTATAATTTTAAAATAATAATTTACATAATAAAGGTTATATACCTTATAAAACATTGTGTAAACAAAATTATTTACCTATATATACGTACTAAACAAGAATTAAAATAGAAATTTGCTAACATATGGAATAAATAAAAAAAAAGAAACAAATTATACGAATAAAAGGAATGTGATTAAATAAATTAAAACAACCTAACCGGATAAGCATGGAAACACTAAGCATGATTTGAGATTCGATACATATTATATTTAGAACATATTGTAAAAAAAAGGAATAAACAAAGCATGTTATTGTTAACCAACGAAAGAATCAAACCGGGAATCAAAGAAATTAATATAAAAACATAAATATTGCATGCAATTATACCATAAATACATTATCAGAATAAATGCATAAATATACCATATATATTAAATCTAAGCAATTAATATAAGCAGTTAAAAAAGGTGAAAGGTCCAAGGTTGAAATCTCCAAAACATGGAGGGATTTATTTTGTAATTAGCCCACTTTTATTTTAATAACCCCTATATATACCCCTTTTCAGACCCAAATTCGACTCTTTCCTGTTTTTTTATCCTTCACTTCAACCCCTTATTCTCTCTGAAAGGTGATGAATATCTGGGGAAAGAACCAAATTCTGGCGCGGCTTGATCATACCAGCCGCCGTTCGCCGGCGCCGGCGCCGGTGACCCTAAAAAAACTTTAAAAATTCTTGTTTTACTTAAAAACAAGATTCGACGGTCTTTTGTTTTAAATTAAACCTTCAAGCCCTCTTTTTAGAAAACAGGGCCTTTTTTTTAAAAAATTAACCAACCAATTCACCATACACGGCTTAAGAAGAGACCGAGAGGCTTATTACTGGACGGCAGGCCACTACTCAACGACGAAGGTAAAGAAAACCTTGTTTTTTGTATTATTATTCGTTTATTTTATAACATGCAAGAAGAAGAAAAAAAGGAGAGAGGGACCGAAGCTACCTTCTGAAAATCTGGATTCTTTTTCTATATTGATTCGTAAAAAAAACTGACATGGGAATTGTTCTCTTTATATCTAATTTTTTATTTACATTTACAAGTAATAATAAAGAGTTTTACTGTGGATGATTTTGGGCCTGACATCCCGTTGTGTTTTTATTATTTGTTCTGCATGGTGGTTGGAGAATCGTTGGGCAACCAGCAATCATTGCGATCTCCTCGATCTGCGAAGAAATGGCCATCATTGATCGTGCCACATGGCAGCCATCGGGTGAAGGAGAGGCAAGAATTATCAATGCCAAGTTTGATCTGGACCATTGGATCATATATAATCTAACGGATGAGATCACTTGGAGATGAACGATCTAGATGACTCATGGGCGATGATGTGCCAGCACCGGATGTAGACACGTGGTGCGTGGGAGTCCAACAGTCTCAATGTGCCTTGTACGCTCGCATGGGAAGATGAGCGGCCCGAGCGTACACCTCACGCGGTCATCTGAATTTTGATTTGGACCATTAGATCAGATTAGATCTAACGGCTCAAGATCAGCTACGCCAAGAAAAAGAAGGGATAATATCATATTAAATTTTAGGATTTTTTATTTTAATAGCCGGGCCTAACAGGCCTTGTAAACAAAATTTAGGTTGTAGTGGACTGGACTTTTATTAATTAAAATTAATTTGGTTTATATATATTTTGGATTTGTTTATTTATATTTTAGCCCATTTAATAATAATAATAATAATAATAATTAAAAATAATACTTATAAGATTAAAATATAATAATATTAATATATAACCCAGATAAAAATTAGTGATTATAGATAAGTTGAGTGAGCTTGAATAATCTGATTGGCTAAGTGACCTCAAGTAAGGACTACTTGTGGCTAATGTGATCCAAGTATGTCTACGACGTATATGTGGCTATGGTGATCCGAATATGGTCCATGTAACCCGACGGCTGTGTGAACACGGGTAACCCGACGATTGTGTGAGCAAGTATAAAGTAGGGTTTCGTTGGCCATTATGTAGATGATGTACGGACATATTATGTATGTTGTGTGGATGCTATAGATGATATCTTATGAATGTATTAACTCGACGGGCTGAGTGAGCTCGAGTAACTCGAAAGGCTGTGTAACCTCGAGTATGGCAAAGCTTAGTGTATCATGTAAGACTTCTTGTAGACTTGTTGATGCCTTGAGATAGGTGATCTAAGAACTCTAGCTAGTGTAGGCTAGATGATAACTTATAGATAGTAAAGCTTTATCTATGCTCTCTATACTATATTTATCTTGCATGCTTATTTTATGATAATAACGAATTGTGGTAGAGTAGAAATATTCTACTGAATTTTGTAAGCCTAACGTTCAGAATCGTTGTTTTCGTTCATAGGTTAGTAGGTGGATCGTGGCCGAGGAGCATATCAAGAAGAGATTTCCAACACCGCTTTGCTTCAGAGTACAATGCTTAGTATTAGTTTTGGGCTTATGTACTCATAGGACCTTACGAGTTATTGAGTATGTAAACTATATTGAAATGTTATTTTGTTATACAGTATTTTAAGTTTGGAGCTCATGTTTTGTAAACTTATTTAAATGTTTATTTAATTACATAAATTTATAAATGATTTGATATTTTGAAAATGGCTAAACTCACTGTTTAAAATGAAAATTTGATGGGTAATTTTTGGGTGACCCGAATGTAGTATTTCAGATCGGGATCGGAGTGTTACATATATACCCTCTCACACACACACATATGTGTGTGTGTCTTGTTTTATCAGCAAATAAAGGTACACACACACACACACACACACACATATATATATATATATATATCTTAATGTTTGTAACTTTGAAGATTTAATGTTGGATATTTGTTTTAATGTGTTGAAATTTGGATATTTTTAAGTGTAATTAATATATGACTTATAAACTGAAATTGATAATATATTTTGGCTAATAAAGTAGTAAGTTTTGTTTAATTTTTTGGGACGAGGATTTCCCGAAACCTGCAGGAATACGCGTGTGGAGGATATGGATATGAAAAAAAATATCCGAAGCATTTAATGGGAATTTCCTGAAAATGTACTCCCAAGTGTGGGAATGGAGTGAGAAATGTAAAATCGTTCTCGCCCTATTCCATTGCCACCTCTAATGACAACTTTCCTTTGGTACTGTAAACTTCAACCATTTCCCTAAATAATTTTTCAATGTACTAATTTTCAATTTTTTTAATTTAACCAATAATGATTATTTGTGTAATTTATCATATCATAATTATATGAAACACAAATTAAAAGGAGAGAGAACGACGATATTATAAGTAACTTAAGTCAATGTCTAATCTCGTATGATGTGATTTAGGAAAATCTAGATGCTATTCGACAAAATTGAGATTTCTCTCCAAATAAATAAAACTAAAAGAAAAGGGAACTTTCACCTTAGATTGGGCTTAGTACACTCTCTGCTTTTTAGTTCCAATTATCCGATTGTTCCGATCCTACGACATCTCAGAAATCAGTTCTCATCTCCCCTTCATCAACATTTGACAACATATGTGATATTACGTGTCTCATTTGTATTTCAAACATTTTAATTTAATTGAATTTTAAAAATTTGATTGTGCATATATTATCTTCTGTTCTAAGTTAACTGATTTAATTTGAGTGGATTAGAGTCTATGTCGAGCAAACATGGCTCTAATCTCAACTACCGACTTCCTACTCAAAGCATTAACAACCATATTCACTTTGTTTAGATGATACCCAATCTCGCAATTATAATCTTTCAATAGTTTAATCCCATCATCTTTGGCTTAAGTTTGTTAGAAAAATTCGATAATTTTGGTGCTTTGAATGAGAAATTGATCCAAACGTTGTTGAGAAAAATGTGGAGCCAATTGTTAGTTTGTAAATATGTAGACGTGCACGACGGGGTAACGCAAATGTTTAAACCGATCTGGTCCTCCGTGGGCCTGCGAATATTTTGACCCAAATTTAATATAATTTTTCCTTAAATAAGAGAATATATTTGTCAAATTCTGTTTTGGAATTAAAAGGATAAATATTAAAGTCTTCTTTAATTCAGACAGTAATTTTGGAAACTGCTCTTTAAAGGCTCATAGATTTTTAAAATCATAAATGCTCCATTAGGTCAAAAGTTTCCACTTATACCCTTGTGAAACTCCTATAAATCTAAAAAACACATAGAATTTTTTATTATTTTACTCTATGATTTCAAAAGTAGTTTTTTGGTGATAAGAGAAGTCAATGTTATAGTTCGTGATCTTTGCAGTTGAGCTACTGTAGCTGATCATCTAGTTGTTGTATCATGGGAGACAGACGATCAAAAATCTCAAGCAGCAAGGAGTGGCCGAAAATCTATCTTAAGGAAACTGTGTAGCCACAATCATCAACTCGTTCCCAATCGGTTTGATTTTAGATATGTTGTATCTATATTTTTTGTTCTGTTCGTTCAATATTTCTATATAATATTTTTATTTTATTGGTTTATTTATTTCTTGGATTAACGATTTTCTAACAAAGTTCAACTCTTTTTGTGTGAGAAAATACTTAAGTCTCTTAAGATTTGTGTGTATGATATGCTTCTCTTTATACAAGTAATGACGTCAAATCTTCAACACAAAGATTATGATGGTCATTTCCAAATCATGGGTCTTGTACTTGCGCTCATGCAATTGCAACTATCTAGAAACATAAGTCACAAAATCTAGAAGCATGAGACATGTATAAGAAGCATCATTATAAACCACAAAATCTTTGACAATCTTCGATTGAATCAATATTAGGACTTCAGTAAAGATGTCTTCAACTTCACAAAACTCTTTTGTCTCTCGTCTATCTATTCATAAACTGTATTTTTATAATAATTTCATCAAATGTTTGGCAATAATAGAAAAATATAGATAATATTTGGTCAAACCAAGAAAACTCTGAATCTCTATAACATTATTCGATAGTTTCCACTCCAAGATAATTTTATCCATCTTTGGAACCACTTGAATCTCTTCTACTGAAATAATATGGCCTAAAGTGTTTACTTTCCTCAACTAAAACTCACATTTACTCAACTTGGGTGCCTCCTCCTTCCATTTTTTTGCTCATATGCACATTTTTTTCTAATCTCTACTTCTCTTGAATAAGGGATTTATGTGTTTTCTAAAATGGCCAATCAAGAGAGGTTAACCAAGCAAAACACTATCAACTCACTTATCTTAACGTGTTACATTAAAATTTTGTTACCCAACTAACGAATGTTAATGATTGAATTATAATTTTATTATAAAGTTTAAGGAAAGAGAGTGTGCAATGATATTATTGGTAACTCAAGTCTATGTCTAATCCGATACGATGTGATTTAGGAAAACAAGATGTTATTTGACAAAAGTGAAATATTTCTCCAAATAAATAAAAGCAAAATAGCATGGGAACTTTAACCATAGATTGGGCCAAGTACATTCTCTTTGTATGAACAATCCTACAACATCTTAGAAACCAATTCTCATCTTCCCTTCATTAACATTTCACAACCCTTTATGTGTGATTTAGGCAAACGGGGAGGGCGGGTGCGGATACCTTATTCTTATACTCATACTCACTTAAATTTTTCATATCCATCATCTACCTATCACCCACGGCAGGTACAATTTTCAAATCTACACATATCCATGCATGTACTTTCTCAAATCCACCCCTCACCCAGCTCGTACCTTTCCGTACTACATTCAAAGAAATCCACTTATCTCATAATATATAACTTGAAACTCCATTTCCTTTACTCCAAAAGAAACTAGACTCAAATATCTTTCTAACTATATAATGTGGTACTTCTAATTTAACTTGTACAATTTATGATAATTTTTAAAGTCATTGTCGAACTAGTATTAAGAGCAGTCTCATGCTCTGTTTTTCTGACCTCCGGTCACTAAAAATTTGTATCTTTTAAAATATAGATCGAAATCGATCTTTGCTTGATCTAAACAAAGCTAGACTTACGCATGATTACAACGATATATAGATCACTTCCTAATTATTTATATCGAATTTTTGATGATTTTTTAACTCACAGTCTATGCATAAAATTCACCCCACGTCACCTAATATATATATATATATATTTTATTTTTATTAAAATAACCTTATCAATATGGTGGATAATGGGTGAGTGGATATGGGACGGGTAAGATCTCAAATCTATCGCTTACCTACTACTCATGGCGGGTATGACTTTTGTCATCCACACCCTCCCACTACTCACTAAACTCATACTCATACCCGTCCTAACTGGTACAAAGGTGGTGTAAAATTCACGAAATTGTACATGTCTGTCATCCCTACACATTTGTATTTTAAACATTTTATATTTAATTGAATTTTAAAAATTTATGGTGTATATATTATCTTTGTTCTAAATTATATATTTTGTTATTTTTAATATCATAATTATATAATCCAAGTTACATTTTAATAAATTTTCAAATTACAGTATAAACATAAGTTGCATGCATAACAAATTACTTAAAACAAGATATAATCACGAGAACCCTACTTATTCCTTCCTGCCCCATCCTCGTTCGGAATTGGGACCACAAGTCCACAATAGATGACCATTAACCCATTTGCCACGATTTATATATGCTGATAGACGCGTGCGGCGTGCCCTTCATGTGAGAATTCAGGTATGGTGGCCGAAGATGGTGACCGGCGGTGGAATATTAATGAAGGTGATGAACAGAAGTTAGTGTTGGTGTATTCTAAAGATAGAGAAAATAGAAAATAATCTGAAGAGTTTACTAAAATAAAAGAATGAATAGTGGTGCTTAGCTCATTACAAAAGGTAACCCCGAAACCATAACAAATTGCTAACAAACTAATAGAAATTAACAACTAATTACACTACTCTCTAACAAGGGCCAGTGCCACTATGTTAATTAAATGCTTTTCGTTATTGACAGCATATTCTGCACTACTCTTTTCACTTTTTTTCCACTTCCAGATTTAGAATGGGAACCGTTTACTCTTTTCCCTATTTTCTTTATTAACACTTCTCCTATTCGCTTATGAGTCAAAGTTACTGCTTCATTTATTCCGTACAGTATACATAATACCATTCCTCCCAAGTCTCGAAACCGTTTAATTACACGCTTCCACCCTTTTTTTTTCTTCTTCTTCTTATTATTATTTTATCAAACGTTTTTGTTAAAAAAAATATATTCACACGAATAGATATTATCTTGTAATCATCTTTATACCATTAAAAAAATACACACACCAATGCCTACCAAAATTAAATTAAGGGTAAAATTCATAAATGGTCACTAAACCATGCTTTAATGTTCATTTTAATTACCGAACTTTCAATTGTTATAGCATAATCACCAAACTATCAATTTTGTTATAAAGTGGTCATTGAATCCTAATTGCCATTAAGGGCGAAAAACATAAAATTGACGTTTCAAACGTCCGTTTTCATCCAAACCAAAAATAAAAATATATATATAGCTTTTGCTTTTAACCAAAATCCATTTAGGTGAGTTTCTGCTTTTAACCTTCAAAGCTATTCTTTGTTTCTTTTATGTTTTTGTTCTTTTCGTCCTTTTCATTATTTTTTGGACTAATTAGCATTCATTTCTTATATATTGCATGTGTATGTTTTCATTTTCTTTTTAGCATAATGCTAAAAAAAAAATCTAACAGTTGACTGGATAGTTATTTTAGTTCATATTCTTATTTTGAACCAATTTAACACCCAATGTTTTATTTTAGGTCAAAATTGTCCCTTCGCGGATAAAAATTATTAGTCAACTGACGATAAACAACTTAAAATGACATGACAAACCTATATAGCAGTGCACGCAACGATAGCAGTATTATATAAATAAATATGCTAACTTTACATAATGACACATCAGTCAAAAAAATAGTTTTATAAAATTATATACAATATGAAATTTTTTTCTTCTGACGCGTCATTTTGTCAAGTCATTTCAAAGTGTTTATCGTATGTTGACTAACAGTTTTTTATCCGCAAAAGGGTCATTCTGACCCAAAATAAAATTTTGAGGGTTAAATTGGTTCAAAAATAAAAATATAAGCCAAAATGACCATTCAATCAAATGTTAGAAGCATTTTTTTACTTTATGACTTCTTTTTATTAATAAATCAATTAATATCAAAATATATCAATATATGTGTGTGTTCGTTATCATCATCATATTTTAATGATCTGTGTAGATATTTTTGAACAAGGGGCAACTGGAATTAATTAGAACAACAACAATACAAACAGTCCCGTCACAAAAGAACTGGGGAAACAGAAAGATTCACACAGAACCAAAGAAAAAACAAAACCAGTCGAACAACCTGGTAACAAACAAATCGGCAAAAACCGAGGACAACAAAGAATAGCAAAAATGAAGAAAACACAGAGAAAGTAGGGAAGAAACACGTGCAACCGACCAGAGACGAAGCAAGAGATGCCAGTAACCGGAGTCAACAATTGCATGACATTTCGAGAGTCACCGGAGGATAAAGCAATGGAAGAAATACAGTGAAGCAACCAACGACAGTTTCACGTCAAGATCAGGGAATCGTCGAAAGCTGAAGGGGCGAGAAGAGGCGAACCGGATTCGACCGCTGATGAAAACGAAACCACACCAACACAACTTCACCTGCGAAAAGCACAAGGACAAAGCCTACCCGAAATAGAAAGGAAGAAAAAAAAACATAACAGAAGAAGACAAGAAAAACAAAAACACTAGGTGGTGGAGGCTCCGCCTACCTCCAACTCACCAGCGAGAGAAACATCCAAACATACATTGGTGGAAACAAATCGTTTCCAAAGGCCCCCTTAAAACTCCAGTGCAAAAGATGTATAGAGGAGCCCATGGGGCTAGGTTAACAACCACCGTGGGAGGTCCACGACTCACCAACGAAGAAAAAGATTATTCTTTAGAAGGGAAACAAGCTAGGCTACTGACTATTAGTGGCCGGCGAAAAAAGGCTTGAATAAACTTGGTGTTTTATCTGGTAGAGAGAAGTAGAGAGAAGGCTTGATTCATTTCGTATATTATAATATTAATGAATATAAATATAATTTAAATTAACATATTTTGAAATTTATAACATATATCTAAAATAAATATTTTATTTTTTTAAAATACTTTTTATCAGTAATATCAAATAATTAGATCTTAAATCAAACTTTTAAAAATCATTTTTTTACCTTATCTTTTAAAATCGCTTATCAAAAGTAATGTCGGGCTTAGGCAGGATGACATAACAGTTTGGATAAAATTATTTAACAGCACAATTAATCCTCTAAATTTATGCATTTGATTATTTGATCCTAATTTTAAAAAATCAATAAATTTAAGATCATTATTTACAAATTTTATCAATTTAATCCTATTTTTACTATAAACAATTTAATATTTAAAATATATTATTAAATATCTAATAATGTAATATTTAAAATATATTACTAATAATTTAATTTGTAGATTATTAAATATTTAATATTTGAATATAGTTTAATTATTGCATATTTACTAATACATTTTAAAACAGCGCAAAAAGAAAGATGACAGCTAAAACGGTACCAATCTCGTTACCCAAGCAAGCAGGCACCAACGATGACTACCAGAGCAAGAGCTAAACCACGTCAGTGATATGGAAAAGACGTCCTTACCCTCCGCAAGGTTCTCGCATACGAAACGAGAAACTTGATGGTCTTAACCAAACACGAGGGTTCCAAATAACAAAATATTTAATGACATATTTTCAAGCTACTGAAATTCATTTAAGAGCAGCTTACAGCTGGAGGTTCATGAACAACAGGATCAAAAGAGTCAACACCTAAAGTCTCAACAATCCTACGCTACAAACCATTTTTTTTACTGAAAAGGTACCCACCCGTCACAGAGAAATGATATCTAAGCCTTCACGTCATCGCACAGGGGAGCAGATAACCCAAACGTAGCCATATGGATCCCTCACCTTGCCCACGCGACCACCGCTACACGCGCCGTCGCCCTCGGATATTTCACCCGCCGCAACTCTTCCTGCGCTCACGGCCTTGTCGACAGCTGCTTCCACGTCCTCGGTTTCGAGGCAGAGCACACATCCACCCCCCTCGGATTTCACCCTGCTTATTTGAAAACACGCCAAAAGGACACATCATTAAATGCAACAAGCAAACCGGAAAGAATGGCGATTCAACAAAACATTTTTATAATCCCCGATAAATTAGTTTTAGGCGAAATAAAAAAGGAAAAAGCAGGTGCAGCCAAACAGGATGTAAAAAATATCAAAATGGAAGATTAAAACAAAGAAAAAAACATAACACAGTATCTCGTAATGATATTTAAATTTCAGCCATACAAATCTAAGGAACAGGAGCTCTAAATAAAGAAACCCGAAAAGCAGGAGTCAAATGCTAAATAATAGACCAAAAATGAGTTTCCTACCAAACAAGAACACGATCCTACCAGGCTATCCTACTTAGTAATAAACGAAACCTATCAAATAATTTACTATTCAACAATGACGGAACGTAAACGGTCACAAGGGGGAAATAGCTGAAATGGATTTTGAAGCAAACCATCTTTGATAGGCTTTCATAAACGAAGATGAACTGTAAAAGAAAATGAACAACAGCAAATAGAACTAAAAACTACAAAATAGAGAGAGAAGGAAGAGCGTACGGAGTAGAGTTCTCAGCGATGTCAGAAACGAGAATTATAGAGCCCGCTAGCTCAAGTTGAGCGGAGAGGATGTGAGGGAGCTCCTGCTCGGCCTTGCGCTTAGGGTGCACAGTACGGCCAACCTCAACAGCGCCGAACGCTGACTTGTAGAACTGCACCGCATCAACTGCCTTGGGTTCCTCCACCATCAGCTGAGGTTTCACAGCCGTGAAATTGACCGCCGCTACCTTCTCGGCTCCTCCGTTCTGGACCTCCTCCTGTGCCATTGATGAAGCTGAACCAAAAAAGCCTTTCGAAGAAAAAAAATCAAAAACCTAGGAAAGAGAAAACGACAAAAGAAACTCAAAACAAAAAGAGGAGTGCAATGAAGGAGGTGAAAGAAGCGAGCGTTGGGTGTACTCATAGAAGCGGGGATCGGGAACCGTTTAGGGATAAGATTGGCATTTTATATAATATATGAGATTCCGATTTTGTCCCGTTGTTCTTGTTCTGTACTTTCAAAAGGCAAAATGATAAAAGATGTAATAGGTTTGCATATTTTCTCATTCGGTCTTTTATTCTTTTTATTAGAACACACAATAATTAATATTTTAATTTGGTCTTCTGGAAAGAATTTCGGTAATAGTGAAAGTCAGAAAAATGTTAACGTGCGTCACACCATCGTCGGAGGAATGAAATCCTACAAAGGAAAAATATTTGTCAGTAATTGTTTAAAAAAATTTCCGCTGATACCTTTTATTTAGATATTTCAGCATCCCTTTTTTGTGTGCTTAGCCTCCTCCAAGACTAAGGTTGACCATCGTAATTGCCCTCATATTGTGGATGTTAAATCTCTTCTTCGAATCTGTTGGTATGTACAAGCAAAAATGCATAAATTTTATGCCTAAATGCACGTGTCTATCCTAGATCAAGGTGACTTTAGTGTATGCGCTGAATCTAAATGTATGACAGATGAATGCAACTAAATACATGAATGTGATATGATTTCTAGCTCTCAATAGGATGCCCCTAACTCCTCACTGGTCCTGTCAGGATCTTGGTGTTTTGTATGTAGCGGTGCCCCAACCTGTTCTTGGGTTCAATCACCTTTTTTTGGATTAGCTTTCATCTGGGAGCATGCCCCAAAATTTTGTTCGTTTTATGCCATCATCTGAGAATATTCTTGTAGCAAATTTGAAACCCTATAGCACATTTTGTTTCCCCCTAAGTTGGGTTCATAAGTTGGTTCATGAAAGCTCATCATTTTTTGGATCAAGTGAAGTTTTACAGAATGTGGTCCATGTAGACATTTCAGAGATGCAAAAGTTCGACTCGGTAATGAAGACTGAACTTTGTCATAGAATGCCCCCAGACTGGGGCCTTGTTAGAGGCACACTGTTTGTGAAAGATGTAGAGGGTACTTGTGGACATGCCCCAAGATCAGGCTCTTGTAAAAGGTTCTATAAGGTGCTAGGTCGACCAACTTTGTTGTATCTAATGGGGTAACCCATGGACCAACTTTAAAATTTTCAAAATGTATGCATGTAAATGCAAAATGCATGTCTTAGATGTGAAAGTACTGATTCAAAAATGGTTCTCGTGGCTCAACTTCCGAACTCACGGGATTCATTTGCAACTTTGAATATTGCCTTGATATCTAGAGTGTTAGATTTTCTCCCGATGATAACTTTTCAAATTGAGAACCAGTCGTGAATCAGCATTTCATGCTAGTAGAATGCAAAAATTAAAATGTTATGATATGTCATATAGTTAATGCAAAGATGAATAGATTTAATTATGATGTGATCACAAAAAATGGGTCAGTTTGGAATTAAAATAATTAGATGAATAAATTAAATAGCAAATAAGGTAAAAATGAAAGATTTATGCTCGGGCAAACCACTTGAAACAATGCCTTTATATCATGCAATGCTAATGCAACAAAAGTATGTGTAAAGTAAAAATAAAATAAAACAAAAAAAGAAATGAGTTAGTACCGAATAAACTCAATAGATACATAAATAAAAAGCGAAGTAGATAAGGCAACAAGCAGAGCAATCCTATTTATCCCATCTAAAACACCTAAGTTATCCGCATGGCTCTAAAATGGTGGGCTTTTTATATTCTCTAAATGCAGTTTTGGTGCTAAGAGGTACCCGAATTATCCTTGTTGTCCCCTACTAAGAGTAGCTAGGCCCCCGGTCATCACCCATTATAGGCCCCTTTCAACCGGGTTCAACTCAGGGGACCCATTCGCTTATACCCATACGAAGGAACGATATCCTCACGAAAGCATAAGGTACTCGAGCCCCGAAGGTACTTGTTAGGCCCATACGGAAGAACGATATCCACACGAAAGCACTAGCGTTTTCCTCCACTTAAAAGGACGGGTTTATATGCCAAATTTTAAATGCGTTAAAATAAACGCTCAATTATAACCAAATGTTAATTTAATAGTCACTTTAATCCAGAATTTCCAATATTATATTTAAAGTTAATAGTTTATATATATGTTATTTTTACAAAAAGGTATTTATTTAAATTACATATTTAGCAATTAAATAAAATACTATACATATTTTTACAAATAAGCATAAAATCATATACACAATATAAAAAATAATAATGTTATTATACATAAAAAATGTGACATAGATAAAAACATATATAAATATATATGCACATATATCTTAAATCAATATATATAATATGTACAAAATAAATTACTTTGTATAATAATATATTATATGTATATAATAATAATAATAATAATAATAATAATAATAATGACAATGATGATGCATGATTCAAACTAAAACATATAAAACACCATGGAATTTAAATATTAAGGGTTAAATTACATGACAACTAAATTACAGGGCGAAAATTAACATAAAAAGGGACTAAAATGAAACTGATGCAAAATACATGCGCATAAACATAAGTGACAATAAATAAAGGTGTTGAAAATTAAATAAACATAAAACAGGTGACCGAATTAAAATGAAAAGCAAACTGGAGAGCTAGAAATGAAGAAAAAACAAAAGTAAGGGACAAAGAGAAAAGCGGGGAGAAAGGGAATGACCGAAAACGTAATTTGACCCTGAAAAAAGGTGAAAGCGGGAAGGAAACTAGGGACCAAGGGCATAATTTACCCATTTAGCAAAAAAACGCGGATCTTCCCCGGGTATCTGGGTCACCGCGGGTCGGGTCGTTCAAAACGGCGTCGTTTTGACTGCCAATTTAAAACAATATTAAAGGCTATTTTTTAAAAAACCCGATTAAATAAACAAAAAAAACCCTAATATATTATTTTCTCTCCTCTCCTCTGCTCTTAGTAATTGGCGATGGCGCATCTCTTACTATTCACAGCCTTTTACCGGCCAACGGCCTCGTGGCGAGCAACAGAATGACGACAGATGAGGTACGACGCTATGATTCATTGGATAAAGTAAGCTTTCGAATCTTATTTTTTTATTTTGATTTCAAAATAAACGATCTAGAACAACAACAAAAAACTTTGATTCAAAATGTTTGATTTTTTTAATACCTCTTGTTTTCATACAATTTTTGAACTCAACGTCCCCCCACACTCTCTTTTTTCGATCTCCTATTTCTCTCTATTTTTTTATCTCCCCCGTAAATTTTACATTTGATCTCGGTTTAATAACCGATTTTTACACATAAAAAATTAACTACTCCTGTATTTTATTGTGGCAGATCTGATGAAGACATGGGGATCCAAATTTTTGGGATTTAGGGTATAGTGAGTTGGTTAGGGGTATGGGTGTGTCGGGTAGGTTAGGTTTGAGGGTTGATTTTTGTTTTTTATATATATTTTTAGGGTTTTTGGGTTGTATTTGTGGTTTGGGTAATTTAGGGGTTAGAGATTCATATTGGAATAAGGTTTGAGGGTTGGTTGCCGGTGAGGAAAGCATCGACGGCGGTCGTGGATGACAGTGGCAGTGGCAAGGTTTATTTTAGAGTTAGGGTTATTTGTTTTAGGGTTTTTGGTTTCCCTGGTCGGGTCAGGTTAGGTCATGGATCGGGTCTGAGTTTAATGGGTTTGGTTTGTAAAACGGGTTATTACAGCTGCCCCTCTTTGCTTATTGTTGAAGACATATGTCAAGAGGGAAGAAGCTCAGTCGGACCAGACAAAATGGGTCATTTTAGTCTTTGCTCTATTGTTGTGTAACAACAATAGAGCAAAGACTAAAATGACCCATTTTGTCTGGTCCGACTGAGCTTCTTCCCTCTTGACATATGTCTTCATTCTTTGGTAGATATTATTTCTCTTTGACGCAGGTCTTCTTTCTTGTTTTGATCAATCCACTTTGACACTCTTGGGAAGGGAAATCTTTAAAGTAGGGGGTTGTCTGTTGGGAAAGCAAAATGAGTTCAACTTGCTATATTATTGATAACGAGCTAATTCTTGAAGAAAACTTGACCCAACTGCAACAGTGATGAAGAGGCAAGGTCTACAAAACTCGATCCAGCTGCAGCACCGATGAAGAGGCAAGACCGATGGATAAAAGTTCTGATGTCTAGTCCAACTACAATTATGACAAAGCGGCAATATCAGAAAATTGGAAACTTCTATTTTTTCTTCTTCTTCTTATTCTTTTCTTTTTTTTTCTTTTTTATTTTCCCCTTTTTTTCTCTTTTTTCTCTTCTTTTATTTTTTCGTTTTTTGCTTTTTTCGGATACAACACTGATAAAACTTGAAAGTTAGCAAATTTTGACCAAGCTACAATACCGAAGAAGAGGCATGATTTAAAGTTAGTAATGTTGATCCAGCTACGACACCGACGAAGAGGCAAGATCAAGAGTTAGTAAAATTTGGTCTAACTACAGCACCGACGAAGAGGCAAGGCCGAGAGTTAGTAAATTAGATTCAGCTACAACACCGATAAAGAGGCAGAACCGAAAGTTAGATTTGACCATGCTACAACATTGATGAAGAGGCAAGGTCTGAAGATTTGATCCAGCTAAAACTCTAACGAAGAGGCAGGATCGGAGGGTTGGTTTCTTTGCGATCAAGCTACGACTCTGACGAAGAGGCATGATCGAAATTTGGCAAATTTGGTTTAGCTACAACACCGACGAAGAGGCAGAACTGAAAATCAATCACATTGATCTATCCACACCATCAACGGAGGGATAAGATCGAATTTCATCACTTGGACTCCACTAGACCATCAATTGAGAAGTAGAATCGAATGACAACAATATGAATCCTACTATGCCATCAACGGAGGAGCAGGACTGGAATTCAACAATTTAGATCTTGCTATACCATCAACGGAAAAGCAAGATCGGTGAATGATGACAACTTGACTTTTGATTTGATTTTTTTTACTTTTTTTGTTTTTTTTGTTTTTTTTTGTTGTTTTTTTTTCAATTCATTCTTCTTCTTCTTTGATTTTTGCTACAACTGTAATGAAAAAGGTGAATTCTGAAGAAAAGTTTGGTCTAGCTGCAACACTGTCGAAGAAGCAAGACCTGGATGGGTTTTGATCTGCTACACCACTGCCGGAGAGACTAGATCAACAACATATGAGATCCACTACACCACCGACGGAGAGATAGGATCTGGATGGAAAATTTGATCTACAATACCACCGACGGAGACAAGATCTAATTAAGTCGACGTACCACCACTAACGGAGGCGTGATTTGCAAGATATTGAATTGATGTGCCATTGACAGCGAGACAATATCGGGAAAAAATTTACTCGGCTTCTCTATCAACAGAGGGCAGGATTTGGAAAGAATTTCGGTTGGCAATAGTGAAAGTTAGGAAAATGTTGACGTGCGTCATACCATCATCGGAGGAATGAAATTCTACAAAGGAAAAACATTTGTCAGTAATTGTTCAAAGATTTTGCTGATGATACCTTTTATTTAGATATTTCGGCATCCCTTTTTTGTGTGCTTAGCCTCCTCCAAGACTAAGGTTGACCATTGTAATTGCCCCCATGTTGAGGATGTTAAATCTCTTCTTCGAATCTGTTTGTATGCGCAAGCAAAAATGCATGAATTTTATGTCTAAATGCATGTATCTGTCCTAAATGTAAGGTGACTTTAGTGTATGCACTGAATCTAGATGTATGACAGATGAATGAAACTAAATACATGGATGTGATATGATTTCTGGCTCTCAATGAGATGCCCCTGACTCCTTACTTGTCATGTCAGGATATTGGTCTTTTGTATGTAGCGGTGCTCCAACCTATTATCGGGTCCAATCACCTTTCTTTGGATTAGCTTTCATCTAGGAGCATGCCCCAAAATTTTTTTCGTTTTATGCCATCATCTAAGAATATTCTTGTAGCAAATTTGAAACCCTGGAGCACATTTTGTTTCCCCCTAAGTTGGGTTCATAAGTTGGTTCATGACAGCTTATCATTTTTGGATCAGGTGAAGTTTTGCAGACCGTTGTCGATGTAGACATTTCTGGGATGCAAAATTTCGACTCGGCAACGAAGACTGGACTTTGTCATAGAATGCCCCCTGACTGGGGACTTGTTAGAGGCACACTGTTTGTAAATGATGTAGAGGGTACTTGTGGACATGCCCCAAGATCAGGCTCTTGTAAAAGGTTCTGTAAGGTGCTAGGTCGACCAACTTTGTTGTATCTAAGGGGTAACCCGGACCGACTTTAAAATTTTCAAAATGTATGTATGTAAATGCAAAATGCACGTCTTAGATGTGAAAGTACTGATTCAAAAATGGTTCTTGTGGCTCAACTTCCGAACTCACGGGATTCGTTTGCAACTTTAAACATTGCCTTGATATCTAGAGTGCTAGATTTTCTCCCGATGATAATTTTTCAAATTGAGAACCAGTAGTGAATCAGCATTTCATGCTAGTAGAACGCAAAAATTAAAATGTTATGATATGTCATGTAGTTAATGCAAAGATGAATAGATTTAATTATGATGTGATCACAAAAAATGGGTCAGTTTGGAATTAAAATAATCAGATGAATAAATTAAATAGCAAATAAGGTAAAAATGAAAGATTTCTGCTCGGGCAAACCACTTGAACCAACTCCTTTATGTCATGCAATGCTAATGCAACAAAAGTATGTGTAAAGAAAAAAATAAAATAAAACAAAAAAAGAAATGAGTTAGTACCGAATAAACTCAATAGATACATAAATAAAAAGCGAAGTAGATAAGGCAACAAGAGCAATCCTATTTATCCCATCTAAAACACCTAAGTTATCCGCATGGCTCTAAAAGGGTAGGCTTTCTATATTCTCTACATGCAGTTTTGGTGCTAAGAGGTACCTGAATTGTCCTTGTTGTCCCCTACTAAGAGTAGCAAGGCCCCCGGTCATCAACCATTATAGGCTCCTTTCAATTGGGTTCAACTCAGGGGGACTCATTCGCTTATACCCATACGAATGAACGATATCCTAACGAAAGCATAAGGTACTCGAGCCCCGAAGGTACTTGCTAGGCCCTTACGGAGGAACGATATCCACACAAAAGCACTAGCGTTCCCCCCACTTAAAAGGACGGGTTTATATGCAAAAATTTAAATGCGTTAAAATAAACGCGCAATTATAACCAAATGTTAATTTAATAGTCATTTTAATCCAAAATTCCCAATATTAGTAAAGAGATAATTATTTAAAAAAGCTCGACTCTCTTTTATTTTTGAAAACCAAAAAAAGTCCCCAGCGGAGTCGCCATCTATAGCGATCATTTTTTGCTAAAAAATGAGGTTTTAAGGTGTTTGGGGTCTTTTGGGTATTTTAAAAAATATCTTCCATTGGGGTTTTAGAAAAAAATCATATTATTTTAAAAATGGAGTCACCATCGGCCACTAAGGTAGGTCGGGCACCATAAAAACCAGAGATTTTAAAAATATTAGGTTCGGGAGTCGATTACGGATTGGTAAGGATTAGCACCCCCACACCGCCCAAAATTGGTACTTTAATAATGACCTCTTTATTAATATTAAACTTTCCGGATTAAAGTGACGATTAAATTAAAATTTGGTTATAAGCGCGAGTAGATTTTAAAGGTCCTGTTATTCGAGAGTAAACCGAAAGACCACCATCATTACGCTTGATACTGGCCACATTTACACTCGAATAAAAGGGCACTGCATTGACAATAATATATCCGTAATGCAAATTAAAACATGGCAAACATGAATAAATACAATACGATAAAAATATAAATAAATACTAACATAATAAAATACTAATCTAACATAAATACATAAATATTAATCTAACTTAAAAATATAATAATTAAGGTAAAATATTTAATGGTTATACCTATAAAAAATATCTAGATATATTTAAAGTTAATAGTTTATATATATGTTATTTTTACAAAAAGGTACTTATTTAAATTACATATGTAGCAATTAAATAAAATACTATACATATTTTTACAAATAAGCATAAAATCATATACATAATATAAAAAATAATAAAGTTATTATACATAAATGTGTCATAGATAAAAATATATATAAATATATATATATATGCACATATATCTTAAATCAATATATAATATGTACAAAATAAATTACTTTGTATAATAATATATTATATGCATATAATAATAATAATAATAATAATAATAATAATAATAATAATGATGCATGATTCAAACTAAAACATATAAAACATCATGGAATTTTAATATTAAGGGTTAAAATGCATGAAAACTAAATTACAAGGCGAGAAATAACAAAAAAAGGCACTAAAATGAAACTGATGCAAAATACATGCACATAAACTTAAGTGACAATAAATAAAGGTGCTGAAAATTAAATAAACATAAAACAAGTGACCGAATTAAAATGAAAAGCAAACTGGAGAGCTAGAAATGAAGAAAAAACAAAAGTAAGGGACAAAGAGAAAAGCAGGGAGAAAGGGAAGGATCGAAAATGTAATTTGACCCTGAACAAAGGTGAAAGCGGGAAGGAAACCAGGGACCAAGGGCATAATTTACCCATTTAGCAGAAAAACGCTGATTTTCCTCGGATATCTGGGTCACCGCTTGTCGGGTCGTTCAAAACGGTGTCGTTTTAACTACCCGTTAAAACAATATTAAAGGCTATTTTTTAAAAAAACCAGATTAAATAAACAAAAAACCCTAATCTATCATTTTCTCTCATCTCCTCTGCTCTCAGTATTTGGCGACGGCGTCGTTCTCACTCTTCACGGCCTATCACCGGCCATCGACCTCGCGGCGAGCAACAGAACGACGACAGAGGAGGTGCGACGCTCTGATTCACTGGATAAAGTAAGCATTCGAATCTTCTTTTTTTATTTTGATTTTAAAATAAAGGATCTAGAACAACAACAAAAAACTTTGATTCAAAACGTTTGATTTTTTTGAATACCTCTTGTTTTCATACAACTTTCGGACTCAACATCCCCTCACACTCTCTTTTTTCGATCTCCTATTTCTCTCTATTTTTTATCTCCCCCCTAAATTTTACATTTGATCTCGGTTTAATAACCGATTTTTACACATAAAAAATTAACTACTCATGTATTTTATTGTGGCAGATCTGATGAAGATAGGGGGATCCAGATTTTCAGGATTTAGGGTATGGTGAGTTGGTTAGGGGTATGGGTGTGTCGGGTAGGTTAGGTTTGAGGGTTGATTTTTGGTTATTTTTTTTATATTTTTAGGGTTTTTGGGTTGTATTTGTGGTTTGGGTAATTTAGGGGTAAGGGATTCAGATTGGATTAAGGTTTTAGGGTTGGTTGCCAGTGAGGAAGGCAGCGGCGACAGTCGTGGATGACAATGGCAGCGACATGGTTCATTTTAGGGTTAGGGTTACTTGTTTTAGGGTTTTTGGTTTCCCGGGTCGGGTCAAGTTAGGTCGTGGATCGGGTCTGAGTTTAATGGGTTTAGGGTTTGGTTTGTAATACGGGTCATTACAAAAGCAAGGTTAAAAATGTCATTTCTATGTCTTATAATGGTAGGATTTATCATGGACCATTGGATTAAAGTAAGATTTCCAAGTCAAATATGAGTCATTGGATGAAAAATGGCAAGATGGTAATTTTAGAAAATTCCAAGGGCAAAGTTGGTAATTATTAACTTCTTGGTTTATTTTTGACCCTTGGATGAATATTTTGACACGCGGCAAGATGAGAGACATTGGATTAGAAGGGTAAAAGGATAATTTTGTCATAAAATATTTTTTTAATTTATTTCTTTATAAAGATGACAAATGGATTAAAATTAAACAAATGGAAAAGTCAAAATTTTTCTTCATCTTTCTCATCTTGGCGTGAGTTCTCTAAAGGTAAGGGGATATTTTTCTTTTTGAATTTTCAAGCCAATTTAGTTGGATTTTGGATGAAAGCATGAAACATGAAATTGGTCTACAAGAAATTCTCTTTCATTTGGTATAAGTTTTGAATGGTTTCCATGCTTCTAAGTTGATATTGGAGTTTAGGGTGGATGAAGGACATGTTGGAATTTAATGTTTTATAGATTATTCAAGTTGGATATGAAGTTGTGATGTTTTTATGCTTGAATTGATGAAAATATCATGAATTGTATTTTAGAGATCATTTGATTATATTGAGAAATTAGGGGGAAATATTGCAAAAAATTTATTTGAGATAGAAATGATTGTAGAAGCTTGGAAATGATGTTTAGAAGTTGAATTCATGCTAGAATCAAGTTGGAAATTTTGATTAGAGTGACCTTTCATATTCGGCCTTTTAAGAAGAATATTAGAGAAAATTATGAAAATTTTTCCTAAGATTAGAAATGATGTAAGAATGATTATACAAGGTTTAAAATGTTGTTTGGACCAATTTGGAAGATTACAAAGTGTTGAGGACCAAATAGTATATTAATAGAAATATGAGATTGAAATGGATATTGACTAGAAGTCAATGTATTAAGCTTAAATACACTGCTGGAATACTTGATTATGTAATTAAGTGAAGTTCAATGGCAAGGGAACATTTTGAATAATTTGGAAATATTGAGATGAATTCTAAAAGAATTCATTTTAAGGTTAAATTATGAGATTTGAGAATGTCTTGTGAATTAGTGATGGATATGAGTAATAAAGGGTTTGAAATGTTAATTTTGAAGTATTAAGATTAACATTGATAGTATAAAATAGGATTAGTATCGAATTAATATCGAAAGGATTTTTAGGAATTTTATTCCTAATATACGCCTATGTTAGAATGATACTAACATATGCTTTTAATTATATGTGTTGGTAAATGATGTCTTTATAGATCGTGATCGTGATCGAGATCGTAATACGAGCAAGCTTAAAGGCAAGGAAAAAATACAAGAGTAAAGCTAAAATTGATAGTAAGGTTTACTAGTGAGGCACCAGGTGAGTGCAATGCATACATTACATGATATATGGATGTTTTATACATCATTAGGAAGACTGACGATGAGTTTAACTTGTTTATTTTGGCATGATATTTATGTCATAATCATATATTTGAAATGTTCTAAATATGTCAAAAGTTGAATATAAATGCATGGATCACTAGTTATATATAATGTTATATTATGAATGTTATTTCGGGTATGAACTGCCCAATATTAAATTATGTTGATATACATTGCTATGGATGAAATAAATATGGAAAATATGCCCAAGTAAGTCATTGAGGGACATGGTATAGTTGGCATGCCATAGAGTCCAGCGGTTTAGCACTTTGTGCGGGCACTATAGTGTATATAAAAGACACTTTGTGCATATGGTTAGCACGTTCTTATGTTCAGATAAGGACGACCTTATGTCAATTATGGTTAGCATGACCTTATGTGCAGTTTTGACTCGTGTCCTCAGGGTCCTTAAGGTTTATTTTGGGCTATAATTTATTTGATAATAAATGGTAAACAGGCTATGGAGTATATGAACTCTCAGAGTAAATGAAAAGTATATTGGTAGGAACTTTATATCCGGTTTATATTATGTTAATATATGATTAACATGAGGGAGATGCATATATATATGTGATCATGATGCATGGTTATTGTTAAATTGTTATAATTATAAGCATGTTGTATTGCATAATATTTTATTTTGCCTCACTAAGTAAATACTTAGCGTGTGATGGTTTTCATGCGTAGGTAAAAAGAAGAATTTGGAGTAAGGAGCAGCTGGCATCCTACTTGTCAGAAGTATAATCACAGTATCAGTAATGACATCTTTTGATGTGTTTTGATGTACTAGATGGCATGTATATGTTAATATTAGTTGGTTTTATACTAGTTTAAAAATGGATTGTAATAGATTATAATCTAGTTATGCTATTAATGAATGATGAGTAGTTAAATTATATTAAAAAGGGTTAAATGGATTACTAGTATAAAATCGAGTAATGATTAGAAATGATTAAATAGAGTAGTCGAGTAGATTTTTAATTTAGGCACTTTTTAGACAGTTATGTCCTTATATATCATAGATATGACTGCTATGTTACTGCCTGAAATTGGAATTTATTTGGTTGGTTAAAAATTCAAAATATGATGCTACGAGATAAATAGTAAAATGGATTATTTAAAATTTTCAAATAAAAGACTAATATGAATTGTTAGCAATTGGTTATGTGACACTCTGATTAATAATGAATAATAAATACTGGTAAGGATGTTACAAATATGGTCCAAAGGAGTGAGAATTGACAGATACCTAAGAAATCCAAGGGAATCACATTCCTACCTTTTAATGAAAAAAATTATCGTTGGGAAAAAAATATTACCCTTGGAGGGAATGTTCCCAAACCAAATGTGGGTATGTGATTTCGGAAAAAATCATTCTCCTAGTAATGATCGTTTCCGCAAACCAAACGCCCATTAAGGGTAAACTACATCCAATGTGATTTAATTATGAGTTTAGTTAAACATGTCACTCAATTAACATATTGTTACAAACATGTTACTTTTCTTCTAATACATCATCGTATAAAACATGTTTAGTCCCTAAAACTTATATTGTTTATCAATTTAATCCTAATTTAAAATAATAATTCAATAATTTAACTCTTAATATTTGAACATTTTCATCATGTTAATCTTTATTCTTCTCCTAAATTGTTTTTTCTTATCTCAGAAATGTTATATTACTTCCTTGTTACTTTCTTGCAGTAAGCGGAATATTGTTACCGAACTACTGATTTGATCTAATGAGCTCGCTTGCTTTGACAATATCACAAAAAGACTAAATTGATGGAATTTTTAATTATGAAGAATTAAATTTATTGAATTGTTTTGAATTATGACAAAATTAATAGAATGTATACGTTTTGGGTTTAAAAATATTATTATACCAAAGAAAAGTGCCATGTTTATAACAATATGTTAATTAGGTAACATGTTTATAATTTTTATAAGAAAAATGATATATTTGTTATAAAATATGTAATTAAGTGATATTAGCTATAGTTTACCTATTTTAAAGAGTTCAATGAAAAAAATTGTTATTCTTTTTAATACTCCGAATTTGAACAGTCTTCGGTAAAATTAACAAGGGTCAGTTTAGTATTGCTTTTAAAAAGTGTGGTGGGAAAATGCTTTTGAAAAGATAAATGATCATTTTAGAAATGATGTTGTAAGTTAAAAATATATATTTAAAGTTATAATATCAATTTAAATCATGATAAAATATTTTTATTAATAAATGAATAATTTTGATGTATAATATTGGGTAAAGTACACTAATGGTCACTAAAGTTTGGTTAATTATTCAATTTGATAACTAAATTTCCAATTGCTTCAATGTTACCATTAAACTTTGTGTTTTGCTTCAATTTGGCCACTGAGCTCATAACGAGCGTTAAGAAAGTGATGTGACAGTTAACAAATTTTGTATAATAACACATTTAGACCTCTACATTTGTACATTCAAACAATTTAGTCCTAATTTGAATAATAATAATTTTAACCCTCAATATTTACACATTACTTCAATCTAGACATATTTTTAATTAAAAATAATTTAACCCTAAACTTAAAATCCTAAATTCAAAACACTAAACCTAAAACCCTAAACCCATAAACACAAACCCATAACCCTAACATAAAACCAAAAACCTTAATCCCAAACCCTAAATCTAAACCCCTAAAACCCAAAACATGAAACCCTTAAAACCTAACCATAATCATTAAACCATAAATCTGTAATACATAAACACTAAATCCATAAACCCTAAAAATCCTAAACCACCAAACCATAAATACTAAACACTAAATTTAAACTTTTAAGATTTGTAGTTTTGAGTTAGGGTTTAGTGGTTTTAAGTTTGGGGTTTTTGGGTTTTAGTTTTTTGGTTTTTAGGGTTTTAGGTTTATATGTTTTGGGTTTTGTGTTTTTAGGTTTATGGGTTTAAGATTTTAGGTTTAAGTTTTTTGGGTTTTGGGTTTGGGTTTAGGGTTAAATTATTTTAATTAAAAATATGGCCAAATTAAAATAATTGCAACGTTACTCTCATTAACGCCCCTTAAAGGTCGAGTTAACCATTTTGTTACAAAACAAAAAGTTTAATTATCATTTTGTAATATTTGAATGTTTGGTTACCGTTTTATTTTTTTTAACAAAGTTCAATTGCCATTTTAGTATTTTACCCTATATATTATATCAACAAAATGTAACATATATACATCAACTCGTCCCTACGAATAAAAATCATCTCTCTGTAATTATGCCCCTTTCTACGTTTTACACTAAAAAATGCTAAAAAGTTAAATTCTAAACCCTAACTCTAAAGTCTATATCCTAAACCCTAAACCCTAAACCCTATCTCTAATTTTCTAAACTCTAACTTTAAAACTTAAACCCACCTTTTAAAGCAGCGCACTGCACCAAAAATGACGTAGTTAAGGGGCAGATCGTCCCTACCATGTAAATCATATGAAATAAAAAGGTAAGCAGTGAGCACTTCGACCCATCAAACTGAAAATTAAATTTAAAATCAGCGACTGTAGTTGGCTACTTTTGTAGTTGTACGTAGCTATACTAATATTAAATATCATTAGTGTTATGCACGAACCAACTTGCCTAAGTGGTTAAAGAAATTGTTGTTGTTCCTTGAAGTTACGGGTTCGATCATCAGCAACTACAGTAGGGTGATTGAGCGTTCATTGTCAAATGGTTGAGAGTATTTATTCAGAACAGATACTACTTGTAATCACCTAGCTTAATCAAAAAAATATCCCCTGAATTTGACAATTTTCATATCATTACAATAAGTATTGTTGACTTCGTATCCCAACAAATTAAGTGTGGTTAAATTTAATATTTACTATAAAAAAATTTATATTAGCCCTTTCAAAATTCATACACCAACAATTCAAGTGGGGTCAACTGCACCCTCTATTTTCATATTACCTCCGCCCATGCCCAATAGGGGCAATTTTAAAAAAATGATTTCGGGTTGGATTAGGTCGAGTTTAGTGTGAAAGATTTTTGAGGTCGAGTCAGGATCAGATTTAGGGCAAAAAAATCTGACTCGACCCGAATATTTTTAATAATATTATATATATTTTTAACTAATTTACAACAATGCCGTCCTATATATATTGTATAGGGTTTCTTTCTCATTTAATTTCCTTTCTCCGCCGCTAAATCCATTTCCCTCTCTCAAATTGTTTTCATCCCCCGCGGCCGAGTACATATCCCTCTATCAAATTTTCATTCTTTCATCATCACAATGTTAGAAATAACTTTGGTTTTTTCGTCAATAACAATATCTCTTTTTTTTACATATTTTTTTGCTTCTTTTTCTTTTGTTCAAAGAAAAAAAATGAACTTTCAAATATATTCTATATTTTATTCAAAGATCTGGATTATATTTTTGTTTATGAGTTCTTTTAGATTTTATTCTTTTTTTAACTTCTTTGAAATACATGTTTTTGTTGTTTTTTTATTTTTTATTTAAGCTTGATGTTCTTCATTTTTTATTGGCTTAAGGGTTCAATAAGCCCTTAAAATTTTGCAAAAAAAAATCAATTAAGCTCCTAAATTTTTTTTGCACTCAATTAAACCCTCAAACTCAAGAAAAAATTTAATTTGACCCTTTGACTAACGTTGACCGTTAACTTTAACATTTTTTGTTAAACTTTTTTTGACATATGTCGCAACATGATAATGTCACTTGTCGTTTTTAGGAATTTTTAAATTTTAATTTTTTAAAAAATAGAAAAAATTCTAATTTTTTAAAAAAATTCTCGAATGTTATATTTTTTAAAAATTTTGAAATTTATTTTTAAAAAATAATTTTTAAAAATATTAACTTTTTAAAAAATAAATATTAAAAAATAAAGAAATTAAATACTATTATACAAGTATAAAAAATAATTTGAAAATAATATACAATAATAAAAGTTATTTTGATTTTTAAACTATATTTTAGAAAATATTTTTAAAAAAATATAAAACAATAAAATTTATTTTGAAAATCAAAATAACTTTTATTATTTTATATTTTTCAAATTATTTTTTATAATTGTATAATAATTATTAATATTTTTAATTTTGTAAAATATTTTAATCTTTTGACAAATTATTTTTTATTATTTTTAAATAAAATTTGAAATTGAAAAATATTTTTTATATTTTTAAAATAATTTTTAGAATTTTCCAAAAAAATTTAATTTTTAATATTTTTAAAATATTTTTTAAAAGTTAAAATTTAAAAATTTTCTAGAAATGACAAGTGGTATTATCATGTTGCGACACGTGTTAAAAAATTCAAAAAAAATAACTGTTATAATTAACGATCAACGTTGGTCAAAAGGCCAAAATAGTTTTTTTTTTCTTGAGTTTGAGGGTTTAATTGAGTATAAAAAAAGTTTATGGGATTAGTTGATTTTTTTGCAAAAATTTAAAGGCTTATTGAACCCTTAAGGCTTTTTTATTTAGCTTAATTTTCTTTAGTTTATGTTGTATCATCAAAATTTTCAGGTAACAATTTCCTTTATTTATTTGTGTACTTAATTCATTTTTTGTTTAAATTTCGATTCAACTATAACTATGGTCATCTTTGGAGATAACTTTTTCTTTTTAGAATTATTTTTCATTTTCAGTCATATATGTCAGGCAGGAACAGTCGGGGTTGGATGTCATTTATTTTTAGAATCGGGGACGGGGCGGGTGAAATAGTATTAAAGTTAAAATCGGGTTATTATTTTACTATGTTGGGTCGGAGCCGGGTAGGCAAAAAACTAATTCGTCCCGCCCCGTTGTCATCTCTATACTACTTGTAGTCTTTTTCAGGTCCTTCACTGTCTTGACGGTGAAAATGTTTGGGCGAGAATGTTCGTTTAAGAAGAAATTGAAAATTTTAGTTTTTTTGAAACGTATATTTAGGAAGAAGAAGCTGTACCAAACGGGCCTAAGAAATATATATATATATATATATATATATATTGCTTTATTTTTTCCAACCTTTGTTGCGGGTTATAGGTAAAAATATAACCATTACACCGAACTATAAAGTAAATACATTATTGATAAAAAATAGTTTTTAGATTAAATTGGAACCGGAATTAATTACAATTATTTTATGAAAATATATCAATTATAACATAAATTATAATTCAGTATAAAAATATGACTATAACATAAATTTATTATTATTATTATTATTTACTCTTCTTCATTAATCTTTTAATTTTATAATATAAATTATAATTTTCATTATTAATACGTTCTTATAATATTTTTTAATTTATATTATAATCAATACATTTTCTAATTATTTTCAACATAGTTTAATCTAAAACTAATTTTGTCAACAGTGTACCAGCTTCCTATGTAACGACCCGAATTTCAGAATTCATGTGTTGTTTTAACCCGAGTTATGGGCTTGGTGTAGTGGGCCTTGTGAGAATGAGCTCGAGGGAGCCTTAGTGGACCCTTTTTAAGTAGATTGGCTTTAGTTTGGGTTGGTTATGTATAGAAAGATGAAGAAAAGGGTAGGGAAGCAAATTCCATTACTTTTGAAGGAGGAGAGGGGGAACCTTTAATTTCTGCATAAAAGTTAAGGGGATGAGCTCACCCTTGTCTCCCAACTTCTTCTAATCCTTTCCACCATTCTCCTTTGGAGATTCAAAGGTAAATGTTCAATCTTTGTCCTTTTGAGTTGAAATTTCGTAGTGCAAGTGAAGGGAAAAGTTATCAGCACCAAGGGATCTATCTAGCAAGGTAAATTTTATTAAGTTTGGTAGAGGTTGAGAAATTCGGGTTTTGGTGAAGACATGAAGAAGATGAACGTGAATGAGGGATTCAATAACGTTTTTATTGTTAGAATCTCCCTTAACCATCCTTATTTCCTTTTAGCAGTGTTGTAACTTGTTTTACAACATTTGATTGTAGTTATGGAGGTTGGAGAGCACTTTAAGGACCAAGGGAAGAAGATGGCTTGAGCTTGTGGAAGAGGCTTATTTTCCAGCTTTGGAAGGAAGGTTAGTACACTACTAACTCCCACGTGTTCCTGGAAATCATCAATGTGATTACGTTATTGCTAGATTGATTAATTGGTTGTTTGGTTTGCTTGAGTCTTCATTAATGGTAAATCTTAAATTTGGTGTTTATATGGCTTAAAATGGTACAAAACCACTTAAACTACCTTTTATAAATTGTAGGTTCGATTTGGGGTCTTGCCTTTAGGGTTTTTGGGGGCTTGGGAAATAATTCTCGAAGCCCAAAAATGAATTCTAGGAAATGATTCTCGAAGGCCAAGCAAATTTGTAAAGACGTATCGGTACCCCTAAGGGGGGTATTGGTACTCCCCTGCTCTATCAAATTCTAGTAGCCAAAATGGGAATCGATACAGTTAAGAGCGTATCTGTACACCTAAGGTATCGGTACACGGCCCGTGTATCGGTATGAGGTTTAGGTTAAACCCTTTTAGAGAGCAAATCGAGTATCAATACGCGTAAGTGGGTATCGATACCCAATGGAACGTATCGGTACTCCTAAGTGAGTATCGATAATCGCTGGGCAATCTACCCAAAAAATTTATTTTGAGTTTGAAGGACCTATAATTCGAGGATTAGGGCCCAATGGGCCTCTAATGGGGTAAAATGAATAGTAAAATTGAGAAATCAAGAATCTAACCTTATATACGTACATAATGCATAATAACTTAATTAAAACCTTAGCGGCTTGTTTGTATTGAGCTATAAGGATCCTTGGTGGATCGAATAAATATTGTATGCCACGTAAGGGCACTGTATGGTTGAGTACCTTGTCGGTGGGATTCAGATACCCAGTGAGAGTTTAAATGTGTTACAAAACCCTAGTTGAAAATTTTTAAATGAAGGATCCCGATGCTTTGCGGACGTGGGCCTCATTCAAAGATGCTTGATGAGGGACCCCGAGCATGAGTGTAGGATCCCGATGCTTTATGGACACATGCCTTACCCTATGAGTGCACGATCTCGATGTTTAGTGGTCGCAGGCCTCACTCAGAGTGTACGATCCCGATGCTTTGTAGATGTGAGCCTTACTCATATATATATATATATATTTCATGGTTAATGACCTATGCTTGAAAAGTTCTATTCTCTTGTGGTTGCTATGTGTTTAGGCGGCTAGAGGTAGTGCCAATGTTGTTATTTTATGCCATGATATCTTTATGTTAGCTACATGCTCATATTTTTGATTTGCTTGAAGCATGGTTGAGTGGATGTGTATCCACTAAGCTTTATTAGTTTAGCATTCGGAATTGTTATTTTCGTTCCTAGGTTAGTAGGTTGACATGCATCATTGGAGCACCATCAGAGTAGGATCTCATCATCGACTTGTGTTTGAGTATAATACTTAGATTATCTGGGTTATGTATTCATAGGACCCTATGTTGTATTGTAACTCTTATTTTAGATTTTAACTTATGTGCCAAATGCTTTTAATTATTTATTTTAAATGGAGCTCCCATGTAACATTTTAATTGGTTTATCAACTTTAAAATATTCAAACTTAATGAATTTTTATGAAGTGAATGTGTTGGGCTAAATCTTGTTGTGAAATTTTATGGTGTTGGGTTTGGGCTTGATGCCTAATTTTTGACATCTGGGTTGGGGATGTTACAATAGTGGTATCAGAGACTAGGTTTAGCCAGTTTTAAGAAGCCCTGGGGTTGTCTAGAGAGTGTTGTATAGGTGTCTAGCGAATACGTTTCCCATAAGTTAAAGTCGTACTTATTTAAGCTGAATATTCGATGTGTAACCTTAATTGTTTTCTTGTACAAAAAGTAACCATACATAGGAGGGTAAGAGATCGAGAGGATTGGGGCTCTCGAGGAGATAGTTATGATGAGGATTACATCCTCGGTTCAGAAAAGATGTCAAAAGGCGATGAGGGTCGAGGGGCTAATTATTTTTTTCATTTGCACCAGACTTTTCATCGGATTATGAGGCTAGGCTTTTGGCTACCCCTCGCGAAGCACCGATTGTGAAGGTACGTTACCATGGTGCTATAGACTTTCTTGGATTAGGATAAGATAACTTGGTTAAAGTAGATCAGTGGTTGAAGGACACTCATTGGATCATGCATCAAATGAGGTTGAGATCTGAGGACAAGTTGACGTGCGTTCTTTCCTTATTGAAGAAGAATGCTCGAGAATAGTGAGAGATCATAGAGTTGGGTTGGTATCCTAACCAACCTATATGAGATGACTTCTTGGATGAGTTTGAGAATAAATATGTGAGAGAATCCCACATTAATGGCTTGAGGGATCAGTTCAACCACTTAGTCCAAGAAAAATAACTGATCTTTGAATATGAGCAAGAGTTTCTACAGTTGAGTAGGTATGCCCTTGAGTTGGTTTCTACTGAGAAGATAAGATGTAAGAGGTTTCTAAAGGGTTTAAGGAAGAAAATCTAGACCTACTTGACTGCTGCCCCACCTAAAGTGTTTTCAGAGTTGACTGCTAGTGCCAAGTCCCTTGAACAAGTACAAGGTTTGACCTATGGCATGACTGGAAAACAAGAGAGTTAGAGTGAGAGGACTCAAAACTTCATCAACAATTCACAGTCTTATTCCAATAGGAATAGGAACCAAAGTAGAGGAGCTTTGAATCAGAGTTTGAGATCAGACCGTAAGTCAGAGTCTACTAATCGTAAGAGGCCTTCCTCAATTTCGGTCACGGTGAGTTCAGAAGGCTCACAGAGGAGTGCGGGCGTACCAATTTATGATTAGTATGAGCGTAAGCGTAGATGCGAATGTTGGGGATCAGTCAAGGTTTACTATGAGTATAGGTCACTAAATTATTTTTGAAGGGATTGCTCGACAATTGTAGATGCCACTACGGTCCAGGCTTAAACAACCTCTTACCCAGCTTAGAGGGGTAGGGGCTTAGCTAGAGGAGGAGAGATCAACATGTTCGGACATCAAAATAAGAGTACGATCCAATCTACTACTATGGCACTAGCGAGGTAGTATGCAGTCAAGTCCTATTAGGACTATGAGGCTACTGATTTTATCCCAAGTACGTTTACCTTGTTCTCAGTTTCTATAGTTGCTCTTGTAGATTCGGGGTCTACCCATTCCTACATCCGTAGTGGAATATCCTAGCAATAGAGTATTTCTACCGAAGACCTTGAGATTGAAGTCTGTATGAGTAGTCCTTTAGGGTACGATGTATTGGTGGATAAGGTGTATCAGAGGTGTATGATTGAGGTTCAAGGTTCGATCTTTCTGGCTGATTTGATGTATTATTGTTTTAAAAGTTTGATGCTATCCTAGGGATAGATTGTTTGTTTGAGCAAGATCCGCGTTTGGGTTGTAGGGCAAAGAGCCTTAAGCTTCGTGGTTTGGATAGGGCCAAGTTAGTGGTGAAGGGCAAGATGAGTCATTGCCTTTCTAATATAGTATCAGCCTTGGTGGTACAAAAAATGATCTAACAAGGTTGTGAGGCCTTCTTAGCTCGTGTAGTTGACACAAGTGTTGAGAGTTTGACGCTTGAGAGTATTTAGACTATTAGAGAGTTTGCTGATATGTTCTCGAAAGAGTTACACATGCTCCCTCTAGATTGTGAGTTAAAGTTTTGAATAGATGTGATATCAGGCACGACACCAGTGTCTATTGCACTGTATCGTATGATACTGACAGAATTAAGTAAGTTAAAGAATTAGATCTAATAGTTGTTAAAAAAGGTTTTATTTGACCAAGCATTTCACTTTGGGGTTTACTGGTTGATAAGTGTTCAAAAGTACTATTTTCTTACCCTTTTTACTCATATTATTGTTAGACTTAGGCTCATATTAGTTGCATAATTAGCTATTCATGCATTAATCCATGTTTCCTTCCATCGTTGAGCTTGATTACATAACTTGGTAGTTTTTGTAGAAAAGATGCTGCTTTGGTGTGCTTTGTGTGTGTATGTGCAGGATCACTTGCCAAAGCAATGCCGAGCTAGTTGCCAGGGCAATGCATGAAGGATATGCCGAGCTAGTTGCCAGTGCAATGCATGAAGGAGACGCCGAGCCAGTTGCCATGGCAATTGTCGACAAAGAGAAAATGCAATAAGGATGTCGAAATTAATGACTATACAAGCCCAAGATGACGTGGAGCAAAGCCCAAACCCAAAGGAATTTGATTTCCATGCAGAGATTAGAGAAGAATTAAATTCCAAGAAGATAGAAGAAGTTCTAGTAGGAATACAATTATAATAAAGAATTATATTCTTTAAAGATAATTTAATTCCAACTCAAACTCCTCCTCAAAGAAGGACTTTGGCCTAGCCCTATAAATAGCAAGGAGATTTCGACAATCCATAGAGAGAGCATTAGGGGAAATTTCGACAAGTCCAAGGGAGAAAGCAAGGGGAATTTTTGACAAGCATCTAGGGCAAGGGATTTTCGACAAGCTTCATCTTTTCTTCCTTGTTCGATTGGGTTCATGCTAGGGATTATTTATCTTGTGTTTCTTTGGAACCTAGCCATGAACTAAATCTACTTGGCTATGGTTATTGTGTTTTGTGGTTGTGAGAAACTATTGGTTTTTGTTTAGGTAATAAGAGTTTACACTTTTCTATTTCAAGGTTTATTCATTCTTGGTTCTTATTCTTGTTTGCGAGTGAATTGGGAGAGGATTTCGAGATTTCATCTATTTATCTAATATCGGGAGAGTTAGATTCAAGAAACGAATGAATATGATCTTTATTCAATCTATGGATGGTGAAGATTAATCCAGCTTAGGAATAAGTTAAGGATTTCAACGGCTAAGATGAGCGCAAGATTGGTTGTTGTTCACCCTTGATTCACGCAGGGATGTATTATCAAGGCATGCACAAGTAGCTAGAGTTTCGACTTAGGGATAAGAAGAAACCATTGAAGAACGCTCTGCCGAACCTTGAAGGTTGCTGCCCAGACGCCCAAGTAGTTGCCCAACTAGTTGCCCAGGCAACCATCAATTAGTTGCCAAGGCAACCCCGTTGTGCAAGTTGTCACGGCAACTGAGTTGCCCATGCACTTTTTTACCAAAACGATCCAATCGGCTATCACACCTCAACTCACGATAACCTGGCCCATCTCTCTCTCATTTGAATTCATCTTTTCTTTTACTTTATTGCTTTCTAGATTAGTCATTAGTTAAACTCCTATAATCCTTTACTTGTGTTTTTACTTTTTACAGTGCAAGAGACTAGATTCTTGAAGTGGCACCAATCCCTGTGGAGACGATATCTTTTATACTATAACTTGCGACGTGTATACTTGCACAATTGCGTAGCACTTATTACGCGCAACAAGTTTTTGGCGCCGTTGCCGGGGATTGGCAATAGCGACTTTGTTTTTACTTTCTTGCACTTTCTTTTTACTTTTCTTGTTTAAAATTCAAAGGGCTAACAAACTTTGGTTTTGCATTGGTATATAACCAGGGCGAGACCGACTTCACCAGAATATCCCTTTGATCCAAAATCGAACGAACCTTACAAAGACTTAGACGAAGGATAAGAGAAGCAATGGCAAATCAAGACGGCAATATAAATCAAGATGTTCGAGCAGGAGGAGGAGTGATTCTTGCACGAAACAGAACTATTCGAGACTATCTTGAAGAAGATCTTGATGGACTTAACCCAGGAGTTGTCGCACTTGAAATTGAAGCCGACCACTTTGAGTTGAAACCGATAATGTTTAATATGATCAACACAATAGGTCAATTTGGCGGCTCAGCAACAGAAGATGCACGGCAACATCTGAAATATTTCCTTGAGATTTGCAACTCGTTCAAGATACACGGAGTCACCCCCGATGTCCTACGATTAAGATTATTCCCCTATTCACTGGGGGATAGGGCGAAAGCATGGTTGAATAGCATTCATGCCGGATCCATAGCATCTTGGACTGATCTTTGTCCTGATTTCCTTGCTAGATTTAATCCTACAAATTTGACTGATAAGCTTCGTAATGACATTACTTCTTTTCGGCAAGCAGATGATGAATCCATGTACGAGGCTTGGGAGCGATATAGAGAACTTCTACACAAATGCCCTTTACACGGATTCTCGGTGTGGACTCAAGTAACAATGTTTTACAACGCCGTGAATACACCAACAAGGATGATGCTAGATGCCTCGGCAAACGGCATACTCCTAGATAAGTCGCCGGAAGAAGCAATGCAAATTTTAAATAGGCTGGCCAAGAATGATTATCAATTCCCATCTACTAGAAGAGGAGGAGTTAGACGCCAAGCCACAATACATGAACTAGGATCATCAGATTCAATTTTGGCACAATTGGCCACTTTAACCAAGATGGTCCAGAACATGCAAAAACCAAACAACACACATGAAGTCAAGGTAATAGATTCTTTTTGTGAGTTATGCGGTGATAACCATAATTCTTCTGAATGTATGCAGAATCCGGAATCCAGTTTCTATGTGGGGAATTACAATCGGAGCAATAACGTGATGTCCAATACATACAATCCAGCTTGGAAGAAGCACCCGAATTTTTCCTGGAGTAATCCCAACAATGCTCTAAACCAGAACAATCAGAATGCACAAGCATCGGGATTCCAGCAGAATATGCCACGGCAACAGATGCCGCAGTAACAACCGACAACATCTAGTTCTTTGGAAAATTCTCTAAATGCGTTTATGATGAAAATTGAATCTTATATGGCTGAGAATAGTAATTTCATAAAAGAACTGCTGCTTTTATTAACAGGACCGAGATGAGATTGCAAAACCAAGAGGCGGCAATCAAATCATTGGAAAATCAAGTCGGACAGTTTGCTCAAAATCTGAATACTAGATCACAAGGAGGTTTACCTAGCGATACTGAAGTCGCAAGAGGAACTAGCTATGAGCAATGTAAGGCAATCACCACCAGAAGTGGCCAACAACTTAGAGAGGCTCAAACCCGCTCATCAAACAAAACTCCACAAAAAGATCAAGATGAACTCAACGGCAAAGCCTCAGATGTTGAACCAGGAATTGCCGCGGCAACCGGTAATAAGCATGCCTCGGTAACCGATAATAAAGACGCCTCGGCAACTTGCGATAAGCATGCCTCGGCAACCCCAGTTGATAATGCCTCGGCAACTCCAGATGTCCCGGCAATGCCATCAATCAGGTTTTAAACCAATGAAAGGATCGAAGATATCCGACTTCCACCACCATTCCCACAAAGGTTGAAGCGACAAAAGCAAGAATACCAATTCAAGAAGTTTCTTGATATCCTAAAGCAAGTCCACATCAACTTGCCACTGGTGGAAGCAATTGAACAAATGCCAAACTATGCCAAGTTTCTTAAAGACATTGTGTCCAAGAGAACAAGGCTAGGAGAGTTTGAAACAGTTGCCGCAAGAGAGGGATGCATGGCAATGTTGCTGTCGTATGCCACCTAAGTTGAAGGATCCCTAAGTTTCACAATACCTGTTCCATTGGAAATCACTATGTCGGGAAAGCATTATGCGACCTTGGGGCTAGCATAAACTTGATCCCTAAATTAGTTTTCCGAAACTAGGAATCGGGAAGGCAAGACCTACAACAGATTATGCTGACTGGCCGACCAGATCCTATGTGCATCCGGAGGGAAAAATCGAGGACATACTGGTAAAAGTTGATAAATTTATTTTTCCCGCTGACTTTATTGTTTTGGATTGTGAAGCATATGAGCATGCACCTATCATTCTCGGGAGACCATTCCTAGCAATAGGGAGAACCTTGATCGACGTTGAAAAGGGAGAACTCACAATGAGGGTGAATGACCAGCAGGTCAAACTAAATGTGTTCCAAACACTAAGGCATGCCGATGATCCAGAAGAATGCCAACTACTTCATGCCACGGCAGAGTTTAACTTCGATGAGGAATTTAGTTGCCTCGGCAACTACATTGCCGATCAAGAGGAACCTGAGGAGTATGAAGAACCGGTCGATGAGGAACAACAAGAAAATGCAAATTGGCTAGTCAACCGACCAGGTACATACTTTGAACCACTGGATTACTCAGGTAAGGAAGGTAAACTCGAAAAACCCTCTATTGAACAACCACCGATTCTTGAGTTGAAACAATTGCCAGAGCAACTAAAATATGCATACTTAGGAACCGATAATACATTGCCTGTAATTATTTCTTCTAAGTTACAGCCTGAGCAGGAAAAGAAGCTGATCAAGATGTTGAAGCTACACAAAAAGGCAATAGGGTGGACAATTGCCGACTTGAAGGGAATTAGCCCGGCAGTGTGCATGCACAAGATTCTATTGGAAGATGATCACAAACCTTCAATTGAGGCCCAGAGGAGACTGAATCATGCCATGAAAGGGGTTGTAATGAAAGAAATCATCAAGTGGCTTGACACCGGCATTATATACCCTATCTCTGATAGTACGTGGGTAAGTCTGATACAATGTGTACCGAAAAAGGGAGGTATAACAGTGGTAAGCAATGAAAATAATGAACTTATCCCAACCAGGACTGTGACCGGTTGGAGGGTTTGTAAGGACTATCGAAAGCTAAACAAAGCCACTAGGAAAGATCACTTCCCATTACCCTTTATTGATCAAATGCTTGACCGTCTTGCAGGTAAACCCTTTTATTGTTTTCTTGATGGTTATTCAGGTTACAATTAGATTGCCATAGCACCAGAAGATCAAGAAAAGACAACCTTCACATGCCCATACGGTACTTATGCCTTCCGAAGGATGCCGTTCGGATTGTGTAACGCCCCGGCAACCTTCCAAAGATGCATGATGCATTCTTTTCAGACATGGTCGAAGACTTCCTTGAGATCTTCATGGATGATTTTTCGATTTTTGGTAATGACTTCGACGGCTGTCTCGGCAATTTAGAGAGGGTGTTGGCAAGATGCGAATAAACGGATTTAGTCCTCAATTGGGAGAAATGCCATTTTATGGTAGATGAAGGAATAGTGCTCGGCCACAAGATTTCATCCAAGGGAATTGAAGTAGACAAAGCCAAGGTGGACGTGATCGAGAGATTACCCCCACCAAGTTCGGTTAAAGGAATTCGAAGTTTTCTCGGACATGCAGGTTTTTACAGGAGGTTCATTCATAATTTTTCTAAAATCACTAAACCCTTGTGTAATCTGCTTGAACAGGATAAAGTCTTCGATTTTGATGATTCTTGCACCCAAGCATTCGAAACCCTAAAGAAAAAGCTTGCCTCGGCACCCATTGTCGTTCCACCAGATTGGACGCTACCTTTTGAGCTCATGTGTGATGCAAGTGATTTCGCGGTAGGAGAAGTCCTAGGCCAACGCACAGGTAAGACCTTCCATGTGATATACTACGCTAGTAAAACTCTTAATAGTGCTCAAGTGAATTACACAACAACGGAGAAAGAGTTACTAGCTGTAGTTTTCGCATTTGACAAGTTCCGATCCTATTTGATTGGTACAAAGGTAATTGTTCATACGGACCATTCGGCAATCAAATACTTATTTGCTAAAAAGTATGCTAAACCTCGTTTGATTTGTTGGATATTACTTTTACAAGAATTTGATATTGAAATTAAGGACAGGAAAGGAACAGAAAACCAAGTGGCCGATCACTTATCACGTCTGGAACGCAATAGGGAAGAGGACGCAGATCTAGAGATATGCGATGCATTCCCGGATGAACAAATTCTAGTTGCCTCGGCAACCCTCAACGCCTCGGCAACCCTAGACGCCTCGGCAACCCTCGACGCCTTGGTAACCATGGATGCACACGCTTCGGCAACTCTCGACGCCGCAGCAGTCTTTGACGCGCACGCCTCGGCAATCTTGGGAGCAGTCACCACGGCGGCACATGCCTCGGCAATACCTTGGTACGCGGATTTAGTTAATTTCCTTGTTTGTGGTATTTTTCCTTATGGCATTACTCACCAAGGGAAGAAGCGGTTCCGCCATGATGCTAAGCATTACTTTTGGGATGAGCCTCTTTTGTTTAAACAATGTGCAGATCATGTTATACGCCGATGTGTCCCTGAAGAAGAGCAACAGAATGTACTCCGGCAATGCCATTCTTCACCCTATGGAGGACATTTTGGAGGAACTCGTACCGCGGCCAAAGTCTTGCAATCCGGTTTGTATTGGCCAACATTATACAAAGATGCCCAAGACTTTTACAAGCAATGTGATCGTTGCCAGAGGACGGGCAATATCTCTAGACGACATGAGATGCCACTCTAGAACATCATCGAGGTGGAATTGTTCGATGTATGGGGGGATCGACTTTATGGGACCTTTCCCATCTTCATTCGGAAACCTTTATATTCTACTTGCCGTCGACTACGTGTCTAAATGGGTTGAGGCAGCTGCAGTCCCCAACAACGATTCCAAGACCGTGTAAAGATTCTTGCAGAAAAACATATTTACACGGTTTGGGATGCCGAGAGCAATTATCAGCGACGAAGGCAAGCATTTTGACAACAGACTAATTGCCAAGATGTTGCAACCCTTCGGTATATCACACAAGATAGCCACGGCATATCACCCACAAAACAACGGGCAAGCAGAAATTTCCAACCAGAAGTTAAAGGGAATACTCGAGAAAGTCGTAAATCCCTCAAGGAAGGATTGGTCATTAAGACTAGATGACGCACTTTGGGCATATCGCACTGCATTCAAAACACCCTTAGGTATGTCCCCCTTCCGACTTGTCTATGGTAAAACATGTCATCTACCGGTGGAAATCGAGCACAAGGCATACTGGGCAATCAAGACCGTGAATATGGATTGGGAAAGTGCCGGAAAAAAGCGTTTGATGGATCTCAATGAGATAGAAGAATTCCATGCACTCGCCTATAACAATACACGAATCTACAAGGAGAAAACAAAGCGATGGCATGACAAGAAACTATTGCCACGACAATTCACGCCAGGGCAACTAGTTCTCCTATTCAATTCTCGGCTAAAACTTTTCCTGGGAAAGCTAAAATCAAGATGGTCGGGACCATTCGAAGTCGTCAAACCATTCTCCCATGGTGCTGTGATAATCAAGTCCATCTCTGACAACCATGAATTCAAAGTTAATGGACAAAGATTGAAGCACTACAATGGTGCCCATGTGGAACGTAACAAAGAAGTGGTCAACTTGGGAGATGCATGAGCATGCTCTCCTTTCAATATTTTCTTTTTCTTTTTCTTTTTCTTTTCATTTTTATTTTTAGGAGATATTTTATTTTTCTTCATTATCTTTAGTTTTCAGGTTTTCTTTGTTTTCTTTTTCACAACAAGACTCACAACTACTATGCTAAGGAAATTTACTGCCAAGATCCTTGCCCCGAAAACCAATGAAGAAGATGCCGCGGCAACCTACATCGTGCCTGCACAAGCTGATGCCACGGCAACCAACCCTGAAGATGCCACGGCAACCAAAGCTACAGACATCCCAGCAACAAGAAAACAACCATCGCGTTCAAGCAAGAGAATCAAGACACCGACTAGAAGGAAACTAATCATCTACGATGATGAACTCTCGGAGTAAGTCCTCATATGCATTTTTATTTTTATTTTTTCGGTATTTTTATGCATGCATTGAGGACAATGCCTCACTTGAGTTTGGGGGGGATTGTTATTAGTATTTACCATGTTTAATTACATTCATCTTAAGTATTACATTTAGGATACATAAATTGCTTGCCATGCCTTTAATTGGAACAAGAATTGCTTAGATTTGATGAATATTCGATGATGACTTTGCCAAAGCACTTAATTGATAGAATTTTTATTTTAGGATAACCATGGAAAAACTTAGAATTTTACTATGATACTAAATTTGATGAAACACTGTTGTGGTTTGATTGATTTAAGGACTTCTAGTGAACTTAGGTTGATAATTAACAAATTGGGGGATTAGAATAAAAATTGGATGAATGCTAGAGGTGCCCGAAATTGGCTCTAGCATGTGCTAAAAAAAATTGATCACTAGAGGTGCCCGAAACTGGCTCTAGGATGTGTTAAAAAAATTTTTAACTAGAGGTGCCCGAAACCGGCTCTAGTCGATTAAATTAACTTAATAAAACTAAAAACAAAACACTAGAGGTGCCCAAAACTGGCTCTAGTTAAAACATGTTAAAAAGAACCCAATGAAGTAATTTGAAAACCTCTTGTTTGCATAGAATCCGAAAAATCAACTTGCACACAACTCCGCACACATTCACATGCATTATAGTTTGATTCCGAGTAACTCCTAAGTTTTCCGAAAAATAAAAAGCCAATCATATTTTGTGCCCCGGTTCAGAGAATTGAAATCAAGTTCAAAGCTAAGTTTGTGAAAATTGAAGTCTTGGCAGGTAATTCTGAGTTTGCATTGCTTGAGGACAAGCAATAGTTCGAGTTTGGGGGTGTGATAAGTGTTCAAAAGTACTATTTTTCTTACCCTTTTTACTCATATTATTGTTAGACTTAGGCTCATATTAGTTGCATAATTAGCTATTCATGCATTAATCCATGTTTCCTTCCATCGTTGAGCTTGATTACATAACTTGGTAGTTTTTGTGGAAAAGATGCTGCTTTGGTGTGCTTTGTGTGTGTATGTGCAGGATCACTTGCCAAAGCAATGCCGAGCTAGTTGCCAGGGCAATGCATGAAGGAGACGGTGAGCCAGTTGCCATGGCAATTGTCGACAAAGAGAAAATGCAATAGGGATGTCGAAATTAATGACTATACAAGCCCAAGATGACGTGGAGAAAAGCCCAAACCCAAAGGAATTTGATTTCCATGCAGAGATTAAAGAAGAATTAAATTCCAAGAAGATAGGAGAAGTTCTAGTAGGAATACAATTATAATAAAGAATTATATTCTTTAAAGATAATTTAATTCCAACTCAAACTCCTCCTCAAAGAAGGACTTTGGCCTAGCCCTATAAATAGCAAGGAGATTTCGAAAATCCATAGAGAGAGCATTAGGGGAAATTTCGACAAGTCCAAGGGAGAAAGTAAGGGGAATTTTCGACAAGCATCTAGGGCAAGGGATTTTCGACAAGCTTCATCTTTTCTTCCTTGTTCGATTGGGTTCATGCTAGGGATTATTTATCTTGTGTTTCTTTGGAACCTAGCCATGAACTAAATCTACTTGGCTATGGTTATTGTGTTTTGTGGTTGTGAGAAACTATTGGTTTTTGTTTAGGTAATAAGAGTTTACACTTTTCTATTTCAAGGTTTATTCATTCTTGGTTCTTATTCTTGTCTGCGAGTGAATTGGGAGAGGATCTCGTGATTTCATCTATTTATCTAATATCGGGAGAGTTAGATTCAAGAAACGAATGAATATGATCTTTATTCAATCTATGGATGGTGAAGATTAATCCGGCTTAGGAATAAGTTAAGGATTTCAATGGCTAAGAGGAGCGCAAGATTGGTTGTTGTTCACCCTTGATTCACGCAGGGATGTATTATCAAGGCATGCACAAGTAGCTAGAGTTTCGACTTAGGGATAAGAAGAAACCATTGAAGAACGCTCTGCCGAACCTTGAAGGTTGCTGCCCAGACGCCCAAGTAGTTGCCCAACTAGTTGCTCAGGCAACCATCGATTAGTTGCCAAGGCAACCCCGTTGTGCAAGTTGTCACGGCAACTGAGTTGCCCATGCACTCTTTTACCAAAACGATCCAATCGGCTATCACACCTCAACTCACGATAACCTGGCCTATCTCTCTCTCATTTGAATTCATCTTTTCTTTTACTTTATTGCTTTCTAGATTAGTCATTAGTTAAACTCCTATAATCCTTTACTTGTGTTTTTACTTTTTACAGTGCAAGAGACTAGATTCTTGAAGTGACACCAATCCCTGTGGAGACGATATCTTTTATACTATAACTTGCGACGTGTATACTTTCACAATTGCGTAGCACTTATTACGCGCAACACTGGTCTTGTTTGTTAAGAATAATGATGGGTCAATGAGGATATGTATTGACTATCGCCAGCTCAACAAGGTAACGGTGAAGAATCGTTATCCCCTACCAATGATAGATGATTTTTTTGACAAATTGAGAAGTTCTCATGTGCTCTCAAAGATTGACTTGAGGTCGGGTTACTACCAGTTAAAAGTAGTGAAAGGGGATGTTGAGAAAATCGCTTTTAGGACGCGATATAGACATTGTGAGTTCTTGGTATTAATACACTTGCAGTTTTCATAAACTTGATAAATAAATTTTCTAACCTTATCTAGATCAGTTTGTGGTGGTCTTCATAGATGATATCTTGGTCTATTCGAGCTCGAAAGAGAAGTAAGATTGTCATCTTCGTATTGCTCTTTAGACCTTAAATGAAAGACAACTTTTTGCTAAGTTCAGCAAGTGTGAGTTTTAGCTCTTCGAGGTGGCATTTCTAGGCCACATTGTTGCAGCGGATGGGATCTGAGTCGATCCACAAAAGATTCAGGCTGTGATGGAGTGGAAACCACCTAGAAACATCGTGAAAGTTCGTAGATTTCTTGGGCTTGCTAGATATTATTTTCGTTTCGTCAAGGGTTTCTTCATCATAGCGGCACCTATGACCAAGTTATTATAGAAAAGAGTTACATTTGAGTGGAACAAGAAAATATAGCAAAGCTTTGAATGGCTAAAGGCTTATCTTACAGAGGCTCTAATTTTGACGCAACACGAATTGAGAAAGGATTGTGTTGTGTTTAGTGATGCTTCTTTAAATGAGCTTGATTGTATTCTCATGCAAGAGGGTAAGATAGTTGCTTATACCTTAAGATAACTTAAGCCTTATGAACAAAATTACCCCACGCATGATTTAGAGCTTGCCGTAGTTATCTTTGCTTTGAAGATTTAGAGACATTACCTGTATAGGGAAAAGTGTTACATCTACACCGATCACAAGAGTTTGAAGTACTTCTTCACCCAAAAAGAGTTAAATTTGAGGCAAATGCGATGGATTGAGTTGTTAAAGGACTATGATTGTATCATAGAGTATCATCTCGTTAAAGCTAATGTGGTGGTCGATGCGTTGAGCCAGAAGTCTATGTCAAATTTAAGGGTGATGTTTGCCCGATTGAGGATGACCGAGGATGGTAGGTTGTTAGTCGAGCTTCTTGTATAGCCTACCTTAATGCAAGAGATCAAGAGAACGCAAGTGTTAGACAAAAAATTAGTGGCAAAGATTAAGATGGTTTAGAGAGGTGAGGCATCCAATTTTAAAGTGTGAGATGGTGGAATCTTGTACTTCAAAGATTAATTATGTGTTCTAGATTTGGAGGATTTGCGAGACCGTATCCTGCGAGAGACACACCGTAATTTGTTTGCTATACATATAGGGAGTAACAAGATGTATCAAGACCTCCACCCTTATTTTGGTAGCCTAGTATGAAAAAAGATGTATTCAAGTTTATAAAATGATGCTTAGTTTGTCAGCAAGTTAAGGCCAAGCACTAGGTTCCTTCGGGCTTGTTCCAGCTCATTCAGATTCCACAATAGAAGTGGGATCGTGTGACCATAAACTTTGTGATATGTTTGCCGTTGACGCAAAAGAAACATGATGTCATTTGGGTGATAGTGGATCGCTTGACCAACTCTGCTCATTTTTTGCATGTGCGTATAGATTTAAAGCTTGAGAGGTTGGCACGGTTGTACATTTAAGAGATAGTAAGGTTGCATGGTATGCCATTATCGATCATATCAGATAGAGATCCACGTTTCACGGTAAGGTTATTGAAGAAGATTCATGAAGCTTTGGATAATAAGTTACGTTTCAGTATAGCTTTTCATTCTCAGATTGATGGTCAGTTTGAGTGAGTCATCCAAATTTTAAAATATATGTTTCGGTGTTGTATCATTAATTTTGAGAAAAGTTGGGAAGAGCAACTGCCACTTGTTAAATTTGCCTACAATAATAGTTTCTAATCGAGCATCAAGATGGCTCCCTTTGAGGCCTTGTAAGGGCCTAAGTGTAGAACACCCTTATGTTAGACCGAGCTTAACGAGAGAAGAATTATGGGTTCAGATTTGATTAGACAAACTGAAGAGAAGGTTTAGATAATCAAGAAAAGATTGTAAACGGCCTTTGATCATAAAAAAAACTCATGCGGATTGGAAGCGTAAGCACGTCGAGTATGAGGTTGATGACAAGGTATTCCTCAAGGCTTCACCGTAAAAGAGAGTAATCCGCTTTGGGCAAAAGGTCAAGCTGAGCCCTATGTTTATTGGGCTTATGATATTCTTGAGTGGGTTAGACCCATGGCATACCGGCTAGCCTTGTCCTCGGAGATGGCGCGCATCCATAATGTGTTTCACGTGTCTATGTTGAGACGCTACTATTTAGACCATTCACATGTTATCTCGTTAGAGGAAATTGAGATTAACACCGACTTAATCTACGAAGAAAAACAAATAAGAGTTTTGGACAAGAGAGTCTAGGAGTTACGCAAAACGTGTATACCTCTAGTTAAGATATTGTGGAGGAACCACGGAGTCGAGGAGGCTATGTGGGAAGTCGAGAAAGACATGAAGTTGCTTTATTCACATTTGTTTCCAAAAGGTAAATTTCAAGGATAAAATTTCTTTAAGGGGAAAGAGTTGTAACAACCCAAATTTTTTGAAATCTATGTGTTTTTTTAACTCGAGTTTATGGGGTTACTGTAGTGAGCCTTGTAAAAGTGGGCTCGAGGGAGCCTTAGTTAACCCTTTTTAAGTAGATGAGCTTTAGTTTGGGTTGGTTATGTGTGAAAAGATGATGAAAATGATGGGGAAGTAAATTCCATTACTTTTGAAGGAAGAGAGAGAGGGGAGACTCTTTAATTTCTGCAAAAAAGTTAAGGGGATGAGCTCACCCTTGTCTCCAAACTTCTTCTCATCCTTACCACCGTTCTCCTTTAGAGATTCAAAGGAAAAGGTTCAATCTTTATCCTTTTGAGTTGGAATTTCGTAGTGCAAGAGAAGGGAAAAGTTATCAGCATCAAGGGATCTATCTAGCAAGGTAAATTTCATTAAGTTTGATGGAGGTTGAGAAATTTGGGTTTTGGTGAGGGCATGAAAAAGATGAATGTGAATGGGGGATTCAATCACGTTTTTGTTCTTAGAATTCCCCTTAGCCATCCTTATTTCCTTTTAACATTGTTGTAACTTGTTTTACAATATTTGATTATAGTTAAGAAGGTTGGAGAGCACTCCAAGGACTAAGGGAAGAAGAAAGCTTGAGCCATCCTTAGGTTTGTTCTCAAAATCATCAATATTAAATTTGGTGTTTATATGGCTGAAAAATGGTAGGAAACCACTTAAATTACCTTCCATAAACTGTAGGTTTGATTTGGGTTCATGCCTTTGGGGTTTGGGGGGCTTGGGGAATGATTCTCGAAAATGAGTTCTGGGTTCAAGTACCGATACGGGTTGAACACGTATTGGTACCTAGTGTTAAAATGGTTGAAATCAAGCAAATTTATAAAGGCGTATCGGTACGCCTAAGGGAGGGTATTGGTTTTCCCCTGTTCCATCAAATTCCAGTAGCCAAAATAGGTATTGGTACGCTTGGGAGTGTATGGATACACCTAGGGTATCGGTACACATCCTCGTATATCGATACGAGGTTAAGGTTAAACCCCTCTAGAGAGCAAATCGAGTATCAATATGTATAAGTGGGTACGGTACCCACTGTAGCGTATTGGTACTCCTAAGTGAGTATCGATAGTCGCTGAACAATCCGCCCTAAAATTTTATTTTGAGTTTGATGGACCTATAATTCGAGGACTAGGGCCCAATGGGCCTTTAATGGGGTAAAATAAATAGTAAAACTAAAAAATCGAGAATATAACCTTATATACATACATGATGTGTAATAACTTAATTAAAATCTTTGCGGCTTGTTTGTGTTGAGCTATAAGGATCCTTGGTGGATCAAATAAATGTTGTGTGCCACATAAGGGCATTGTATGCTTGAGTACCTTGTTGGTGGGATCTGGATACCCAGTGAGAGTTTAAGTGTGTTACAACACCCTTGTTGAAGATTTTTGAATGGAGAATCCCGATGCTTTGTGGACGCGAGCCTCATTCGAAGATGCTTGATGATGGATCCCGAGCATGGTATAGGATCCCGATACTTTGTGGACGCGTGCCTCACCCCACAAGTGTACGATCCCGATGCTTAGTGGCAGCGGGACTCACTCGGAGTGTACGATCCCGATGCTTTATGGACTCGTGCCTCACTCATATATATAAATATATTTTTCATGGTTAAGGGCTTATGCTTGAAAAGCCCTATTCTCTTGTGGTTGCTATGTGTTTAGGCGGCTACAGGTAGCACCAATATTGTTATTTTATGCCATGATATCATTTCGTTAGCTACATGCTCATATTTATGATTTGCATGAAGCATGGTTGAGTGGAAGTGTATCCACTGAGCTTCGTTAGCTCAACATTCGAAATTGTTGTTTTCGTTCGCAGGTTAGTGGGTTGAAGTGCATCATTGGAGCACCATCAGAGTAGGATCTCAACATCGATTTGTGTCCGAGTACAATACTTAGATTATTTGGGCTATGTATTCGTAGGACTCTATGTTGTATTGTAACTCTTATTTTAGATTTTAACTTATGTGTTGAATACTTTTAATTATGTATTTTAAATGGAGCTCCCATGTAATATCAACTCTAAAATATTCAAACTTAATGGATTTTTATGAAGTGGATGTGTTGGGCTAAATCTAGTTTCGAAATTTTATGATGTTGACATCCGGGTTGGGGATGTTACATCCTAACTTTATGCAATGATTATGTGTTGGATCCTTTCTCAGATATTAGTAATACATATTTGACTTAGTTTTCTTACTAATGAGGAGGCAAAACGTCACTGTCTTACTGAAATGTTAATTTATTAAAAAATGACATACTGAGTGTGACACTGTTAATGAATTAATAACAAATGAAATGAAAAAAATTCCTTAACGATGATGACTAAAATAATTTTTTTAAAAAAACTTTTACTATCAAAGTGCAAGAGTCGTAAAAATTGAGGGATTATTGGTATAGTTTATCCTAAATTATATATGAAATTTATCTTGATTTATTTTAAATTTTCGTTAATTACCACGTCACTCATCCGTTATTTCAAATTAGGTACGCCCAATCAGCTGACCACCGAACTATTTGGGCGTACCTATTTTGACTATCGAACTAGGCAACTCGTCAATCAGACCACCAAACTTTTAAATTGGTCCTATTTTAACCACTGCCGTTAAAAATCTAACGGAAGGGTGACATGGTAGTTAACGAAAATTTATAAAATTATACATTTGATCCCTATTATTTACCTATTATATCAATTTGGTCCTGCCGAACCCAGAATATTTGGGTTAAATTACGGCGCTCAAGTCGCAGAGCTAAAGCCACTACTATGAAAAATTCTATCAACATATTTATTTAAATCATAACATGTGAAATGAGATGAAAAATTAACACCTTTTTGCTCTGCTTCTCCTCCCTCTCAAAGAATCATCTTTGAATCATCTGTGAAATGGGAATTTATGGAATCAATTTTCTGGCCCAATACCTAATTTTAAGCTCTTAGGCTAATAATGGTTTCACTGGTAAAATCTCATCATTGCTGACCATGTTGTCCAAGCTTCTAATGTTGAGGCTAGAAGGGAATCAATTTTCTGGTCAAGAGATCAAGATAAGCTTGGAGGGATGATTCTTATGCCGGTAATGCTTATGGGAAGCTGGATAGGATTGGTAGAGGCAATAGAGCCGGTTTAAAGATAAACATAGATGCTGAAGTTAGTAAAAAGATCACCAAGGAAGCCGACGATGTGTTTAGTGACTAAAATTGCAACATGAGGAACCAAACACAGAAATTCTCGAGTTTGATGAACTGGGAAGTGATTCAAGGACATTTATTTGTCGTATCCTTTGATTCACATATGATTCCCTAAATTCCCATTTCACAGATGATTCAAACATGATTTTTTGAGAGGGGGAGAAACAGAGCGAAGAAGGTGTTAATTTTTTATCCTCATTTCACAGGTTACGATTTAAATAAATATGTTGATAGAATTTTTTTTTATAGTAGTGGCTTTAGCTCAGTGATTTGAGTGCGGTAATTTAACTCAAATGTTTTGGGTTGTGACTTCCCTTATGTGCAAATCTTCATTCTATTTTTTCCCTTTAATCACATGGCGGCACGCGTCACCTTGCGATTGGAGAGAAATATTAAATTAAATAAATTAAAATTAATAAAAAAAAATAGTCTAATTAGATGGTGACACTTGTCATCGTTGTATTGGAGCCTTAAAATTTTGAATTAAATTAAAACTAGGATCAAATTGATATAATAGGTAAATAATAAGAACTAAATGTGTAATTTTATAAATTTCTGTTAACTGCCACATTACTCTTCCGTTAGTTTTTTAACGATGGTGGTCAAAATAAGACCAATTTAAAAGTTTAGTAATCTGATTAACGAGTTACCTCGTTCGATGATCAAAATAGATATCCATAAGTAATTTAGTGTCACCCTAAAAAAAAATATTTTACAATGTGCTTTTTCAAAACAGAAATTAGGCAAAAAATTTGAATTCTCAAAAGCTAAAACTTAACTGGCCACGTACGGTAAGGCCAAAATGGTCATATTTTGAATTCTCAGGATACCAACTTTGAACTCTGACAGCTGCAATCCGTCCTATTCCCACAGTTCACTCTTCTTCTTCTTCTTCTTCTTCATAGATTTTAAATCTCTTAGCTCAAAAGGGAAGCAAATCCAGAAATACAGCCAGATATAAAAAATCGAAGAACAGCTCTTTGAACATAATTAATCAACCAGCTATTAGATTTTGATCCAATGGCTGGTTACGTTGGCATTTTGGTATCAGATCCATCCCTGCAAAACCAGTTTACTCAAGTCGAGCTTCGTAGCTTAAAAACTCACGTAAGTTAACAAATCAATCCAATTTTTCTTTCTTCTTTAAAGCTACGAATCTGTTTTGATCATAGCTGCAAACATTTATTTGTTGTGTTTCGTAGCTCACGAGCATGAGAAGAGAGAGCGGGAAGCTAACGGTGGGAGATTTAGCGTCGAGAATGTCGAGATTGGAAGTTGTGGGAGAGAATCTGAGTGAACAAGAACGAGCTGATTTTATTGCTGATTTGTATCCTAACTTGAACGATGAAGTCCATTTCGAGTTCTTCTTGAAGGTCACTTGATGTTTCGTTACTATGAGTTTCAATCCGTTTTTTTATTAAGATCTTTTGTTTGTTTGATTATTTTTTATTTTCTTCTGAAAATTTTGGCTTATGAAAAATTTTGAATTTGGATTGCTCTGATTTTTATATATATGGTAGCGATATTTAAAATTAACTTTTCAGAAAGGTTCTCTCTTCTCTCGTTTTCTTTTATTATCAAGGAAAGTAGCATTAAATCATTCTTTTCTTTTCATCTAATTCCTGTTTACACATAGAATATTTTGCTGATCAAAACATACAAGAAGGAACTTTAAATGATGCTTAGAAGATCAACTGCGACTTGGAGGAGAAAAGTTAGCGAGAGTTAAATTAGATTATATATTATTTTGAACTATTTGGGATTTTGATTTCTGTGAATAGGTTTATTTGAAACTTCATGCACATGCAAGCTCAAGAACAGGAAGTCCTGCAAATAACTCATCAGCATTCCTGAAGGCAGCTACAACTACTCTGCTTCATACCATTAGCGAATCTGAAAAGGCATCCTACGTTGCCCATATCAATAATTATCTTGCTCAAGATGGGTTCTTAAACAAATACTTACCCATTGATCCTTCCTCCAATGATCTTTTTGGGATTCTTAAAGATGGCGTTCTTCTTTGGTAAACGACTCTTTCAACTTTTAAAGCTATTGAATTTGTGCTTATCTGATGTGAAAATTTTGAAGCTTTTATGCGAAACAAATGCAGCAAGCTTATAAATGTAGCAGTTCCGGGTACAATTGATGAAAGAGCTATTAATACCAAGAGATTGCTCAATCCATGGGAAAGAAATGAAAACCACACGCTATGTCTCAACTCTGCCAAGGCTATTGGCTGCACTGTAGTCAATATAGGGACACAAGATTTTATTGAAGGAAGGGTATGCATACACTATAGTGTTGGTTGTTCCATTATTGAAATATAGTTTATTTGATGGTTGGTTACCACTTAAGTTTTACGAAAGACTTTTGGATATAAGCAGTTTATTGTAAAGCATGCTTCACTGCTATTGTTGTATTAGCAATGTCCACAGCTTTACCCAATGTAGCAATCTTAAAAGCTATTTTTTGTGCTTCTAAACTGCTTTTCCAAATGATAATTGAAGTTGGAAAGCTCATTGCTTCTCAGTTCCAATAGTGTAGAGTTGGTACACAGAGTTAGGGATAAGGAGTAAGTTCTAGCTTCCTATTGGAGCTTACTTGGCTTGGACTAGGAAGAGGATTTCATCTAATACCCTAGTTCTGAGCTCATTGCTTATGAACGTAATTAATTAGAACTTGGATATTGCAAGTGATTGTTGACAATAATATCGTCTCTGGTTCCTTTTACAGAGACATCTTGTGCTTGGATTGATTTCTCAAATTATCAAGGTAAATTGAACCATCAAATAATTAGTTATGAAACCTTACTACTTATGAATACCATTTGTTAATATTGCTAATGGTTTGCTATTTTAGATTCAACTGTTGGCAGACCTCAACTTGAAGAAAACACCTCAGTTGGTGGAGCTTGTTGATGACAGTAAGGTTGGTTTGTGTAACATTTTAAGGAAAAGTACAAATTTTTAGGATGATGAACTATCTGATCTTTTGTGTGATGAATTATGGTTAATATGCCCAATGTTTCAGAAATTTGCATTTAATTTTTCATTTACAATTTTAAGGAAAAGAAACTATCTGCTCCTTTTTCTAGGTTTCTGATAATATTTGTCTGTTCTTAAACCAACAGGATGTGGAAGAGTTGATGAGTTTACCTCCAGAGAAGATCTTATTGAGGTGGATGAATTTTCAACTGAAGAAATCTCAATACAATAAAATAGTTTCAAATTTTTCTACTGATGTAAAGGTAAAGAAGGAATTCGGTCGTAGTATCCTCGTATGCTGCAATATGTCATACTCCTAAATCTTAGCATTAACAGTGCAAGTAAGTAGATGTTTGTTTAACCCATTCTCTTTTTCCTATGTTCTTCATTAGTTAGCATCTAACAGAAGTTCAAACATCTTAAAACCACCATAACAAATCTAGTGTGTGAAACTGAATTCTTAAAATGAGGTTTCTAACCATATATAATTCTTTTGCTTCCTCAATTTGTCTATGCTAACAGTAGATGAAAGAAGTGACTTTGGTTTAGTCGCAAGCTGCAATAAGATACGGAGACCTTTTTTTTTTCTAAATTTATTTCTTTCCATTCCACCTTTGATTATATAATATTCAATCCACAGGATGCAGAGGCTTATGCGCATCTTTTAAATGTTCTTGCACCTGAGCATAGTAATCCCTCTACATTGGCTGTCAAAGATCCATTTCAGAGAGCAAAGTTGGTTCTTGAACATGCAGATAGGATGGGATGTAAGAGATACTTAACTGCAAAGGATATTGTGGATGGTTCTCCAAATCTTAATCTTGCTTTTGTTGCTCACATTTTCCAGCACAGGTGAGACTTGATAGCCTCCTTTTTTTTTTCCAGCAATGATTCTTAATTTAAATATAAAGTGAATTTCTTTTGTAGTTTTAATATTTACGGTTCTATGTTAAATTTTATCATCCTTCACATATATTATATGTTCTGTTTGGCAGCATAGGAAAGCTATATTACATTCTCCCAAGACATTGTGTATCTAATACAAGTTCTATAATTTGGATTTTGCACTATAAAATTTCAAACTCATTAAAACGTTTATAGAGCAATTACATTGTGTTATATGGTATTGCCATAAACGTCACAACAATTATGGATGTGGTTTGATTTTGAACTTAACAGGCCTTTTGTTTTTCTCAAGTTTATAAAGGTACTTTTTTCTCTGTGCATATACATTCATCTTCTTCCTCGGGTTCTTGTAGAATATGTCAACTCTGTTTGTGGCATCAATTAACAGGAATACGAATTGTCAAAAAACCATTGTAATAGTAGACAAAACAAATACTAGCATATGTTAATTGCAGGAATATAGAGTGATGGCTTATGATGTTTATGTTCAATAATATAGAGTTCAAGAATCAAGATATAAAATCTAAATACTGGCATATGTTAATTGCAGGAATGGCCTTTCAACCCAAACAAAACAAATATCTTTTCTGGAAACTCTAACAAATGATGCCCAAATTTCTAGATAGGAAAGAGTATTTCGATTCTGGATCAATAGTCTTGGAAATTCAACCTACATCGACAATGTCTTTGAAGATCTCAGAAATGGGCAAGTATTGCATAAATCATACCAAGTATTTTCATGGTTTCTTATCCTAAGCTCTTGGAAAGAATAAGGCTCCATGGTGGTGGTGCTTTTGCTTTCTGCATTTCTTATCTTTCGATAGTTAAAATTGTACAGCTCCTTCTCGGGGGAGGGAGCTTGGATCAAACACTGGGAGGGGCTAGAGTATATTTCGTCTTTAAATCTGAAAATTAGGAGGGGCAAAGGTCTTATTTGACTAATATTTAAACTAAAAAAAGACCTAAAATACTATTATACCAGAAATTTTGGGAGGTCCCCCCTCCCAGCCTATTAATGGCTCCGTCCCTATCCCTTCCAGACCTTGTTGGTTAAGTGGTGTTTACGCACTTTAACAATATAACCTCAACAAGGTTCGATGACTGGTAAGGAACAGAAAATTGTACTGTTATTTATGTTGTTGTTTCAAATTCCAACATTTAATAAACCGTGAGATATAGCTCGGCATGAATGAAATATCTATAATAGTCTATCTAAAACCTTATAATGGTTTAAAAATATGTTTCTCCTATATGTGAAAATAGTAAATCTTGCCCCTTTTTAAGTTTTCATTTCAATCTTGATGCTCAAATGATGATGTGACTAATTTGTTCTTCTGCAGGTGGATACTTCTGGAGACCCTTGACAAGGTGTCACCTGGAATTGTTAATTGGAAGATTGCTAACAAGCCTCCTATTAAGTTGCCATTTAAGAAAGTAGAGAATTGCAACCAGGTTGTTAAAATAGGGAAACAAATAAAATTTTCCCTGGTCAATATTGCTGGAAATGACATTGTGCAAGGAAATAAAAAACTAATATTGGGTATGTAATCTACCAAGAGAATCTGAATTTTCATTGCTGTTGTGAAAGCATTTCAAATACATTTTTGGCATTCTTGAACATGGATTGGAATTAGTTTAGTCCTGTCTTGATGGGTTAAATGTTGGTTTTTCTGTTCAGCTTATTTGTGGCAATTGATGAGATACAACATTCTCCAACTCCTGAAGAACCTAAGATTCCATTCCCATGGAAAAGAAATTACTGATGTTGATATTCTTAGGTGGGCTAATACAAAAGTAAGCAATTCAGGAAGCCAGAGTCGCATGGATAGTTTCAAGGTACGATTTCTATAGGCTTTACTTGGTAGTCTCTCTTGACTATATGTGATTTTAGCCTCAGATTGATTTCATGCCCTACAGTTGAAATTAACATGGTGAGACCACATTTCTTGCTTCTTATTTAACCCATTGCTGTACATGACATTTTAAACTGTATGCACATCGACTTATATTACTTTAAACGATTATTTTTGAATTTCCTCATGATCATTATTGTTTGCCATAAAAAAAAATTCAATCAGGAGGATCTTATCTGTTGTTAATGAGTCAAAAAGACTTTGAGGGTGGCTTTAGTAGCATTGCTTACAATCAAGTTGGGATTGAATGACTTTAACTGGACCTGGTGAAATGGTTCTAGGATATTATTCATTTCATTTATTTCCGTTTTACAGGACAAGAGCTTGTCAGATGGCATATTTTTCCTTGAGCTTCTAAGTGCTGTTCAGCCTAGATCTGTAAATTGGAGTCTTGTAACTAAAGGAGTAACGGGTATATGTCCCTATTGTTACTTTTCTTCTGTCTTTTTGAAATGTGAAGATTTTGCATTGTTCGACATGTTGGTATTTTCAAACTTCATCCATGTAAATTGTTTATAGAAACAATCTACTCGATTTCTACCGATGCCTAATTGTTTTTTGATATTTTTCACCACAAGCAACTTTTATGCAACACCAGCTTGAGATTAGTTCAATGAATGCTATAGAGGCTCATTATCCCTTAGAAGTATTATTTTATCTAATTGAAGTTTGTAAATCCTGCATAAATTATTACAAGTACACTTTTGCTCAACTTATAATTTTACTCATGTTTCCTTCTACCTGGGAGCATTGCAGATGAGCAGAAATGGATGAATGCTACCTACATCATTAGTATTGCAAGGAAGCTTGGATGCTCAATATTTTTGCTTCCCGAAGACATAACCGAGGTATCTTTTCCCGTCGATGCAAACTTCCTCTTATTTTTCTAAAGCAAACACACATGATTTAGGCATGCAGCCATGAGACTTGATCGGATTTCATTTTTCTGCATGGTGCTGAAAATTAGACATTGCTCAATTATAATTCCCAGGTAGGTATATAGTGAAATTGCTTGCATACACGTGCATCTAAAATCATCCATGAGATATCTATGGAAGTTGACATTACATGACTGTTGAATTCCCCCTCTTATCCTACTACCAAGATATGAATCGGTTTCTACCGTCTCCAGTAATGGAACACGGCCGGAATCTGATCCTTTATTTTCCTTTTAATTTTAACGCGAGGGGACATGAATTCAGGTAAACCAAAAGATGATCCTCACATTGACGGCAAGTATCATGTATTGGTTCTTGAAACAACCTGTTGAAGAGAAACCATCTACAACATCAGATAGTGAAAATGGAAGCCGCCTGGAAACGGTCTCTAATTCCACGACTGATGACTCGGCATCCGAGTCGTCAGTAGAGTAGAATACGGATGTATAAGTAAGATCTGAAACTTTGTTTCATTCTCTAATTTTTTTAATCCTTTTTAATGCTTCTCATCGTAAACACTCCCGTTTTAGATTGTATTTGATTGCGAAGATTGTTGTATGACATTGCAGAAATTGGGGTGTTTCAACCAAATTTTGCAAAAAGCAAATGCATATGTGAATAGCGTTTCCGTTTTATCTCCTTTCTGTTCTTCTATCTGTATTTATTGTTTCTTATTTCTCCTAATATTCTCTCCTTGCTGTCTAACCACGTTTATCTAAATTCGAATTAATCTCTAATACAAATATTTTCTTTTAATATGATGTTTAAACTATTCAGATCTCTTCATTTTTATATGAAAAAATATCTCATGTTTAAGCTGTTAGTTTTTATTGAAAAATTACAGAACTAAATAGACTAATTACATTAACCAACATTTTCCCCGTCACTCTTTTTTTTTTGACAATGGCAACCGAATTTTACTAATGAATCATGAGAGATATCATAAATATAACGCATCTAAAAAGAAAAATAATGGGGACTAATATATTAAAATCTCGTAAAAAATCAAAAGTGCAAAAAAAAAAAATATTTCCATAGAGATTAACATACCGTCAAAATTCAGAAACCTTCATGAATCTCATTGTCTCTATCCAAACGAGACGCATTACGGGGTAAACAAGGAATGGTGAGCGAGCTAAATTATTAGGTAGATTGCTCCGCTACCAATGACTTACACCGGTAAATAACTATCAACTGAGTGAGGATCTATCTTTCAATGACAACCGACAAAATCATAATCAGAAATTAGCGCTTTGAAGATCTCTGTACGAGCACTAAACAACCACTAAAATATGCTGAAATTATGCTAAAGACAAATGAAATGAACCCACAAAATAAAAAAAAACGTGTCACAAGGACAAAAAAAGCGTGCAAAAGCAAAAATTCTTATTAAAAATATAAAAAATAAAAAATAATAAACCCGATGATCAACAATCAATATTAAAATTAATTGTCCACCGCTAAGAAAAAAAAAAGGAGACTGAGGCGCTAGGAATTAGGTTAAAAAGTTGCTGCTGATTGATATAGATTAGCCCTAAAGTCACTTTTTAAACAAATTCGAACCGACATTTTCATGGATGTAATTTTTTAAAAATAAACATTGTTTATTAATTTTAAGCATATTCCAAATTAATGCATGTTTAAGCATATTAGAACCGACATTTTCATGAATGTAATATATTAATTTATCAAATGTAAACACTTTTAAAAGTATATATGTTTAATGAACTCAATAAGTGGTTCCAGTGAAAAAACGAATAATATTCATTTTAAAAGACTCGAGTTTAAATCGTTTTGTTCGTAAAGTATATACTTTATCAAATGCTTAAATGTCTTTAATTAATGCGAGTTGTTGATATCTGTTTACTTACCCAATTTACAATAAATATTTTTACTTTTTACATTATATAATAGGGTAAAATCTTAAAACTATATGGGAATTTTAATTTTATGTATAACGAGATATATGATTTTTTTTATTTTGTGCAATTATAAATATGAAAATTTGATTTTAGTTTAATTTTCATTAATTTTTAGTATTGTGATGATATGAAATCATTTTATAATTACTTACTGTATGAATCCATAATTATATTTACTAAGCATGAAATTTTTAGATTCGTATGTGTACAATTAAATTAAAATTATTTGTATAATTACATTAAAATCAAAATTTTTTATGTATATTTACACAACATATCAAAATTTATTATATTACACATTGAAAAATTTAATTAAAAATTCTAAAACGGGCGTCGAACACCGCTGAACAGCACTAACGTTAAACACCGTTGACCATCATTAAATTAATTAATAAAAATTAGAAATAAGGACTCGAATTATAATTAAAATTATTTAAAATAAAATTTTAATTAAATTATTTTTATATATGTTATATTTTTTAATCTTTATTTTTAAATAATTGGATCAAATACCAACCATAGTTAATCTTTAAATTTAAAAACTCTAAATCTTTTTCTTTTACCATTCTAGTCGCTGTTAACCACTGTTTGCCGATAAAATTGTCGCCTCCACGCCTCTGTCCCTGTATGATCGCCATTCGAGCCTGAATTTTTTGTAGAAGGCATCTTCTTTGAATTGAACTCGGTTGAAATTTCAAGTGACAAATAATGGACTCTAGTGCTTCGCTGCAAATACTCTTTTGAAGCCGATTAGAGCTGCTGTTGCGAGAGAGCCATACCAACTGCCAGTAACTCTAACAAAGCAGCTGAAATGGCGGTCAGGCTCGAACGACGATCACGTAAGAACGAAGGTACGGCGATGATAATTTCGTCGACAGACGGTGACTAACGGTGACGGTAGTTAGAATAGCAAAGGAAAAAGATTTAGGGTTTTTTAATTTAGGGATTGACTGTGGTTGATATTTGATCCAATTATTTGAAAATAAAGATTAAAAAATATAATATATATGAAAAATAATTTAATTGAAATTTTATTTTAAATAATTTTAATTATAATTCGAATCCTTCATATTTTTAATCTTGGCTAAAAGGGTTATTTTGCCCCCAAGTTCGACCCAAATTAGGAATGTCGCCCCTCGTGCGAAAACGCATTCAATTAGGTCCTCCAGTTCGCACATTGCAGCAAATTAGCCCCTTGGCCAACGTTGACCGTCACAGTGCTGACGTGGCAGTTAACGGTGCCGATGTGGCAGTCAACTGTGCTGACATGGCAGTGCATGTATGATGATGATGTGGCAAAGATGCTGAATTGATTTCTTTAAACCGAACTCGAGGGCATAATTGGATTTTTACCAAGTTCAGGGGCATAATTCATTTTAATTGAAAGTTTGATAACTTATTTAATATTTAAGCTAAAAATAAGAATTTAAGAAATTATTAAAATTTTAAAAATGGATAAATAATTTGTTTAAATTTTAAGTTAATTTAATCAATTTATTTAGATAACTTCTACAAATGAAATATATAAAAAAACCGATTAACAAAATGATGTAAATATCCTTTGGGTTCCTGATAATTTTAAATTAAGCAAAGTGAGACTCTCACAAAAAACTAAAATATTCTTAAATTTTAAAAAATCCATGAACTTAATAAAAATAAATAAGATATTTAAAAAATTATTGAAAATAAAAACTAATATATAAAATTAAAATGTATTAGAGATTAAAAATGATAAAATATAAATATAAAATTAAATTTTTTTTATAAAGTATTAAAAATCGAACACTTTCATCGAAAAAGTCTTTGACTTCGTCAGTCTGAGTATTACCATTCGTTAAACAAATTTTTAGTGGAATCAACCTTGTATTAAAGTAACAATAAAACTCAAATTTTCTTTCGTTTTTCTACATCAAATTGATGCTCATTAATATTTGATGTAGAAAACGAAGAATTTTTTTTTTCTACTTTAATACGAGGATGGCTCCATTGAAAATATGCTCAATGAATATTAGTAGGCTTAGCATAGCCAGAAACAGTCGAAGACTTTTTCGATGATTTTATAAATATTTTAAAATTTTGAGTTTTTATATTTATAAATTTTCATTTTTTTAATTTGATGTTTTTTACTTAATTTTTTAAATTTATTATAGTATTTTTTATTTTTTAATATTTTATGAGTATTTAAATATTATTGAAATATTTTTAATTTTTTAGTAATTTATTATTTTTTAACTTAAAGATTAAGTAAGTTATTGAACTTTCAATTAAAATGAATTATGCTCCTGAACTTGGAAAAAAATTCAATTATGCCTTCGAATTCGATTTAAAAAATCAATTCAGGCCCTCTGCCACGTCATCATCACACATGCACTGTCACGTCAGCATCGTGGACCGTCACGTCAGCATAGTTGACTGCCACGTCAGCACTGTTAACTGCCACGTCAGCACTGTAACGGTCAACGTTGGTCAAGGGGTTAATTTGCTGCAATGTACGAACTAGAGGACCTAATTGAATGCGTTTTCGCGCGAGGGACGACATTGCTAATTTAGGTCAAACTCGGGGGCAAAATAACCCCTTAAGCCTTTAATCTTTATTAATCAATTTAATGATGTTCAACGGTGTTCGACGCACGTAATAAACTCATCCTTACATATTACACACTAAAATAAAAATTCATATATAATTTCAAAATTTATTCCTTTTATAAAAAAATAAACCTGATCTTAACGGATAACAAGAATATTGTGGACTTATATTGCTACTGACAATTTTGGTCAATTGAATTTTGACAAGCTGGACCCCATCTATGCAAATATAAGTAGACAATGCAATAACCAAACAAAAGAAAAATTGTTAAAAGAGTTTCAATATAATCAGAATAACGCCTGTTTTGGAAAATGGAATCATATCCCAAAGGCCAAAAGTGATTGGGAATACATTAAGAAAAGAAAAGTGGTCCAAAGAAATAAAATAAAATAAAATAAAAGGGGAATAAAATTATGCAAAGCATGTGGATGGATGATGATAATGTCAAACTATGCATAATTATGAGGGGGTTAAAGAGTCTAATCTTAAAGCCTTTACCGTAAATTGTTAGTGTATTTGTGCCTAATAGTGCTTAAGTAAGGTGAACCATTAGAAAAATCAAGAACACGGGAGTTTATTTATTTAGCTCAGATTAAGGAACGATCCTATTTTAGTGGAGTCCTACTCATAGAGAAATCAACTATAATATTTTTAGTAAAAGAGATATGAATCTTCAACTTAACTACAAAGTTTAATTCTAGTTATTAATCTCCACTGATTACTTAACACTTGAAGTAAACATAAACTTCGAAACTCTCAATAGCACACTTGAAATATAACAAGTTTTATTTTTTTGTTATACCATCAAACCAAGTTGGTTTCGAAATAGAAACGACCTTCAATCATCTACACTATCAGCCCAATCAACATCATTGAAACTTACAAGGTTAATGTTTGTGTCGCGTGAGATCCATTAACCAAGATATTTGCACTTATTTAATTTTCGGAAAAAATTTGTTACACAAACTGTGTAAATTTTAGTTTGTTCAAGCTTGTTAAATTCAGGGTTTAAGATATTTGTTTATGATTTAGGTTTAAGGGTTTAGAATTTAGGATTTAGGGTTAAAGTTTAGGGGTTAAGGTTTAAGATTTTAAAGAAAATTTGTGCAATATTTTTTTACACAGCTTGTGTTTTAAAATATAGGGTAAACTACAACGGATGTCACTCAATTATGAGTAAGATTACATTTGGGTCACCCAATTACTAAAAGTTATATTCAGACCACTCAGTTATGGGTAAGTTTACATTTGGGTCACTAATTATGGCTTAAGATACATTTGGGTCACCCTTCACTTTTAAAAAATATATATCAATTTGTGCATTAGATTAATTAATGATTTCAAATGAAGTACTCTATTATTTACGAGGATATACAAGTGATTTGGAAGAAAACATGACTAAATTGATGTATTTTTTTTAAATACGAAGGGCGACCCAAATGTAACCATACCCATAATTGAGTGACCCAATTGTAACTTTTAATAATTGGGTGATTCAAATGTAATCTTATCAATAATTGAGTGACCCAAGTGTAACTTTTAATAATTGGGTGACCCAAATATAATCTTATCCATAATTAAATGACCCTGTTGTAGTTTACTCTAAAATATAATTATTTATTTTTTATTATAGTACCAAAACTTAAAAGGTATTAGCTTTAAATACAATCTTTTTTTTGAATCAAGTTTTAAATACAATCTTAATTAGCTTGATTAAACTAGAATATTTTTATAATATGATGGCAAACCTAATGATTCTGTCAGCCTCACTGGAAATTTATTTGTCGATGCAAAAAGCATGGCATCAAATTAAGTGGATAAATTGCTTCATATCCCCGCTTTCAAGTATATTAATTAATATTTTTATATCCAAACTACTATTAGTTAAACTTAAGCTCGGTTTAAAAATTAACGGATAACTGACAGCGGATTACATTAGCTAATAGCAACTACTTGATAGTATTAGTTGATTTGATTAGTGGATTGGATTAGCTTGTTGCATAAAAGTGTTTTGTAAAATTAACTGATAGTTGAGATCCATTAATTGACTTTATGGCTAAAGATGCTCATATTGCCCTGTCTTGTATGAGTTCGAATACCGGTATGAGAATGTAATACCTCTCTATCTAATCAAAATATTATAAAAAATACTGATAGCTAATAGTTATTTGATTATATGGATCAAACATAATGACATATAATGACATAGTTATATTTAATATTTGTTTGAATGATTTATTAATTATTAACATTTTCTATCTATTAATATTAATTAGATTATGAAAATTAATCTTTTTAATATTATTACTGGGCATATATGAAAGATGTACATATTAATTTTTTATTTTTAGAATTATATTTTTAATATAATTTTAATAATTATTAAATTTAATATATATATATATATATTAATTTTTTATTTATAAAATTATAATTTTATTAATTATTTTTTTCAGCAACAATATGATGTTATTAGCGAAAAAACATACTTATTAGAACATAGCCATATACTTTATTAAAAATTTCTCTAAATTCAAAGGAAGAAAAAGAGTATCATATGATAAAGGGAAAACAAAGAAAGAATACAAGGACCGAACAAAATAACCAAGGCTCCCTAACTCCACCACCTCCTCGCTCAAACAAACCATCCCACGCCTATAACCACAAGAAACAATCACCACGCCTACAATAATTTTATTAATTATTAAATTTTTATATTAATTTTTTATTTGTAAAATTATTTTTTAAAATTTTATTAATTATTTAAATTTATGTTATTTAGAGAATTTTTGTATAATCATCAAAGACAAAATAGTCTTTACAAGTCTTTTATTCAATCCTTCAACTTAAAAAACTCTTAAAATGAACTTTTTCAAAATTAGTAGTTTCACCTCAATCCGCTATTGCAATCATCTATTTACCAAACAGTTTACCGAACAGGGCCTTAGACCAACTCCCTTCACCAACCTTTTCTTCTACCTTAGTTACGGAGGTGAACCAAACCCTATAAAATAAAAACCATCCACCGCCACCGTTACCGTTGGGATACCAAACCTCCACTTCCTCAGCCGTAGACGTGGCAAAGCTTTATAAAGATAAGATATTGTTGAGTAAGGTTAACGATATATATTAATTAATGTAGAAGGAGATGGTGATGAACGATGATAATTATTAAAAGTAACCCAAAAAAAAAAAACCTTGAAGACAAACATTGGATGTTATAATCAGTTCCGAGTTGTCATGGACCCAAACCAAACCAAGCCTTTGCCTTGCTTTGCTTGAAATTTGTCACTTTCCTCACACATGCTTGATTGTGGTCCATCATTCTATTTCTTTGTATATAGATTTATTTTTGGGATTGGGAGAATTCCCATTCGCTTAATGCTTGATTTTCTCAACCCTCTCTAATTTAATCTATTACTATAAGGGGCGTTCAAATCCAAGTACTCGGCCGGATCGCATATTTGTTGGCCGGTGTTTTGACCCGTGACTATCGGTACCCGTAAAACCTAATTTTCCGGTTCACATTTTTTTAAATCCAAAAATTTTATAAAAAATCATATAAGAAACACATAGAATTTAAAAGTTTATACGACATAATCCAAATACAAAATATAATGGATTGTGTATTATGAACCCTCCTAGAGGTAATCAGTCATATTTGTATATTCGCAAAAACAGGAGAGAAACAAAAATTATTCGTTCACCTAGAATCATCAGATCTATAAAAGCAAGTTGAGCGGTGTGAGCATTACATTGGTACTGCATAAAGCGACAAACAAGATGCATTGCCTACAAGGAAAACCATGTAGATTTTTGTTAAAAACATAGAATTTAACTCAGAGTTTTCTGCAAAAAATTAGAACGCTTCTGATTCTCATCTAACTTATTTCTTAATTTATCTTTCAAAAGTATTCGAAAATAAAATTGTGCAAAAATATTAAGAAATTTAAAATAAAAATATAATTTAAAAATATATATTAGAAGTATCGGGTTGAGTACCCGATTACAAAAAAATCGGCTCATACCCTGCCCGACTGCCCGAGAAAAATCACGGGTAGAATAATTTTTATAGAGAAATACCTGATTTTTTAGGGTTTTAGTCGGCGGGTCAACGGGCCGGGTATTTTTGAACACCCTTAACTACGAGGGACACAGTTATAATCAAACATTGAGAGGGGCAAGAATCTATTAAACCTTTAAATCTAAAAATTGGAAAGGACAAAAAACCTTACTTCATTAGTATTTAAACTAAGAATAACCTAAAATACTATTTTGAAAGGTGCAAAAACAACTTTCAGCCATACATCCCTGACTACTGCTACTATTACAATATTTCAATATGTTGAGTTATTACAACAATATTGGGATGAAATAAATAAGATATCAAATTGAGGGTCGAATGGGGACAAGGATGGAGGAATTTCATAGGACCGGTGAAGAAACTGATGACCAATATGACTTATCCCTTCCTACATTCTATGTGATTTGGGCCATTGCCGACATCCCCAACCTTAGCTGCTCAACACCATGGACCAATCCCATCGCCATTTGTCGGAATGGCTAACAATGGGAGGAAATTCAGGGTGAAATTAATGATCATAACAGACCAACATTAATACCCGTCGGCACATACCATACGACCACAACTAAAGCAATATTCACCCACAAAACTTCTACTAAAAATACGAACACAAGTTTAATATGAGCATAATTATCCTATGTATTAACTAAGAAAAAATTACACCAGTAAGTGTAGGATGTATCTTTTTTTATTATTTTTCTATTTATTTTAGGATATATGGTAAAAGTGTACCCTTGGGATTAAGGTTCCTTCTCCAGAATTTAAATAGCTTTTGCTGCTGTTCCATTTGTTATAAAAAAAATTAATTAGTGACAAATAAGATTTGTATTTCTAATGAGTATATTTAGGTTAGAACATCAAAGATGATATTGTTGGCGTGAATAGTCACATGAGTTATATTTTGATACACTAAAATTTAAATTTTTAGCCTTAACACCCTAAAACTCTAAAATCCTAAACTCTAAATTCTGATTATAAACCTTAAATTCTACACCTTACAACCTAAACCCTTAAACCCTAAACTACAACCTAAATCTCTAGACCCTAAAATTATAAGGCTTGTGTATCAAAGTATTTTCTTTTTATTTTATCAAATTGAATCAATTGACAAAAAAAAAATCAGATCTGTTAAATTGACTTCGAGTACTTTTTTATCAATTTTTTATAATTTATACACACTTTAATAATTTTATAAATTTTAATATTTTAATTATCATCTTATTTTTTAGCGTAAAATGATAAATTATCTACCCAACATTAACAAAAATATAATATAACTAATGTCAGATTAACAAATCTATTTTTTGTCAATTGATTAATTTAAAAATAATAAAAATTCAAAACTATTTTTAAGATTTGGAGAGATGAAAAGGCTTGGTGATAAGGGGTAGCATCCGATCGAGTCGAGTAAAAAATTTTGAGTTATTCGAGTTGACGAGTCCTATTTTATAACTCAAACTTTATTTAAATTTTTTTGAGTTGAGTTGAATCGAGTTATTTATAGTTTATGTTCAAATTTAATTATAAACATTTATAATGTTATGGTACTAATTAGTTCCAATTTAAACGGTTTTTTATAACCATATACAATACACATATATATTTCGTTATATGTGATATATATAAGGCAAAATTGAGAAACTCGACTCAAACTTGAAAGCTGGTTCACTAATTACTAAAAATTTCAAATTATTCAAATTTTAATTTTAAAAATCAAACTTTATTTAATTTATTTAATAGAGTAAAATTTATAAAATTATGAGTCAAATTTTTTCGCATCTAATTTAATAATTTATTTTTTGGGTCGAGTTTTGTACATCCATTCATAAGAGGCGGAAGAGTGCCCCCTACCCAATGAAGAAACAGGGAGACCCCACAATCCAAGTGGGAGAATGGAAGCATGTGCGCTCATGGTGGTTGGCTAATCCAGTCCGACACCGTGTTCACTTTTCCTCTCCATCTCCTACCCCCCCCCCCCACTGAAAACGAAACCTGAAACGTGTAATTCAATTATAAATAATAACACCATCACCATATAGAGCGAAATGGGTTATCAAAGGGGGTTGATTCCCAAACTCTGCTCCTTCCTCTTCACACCTCCCCTGCCCAATCTTGCTTTCTGTTTTTTTTTTCCTTTTAAAATTTCCCCTTCCCCAAACAAACATCTCTGTCTTTCTTGTTGTCTGGTTGGTCTTTATAGATACTGTGTCAGAAACTTTGTCTGCAAAAAGAACAAGAAAAAGTTTTGAGATTTTGCCCTTTGAGTTATCATTTCTGAGCAACTGGCTGGCCCCTCCCTCTGTGTCAGAAAATCAAAATCTCTCTTCTGATCCATCCAGGAAAAGGAAAACCCAAAACCCCTTGTACCCATGTTAGTTAGTTTAGTTATATACCTTTTCCATCCACTCATATCAAAAGAAACCCTAGCTGGTTTTTATACCTAAAAGAAATACTCACCATGGACATGGATTCTCAGCTCTTGAACCCTACCTCTCTTAAATCCAGGTTCACCACAAGGTTCCTTCGAGCCCTGACTAAAATCAATGCTCGAAACCCTATCCCATCATCTTCTCCAAGAGAGATCTTCCAACGTTATCGAAGAATCAAGGTTGCAGCCGACAAGTCCATGGCTTACTCCGTTAGATTCAGGACAACTTGGAGTAGGGCAACCCTTTGGAGGCTCCGAACCCGATCACGACATCGTCGTTTAGCCTCTCTTGGCCGAAGATCATCGGTCGGGACCCCTACCACTGCCGTCGCCGTCGTGGAAAAAACGAGCAGCCATGGAGAAGAAAAGAAGGAAGATCATGTTGCCGGGGGGCTGGCTGTTCAAGCGGATGAGCTAAGAGAGCTTGTTCCAGGTGGCGAAGCTATGGATTTATGCAACTTGTTGGGTGAAACTGCGCATTACATAAAGTGCCTCACCACCCAGGTACAGGTGATGAGAACAATTGTCAATCTCCACTCTCTTGAGTAATTATACATATATATATATATATTCTTATTACGCCAGTGTTATATATAGAGAGAATAAATATACATAAACCAGAGGGACATATTGTTGAAAGGGAAAACAATTCATATATCGGATGGTAAGTATTTTATTTTCTGTAGAGAGCAGACTTGGATATATTATAGCCATAGTTTTTAATCAGAGGAACTTGCATAATCTTTGCGAGATACTGGGATGCTCTTTTATAATATGTTTATATAGATAGAGAAAGAGAGAGATCTATTTTTCTTTTCATTTCTGGGTTTCTATTGTTTTTGGTTGATCAATTATCATTTTCTAACCATTTCCTTTCTGTCTTGGAAATATTGATGAAGAAATGACCAACTTTTATATCTTAGATTGGCAGGAGTGTGTGTACATCAAGCTGAGACAAATGTAATTTAATTGTACCTTATATCGGTTATGAAACACAGAAAATATTAGGAAATTTAAAACTGTAAAACTTTTCTAAATTACACTCAAGAAGAATGTTCATTTTTTCAATAATGCTTAAATAAACAACAAACGAATCTGTATTAGTAGATGTATATGGGTTCGAGAAGTCCATTATTATGCTTAGGATTGAGTAACAAAAACCCAGAAATTGAAAATCAACCTGGACCGTAGTGTTTGAACAATATATGATTACAAATTGCGGTTATCTGAATTGAATTGAATTTGATTTTTATTTAATTTATATGTAATTTAGTTGTTTTATAATATAAAAATAAGTATTTTATACTTAAAAATACTATAGATGAGAACAAGCACATTTGGACGGTTGGCCAAGATGCTCATCTTTGTTCCCTCATATTCCCTTAGGTCATGTGTTTTAGACTCACTACGAGCATTTCCCTTCCTTCCCCTAGAGTCTCTCCCCCTCCCCTCTAGATAGAATTAGGATTAAAATTATGATTTGTCAAAAAAAAATACTATAGATGAATTACTAATTATTATTTAGTTGAAAACTATTTTTTTAAAAAAAATATGAAAAAGCTTTAAAATTTTACCTATGAATGTTTAAAATTCATAAAATAAAGCTACTTTATCAAAATGAAATATAAAATTAAAAATAAATAAGGTTAATACTAAAAAAATCGAAAAAAAATTATTAACCGAACTGAAAACCGGTGAACTGCTAAAATATCTTACCAAATTTAATCGTACCATATACACCCTAATATGCTCTTTTATTTATTTATTTGGCATTACTATAATTATTATACTATTTTAGTTTCATGGAAAACAACACCACTTTAACAAATCATAAGTTGATTTGGTGATATTAGGTGTTAGGTCCTTTAAATTTAGGGTTAGAATTCGAATTCGAATTCTACTCACAGGTTCTTAAGTTAGGAGTTGCAACATTAATTCGATCGCATTCAGTATTATTATCATTAATAATTACAAAAGAAAAACCAACGGAAAGAATCGAAGAAGAAACAAAAAGCTCACTAGAATCACCATTTGATTTCGATCGTACAGTTCTGGAAGAACAAAGGGTTTTCTAATTAATTTGTTCTCAGTTAAAACAAATATATTAATCTTAGGGTTTTTAACATATTAGAATTAATTATTTTATTTTTGTCTCTTTTGATTCGTGAGTTAAGTTTTTGGGGTATTTTTTATTTTAATGATTTTATTCATTAACATATTAGAATTAATATATGAGGTATGATGGAAAAGATGATGTTTTGTAGTTTTAAATTATAAGAAAATATTATGTGGAAAAAAAGATGACGTAATTTTATTTAATGGTGCAGAACCATGAATGAGGTGATGAGAATGGTTCATGAAATATTTTTTTCTAATTTTGTTTTGAAATATAATTAATTGCATGTTAAACATTTGAAAATTTAATAATTATTTAAATATCATTAAAAAATTAATAATATTTAAGAGTGTATTACATTAGTGGCGTTCAGCGTTATACATGTCAATTCTAAAATTTTCCTATTTGGTTATAAAGAAAACAATACCATTTTATATGTTTTTCCAAGTTTCTTTTTTGAATTTTTTTAGGGTGTTGTCTTTCCAAATTGTTTAAAAAGTCTTTATATGAAATCATTCCTTTATCCTTTCACATGCTTTTTGCCATTCTTAGATTTGCGTCGCTTTGTGACTTTTTTCTTCTGCCATGTCAACTAAAGAAAAGAAAGAGGAAGTATAAAACAAAACACATGCACTTTTATTTTTAATTAATAAAAAAATTATTCATTTTATTAAATAAATAAAATAAAATCGTAATTAAAAAAAGTTTACAAAATTAAGATAGACAGTTAAAAAACAAAAATTAATCACTAAATAATGACAATCAAACTATACATAGAAGTAGTTAGAAAAATTAATTAAACAACTCAAAAAAATAGAAGATACAAACAAACACATCCATTGACGGTGTAGGGTTTATCTATGATGTATAAAAGTTAACCATCAATGCTAATATAAAATTGGGTATCACAATGATGGGGATGTTGAAAATTGGTTTAATTAAACTCAAATGAGATCTATCTATGATTATTGTGAGCATCTATCAATATGAGAGAATCGACTTGAGTGTCCAAATCAAGAGTAGATTAGTAAAATAATCAAATAAACGTCAATCGGAGAGAACATCAAATTCAACAGAAAAAAAATAAAAAAACATATATGAGAACAGATAGAAAGTATTTTAGGAGTAAAAAAATCTATCATTTTTGTTAAAAAAGAAAATTTATTAAAATAAAATAACTAAAACTCAAATATACAAAAAAAAAAAAAGAAACATGAGATAATGAATGAAAACACATCAAAGATAATAATGACAAAGTATGAATGACGCTCGTTTAAGGCATAATGCCAAAAAAATAAACCTAACGTTTGACTGAATAGTTATTTTGGCTCTTATTTTTTTGATGCAATTTAATCCTCAATGTTTTATTTTGGGTCAAAATGACCCATCTGCGGATGAAAACTGTTAGTCAACTAATGCTAAATAACTTGAAATGACTTGACAAACCTACATGGTAGTGTATGCGGAGATATCAATGTCATATAAGCAAATATGCTGACTTTAAATAATGACATATTAGTCAAAAAATAATTTTATAAAATTGTATAAAATATAAACTATTTTTTTCTTCTGATGTGTCATTTTGTCAAGTCACTTCAAATTGTTTAGCGTCAGTTGACTAACAATTTTCATTCACGAAGGTGTCATTTTGACCCAAAATGAAATGTTGAGGGCTAAATTGCTTCAAAAAAAAAGAATAGGGGCCAAAGTGACTATTTAGTCAAATGTTAGGGGCAGTTTTCACACACATGCACGCACACATACGCACACGCGCACGCACACACACAAAATAAATAGGATCTAGCTATACAACATAAATTTTTTATTCTTGCATTAATTTAAGACTATTGAATAAGTGTAAATTAATGGTTAAGATTAAGAGTATGTGTAACTACCCAAATTCTGGGTTAGTAATTCAGATCTTGGATCCGGGTTTGGGTATTATTAGGTTAATAATTAATTCATGGGAATTGTGATTGTGAGAGAATAAGGATGAAAATTAAAAAAAATGAAGTTCATAAGCCTAAAGTGAAAATAGAGGAAGAGTTGGACTCTTTAATGAATTATACTACCCAAAAGTTATGAGATATTTGTCTAGGATAAATAATAACCTTTGGATAAGATGAGAATTATCATGTTAAATCCTAGCCATTAATTTTAAAGTGAGATGTGTGGTTATTACTTAAAGTTGAATAAAAATTGGATGAGACTTATTTATATTGGGAAAAGGAGGAGAAAAAACTATCATCTTTCCCCCCATAGTGGATGGCAACAAGAGAAGAATAGGGAGGTAAGAGTTTCAAACTTTATTCTTTAATTTCTTTCATTTCTACTTGGATTTGGGTTGCCTTGTAAAATACAAAAATGTTCCTCATCACTTTATCTTCATGATAAGTATAATATTGAAGGTTTTTAGTTGAGTTATGGAAAACCCCCAAATTCAATGAAAACCCTAAAGTGAGAAAGCTTGAGTTAAGTTAGAGAAATATAAATTGAGGGTAAATGATGAAAGGAAATAAGTTTTGATTTAGGTTTTGGATTAAACCCTAAAGTGTTCTATAGATTTTTTAGGAGAAAAAGCTTATTGTGGGTTTTAAGATAATTGGTTTTCCTTAAAGAGGGATTTACGTTTAGTATGAGTAATTAAATTATTTAGTTGCCTTTATTAAATATTTGGGAAGATAGTAATACATTTTTGCACTCGGTTGATTTGTGCAAGAGACTTAAAGTGGCTTCACATTCAATAGAGGAAGATGAGAAGTTGAAGGCAGCTTATCTAAAGTGGCATTTTTGAGATTTTTGCATAAAGTTAATACACCTCTAACTCATTTGTTTCATGCACATCCTAAGGATGATGCCTTGTTTGCTTTATTTGATGTTTATGGTTGTTTTGGTGTTTTGGGTGATAGAGACATTATTGGGGATTAAACTTGGGATTGATGTTAAACATGTGTAATAATGGTAGGAAACCACCCTAAATAATTCCTATAAGAAATATGATCGAGCTAAGGGGTTGCTATGAGTGTTTTGAGGGATTTGAGGATGATTTTCGAGCTTGAAAAAAATCATTTTTGGGCTTCAGTTGTAATCACTCATTTTTATCCAGTTTGTAAATATGGTTAATATATTAGTATAATAATTAATGGGGAATTATTATTGCATGTATACATATTACATTATATGTTTATGATTAGCGTACGTATAGTGTGTGTTATGTGTACATGTATATTATAAGCTATGTATATGCATTAGTAATTAGTATGGTGTATGTGGTCACGTATGTTTGCATGTATATATTAACCGATATGTGTATTTGTATTAATTATGTATGTGCTACATGAGAGTATCCGAATGTGTGTGCATGTGATATATATAATTTGCATGTATGTTTGTATGTGTGTGCATGTATGATTATTATTATCATTATTATTATTATTATTATTATTATTACTTTTGGGCTAATTTAAAATAAAATCCAAGAAGTTTTATTAATAAAAACCCATTAATTAACAGTCTAGCCCAATATGTATTACAAACCCAAAATATGTTACACGGCCCAAACCCTAACCCAATGGCCTAAAACCCTAATCCATATCAGATTTAATAACCCTAACATCCTCTCTTCATTGTGCGCAGCCGATTCTGGGCCGTTGGATCAAATCTTGATACAACGTCTACGATTGAAAAGAGAGAAACTATTCAGATGCCGCATATGGTCCACGCGCGGACCGTTCAGCCTCCCACGCGCCCGTACATCTCACGCCTCTAACCCCTTGATTGCCGTGCACCATGTGGCATGATCCCAGACCGCTACACTAGTCTCAAGATTTCATCTAGGCTGTCCGTCATCTAACCATCTAAACCGTTGGATCAGATCTGATCCAACGACCAAGAATGATGCCACCCAAGACGATAACGCCACCATACTCTCCCCACGTCGACCGTACCACCGGCTCCAACCACCGTGCAGGGGCGTGCAAGAACAAGAAACCAAGGACTGTCAGTACAAGACTGGGCCAAAAATATGTATTTCTATATGCTATTTCTACCAAAAACGGCCAGAGATCAGAAAAATATATGTAAACCAACAAAAATGTAAAAGGATCAGTTTCAGAAATACAAAAAAATACTATCTACTCGTTTAATTTTGAACACAAAAAAAAAGATCCGAAAAGGTATACATCATTTTTAGCTTCTCATGCATGCTTGAAAACAGGAAATAGTACAAAACCCAGAGGGGATGTAGGTTTACCTTTGCCGTTTGAACCCCTTTCACCGGTAATAAGCCGTCGGGCTCTTGAGTCAAATAAGGTGAGCTGGTGAAAGGGGAAGTACTTTTAGGGTTTGTTTTTCAAAATAGCCTCGGGTTTTTTTCTAGATCTAAGGTAGAGTGTGCTAGTTTTTTGAAATCCAAAAGAATATTTGGCTTCTAGAGTGAAAAGCGTTTCATTTTTGGGTTTAAGGTACGGTGGCCGACGGTGGAGCAGACGGCAGCCGGAGGGTTTAGGGTTTTGGTTTAAGAGAAAATAATAAAGGCAGAGAGAGTTTATTTTTTAAACCGATTTTTTATGGAAAATGGCCAAATTTGGGTCTGATGGGTCTCATTTATAGAGCCTTTTATTTTAAAAATGGATTAATCCCCTCATAAGGACTCCCGCGTTTCTGATCTTTTCAAATTGAGCATGCCCCTTGGTATAATCGCAAGTCTGGTCCCTCTTATCCTTTAAAATATTTCAATTTCATCCCGATATTAACCCAAATCAACGTGTAAATGGTGAAATTATGCTCCAAGCCCCACCGCTTTTTGAAAATTTTCACTTCAAGCTTCCCCCTTGGGTTTATTACAACTCTAATCCTTATAAGTTCATTTCAGGCTATAATTAAATCCCTAAAATAGGTTTTTGTTCACTTAAATTCGGTTTTTTAATTATGTTTTTTTTCTCATTTCAGTCCCTTTGTCTAATTTAATGCTATGTTTTGCTCTTGGTATGTATATTGCCACGTTACATTTCAGGTCTTTTTATATATATGTTTGTATCGTTACATGTCTATTTTATGTTTTCATCATGTGTATTTATTCGTTACACCATGTTTTCTTGTGTTTTAATTTATTTTGTTCGGGTCATATATACGTCTATGTTATCTGGTATATCTGGTTTTTTGTACATCTTGTTTATATGGTTCTTCTTTTATTTCGGTAGGCACGTTACATGCATTTATTTACGTTTTCACAATATGTGTATTATCATGCTAATGCACCATTTAGTTTGTTTGTTCCTGCTACATACACGCATTTTATTTAGTGACCAAATTAATTAAGTACTTACCATGTATATATATATATATATATATATATATATATATATATATATATATATATATATATATATATATATTCCGAAATGTTTTATTTTCGTTTTTAAGTTTTATGTTAAAAATGGATGATTTTTTTGTACATATTAATGCCATGTTTTTAATTTAAGCATGTATATTATGTCGTATGTTAAATGTTAAGTCTATATATATGTTAGCATGTTGCCTTGATACATTAGTTTAATTTCATATACTATCTATGTCATGCATACTTATTTATTTATTTTAAAAAGGGATGCCTATAATTAATTCATTTTGAAGTATGTTTCTTTCTTTTCCATAGGTTCATGCTTAGTTTGTTTTCTTTTATTATGATATACTAGGTTTTCTAGGTTGGTGTAGTTTCTTACCCTTTTGTTTAATATTATGAAATGCATGTTTTTATCTTTTAACGTCATGTTAACGTAAATTGTACGTTTTATCTTTGCTCACTAAGTTTGCATAACGAATATATATTTTTTGTCAATGCGGTGCCCTTTTATCCGAGCGTAAACGGGGCCAGTATCAGGCGTAGTAATGTGGTTGGGCGTTTACTCTCGGATAACAGGACCTTTAAAATTTACTCGCACTTATAACTGAATCTTAACTTAATTATCACTTTAAACCGGAAAGTTTAATATTAATAAAACGGTAATTATTAAAGTACCAATTTTGGGCGGTGTGGGGGTGCTAATCCTTCCCCATCCGTAACCGACTCCCGAACCCAAAGTTTTCAAAATCTCTGGTTTTTATGGTGTCCGGCCTACCTAAGTGGCCGGTGGCGACTCCAATTTCTAAATAAAACGCGATTATTTTAAAACCCTCCACGGAATAAACATTTTTTATCCGGAAGACACCAACACCTCGAAAATCTATTTTTTAACGAAACGGACATCGCTACAGATGGCGACTCCGCTGGGGACATTTTTGTTTTTCAAAAACAAAAAAAGAGAGTCAAGCTTTTTCAAATATTTACCACTTTACTACTATTAAAAGTTCCGGATTAAAGTGACTATTAAATTAACATTCGGTTATAATTGCACGTTTATTTTAACGCATTTAAAATATGGCATATAAACTCGTTTTTTAAGTGGGGGGAAACACTAATGCTTTCGTGGAGATATCGTTCTCCCGTGTAGGCCTAGCAAGTACCTTCGGTGCTCGAGTACCTTATGCTTTTGTAAGGATATCGTTTCTTCGTACAGGCATAAGCGAATGGGTCCCCCTGAATTAAACCCGGTTGAAAGGAGCCTCTAATGGGTGATGATCGAGGGCTTTGCTACTCTTAGTAAAGGACATCGAGGACGATTCGGGTACCTCCTAGAACCAAAACTGCATGTAGAGAACACATAGAAACCCGCCCTGTTAAAGCCATGCGGATAACCTAGGTGTCTTAGATAGAATGTAAATAAGATTACCTTGTTTGTTTATCACATTTAATTTGCCTTTTTATTATGTATTTATCATTTTTGTCCAGTACTGACTTGTTTTCTTTTTGTTTTGTTTTTTACATATCATCGCATTCGCATTACACAGAGCATTGATTCCCGAGTGGTTTCTCCCATAATAGAAGACTGTTGATGATGGACCAAAGGTTCTTTGACCTGAAAGAAGGGGGTCCAGTTCCAGAGTTCCATCCCGAGACTAGGCCAGGGACAACCGAAGAAGAATCATTCAAGGACTCCAGAAAAGATTCAGTAAGCAGTGTCAGTTCTGGTAACAAACAAGATGAAGTACAAGAACTAAAGAAGCAGATGTCCGAGATGATGGACTAGATAAATGCTATGATGAAAGGCAAGCAGCATGACGAACTCAAAAAAGATTCGATCGAGGATCAGAATGGTCAGAATGTCGAGACAGACAACACCTTTAAATACGACAAATCGAATCCCTTTGTGATCAATCTCAAGAAGCAGACAAGCAGCATGTCTGGGGTAGATACCAAGGGAACATAGGCAAGACTAGGGGAAGCTCGAGAATCCAATGACATCAAAAGACATTATCCTATACCCATGAGATACATCGAGTTACTTCCGTTGCTTGTCGAAATGAGCCTTATCATACCAGTGAAATCTGTACCAAGGAAACCTCCTTATCCGAAGGGTTACAACAGTCGTGTCTGGTGCAGCTACCACATAGGCGATTCGAGTCATCACACTGAAAATTGTAGGGCCATGAAGGATAGAGTTCAAGATCTTATCAAAATGAGAGTTTTGGGTTTCGAAGACGGACAACCCTGATTCTACAGCGAGCCAGCTGTTGCCCGAGGGGCAAAGTCGAAGGAGGGTCAATACCCAATCCAAGGTTCGGGTAACACAGGAGTGGGTCACTCAAGCGGGATAAATTTAGGAGTCAAGAATAAAAGCGTCTCAGAAGATGAACTTGCACGCAAGTACGGCCAGCTCGAGCATGAGAGGCACGATCTGAGCATGAAATTGAAGAGTGTACAAGACGAGTACCAGAAGGTGCACTTTGAATTCAAAAATGTCGGTCTGGGTGACACCGCGGAAGAGTGGGTTAATGGTATGATTCAGCTGAGGAACGGTTCAGAATGCTGGAAGCAGAAATGTAAGAATAGTAAGAATAAAGTCAGATCATTATCACAGAAGCTGAGAGCCAACGCGACCTTCTCCAAAGTGAGTTGGAAAGTAGTCTGGCCATGGAAGATATCCTGAAATCAAGCCTGTAGCAGGAAAGGAATGAATCACAAGCCTTTCAAATGGAATACGCAGCACTCAAAGAACAGATAGCGAGGCTCGAGACTTCTTTACGTACCAGCGAGATCTGTACTGGAGCAGTGACTGTTAAGCTACAAAAGACCGAGCAAACAATACAGGAGAAAGACCGAGACATGAAGATCATTATGACTCAAGCCCGACAAGTGGCTCAACAGGTAGCAGACTTAGCCGATACAGCAGTACCAATGAGCCAGAATATGGATTCAGCGTTGGACCGCAAAGGGAAGCTGACAGGACTGTTGAATGAGGTCAAGACATTAGGTGCCAGGGCTCACCACTATATGTAAACCCCTAATACCGGATGTAATGAAACTTTTTGGTCTGAATGAAAGATGTCCTATAGGGACAAATTACTTGCGGAATCAATGCCTTATTGCATTCATGCATTGCATTTGTATCATATCCTTTGCATTGTTTAATAATTTTATCATCGCATGGCACTTCATCATTTAATATTTGGGGTTTGATGGCAGAATTAGTTGGAAAATGGAACGAACCAAAAAGTCAAGGCTTGACCAGCTAGAAGAAAGAATCGAGAAAGAGCTGAAGAAGAAAGAAAAGATAAATGTTTTCAATACGAGTGAACTCTGTCTAGTCCCTGATTTGATCATTCCTCCGGATTTCAAGGTTCCCAGATTTGCGCAGTATGACAGAACCAGCTGCCCGAGGATTTACTTAACCATGTTCTGTAGAAAAATGGAGGGATACATGAAGAATGAAGAATTGTTGATCCACCACTTCCATGATAGCCTGACAGGACCTGAGCAGTGTGGTATAACAGTTTGAACAGAAAACAAGTTAGGTCATGGGGTGACCTCGCTAATGCCTTTTCTAGTTAATACAAATATGCTTTAGATTTAGCACCCCGTCGTCAGTTTCTTCAGAATGAGAAAATGAGACCAAGTGAAAGCTTCAGGGAATATGCACTAAGGTGGCGATGTTTGGTGACCCAAGTCTAGCCTCCTATAGCGGAAGAAGAGTTGACTCCACTGTTCCATGCAACGCTTCCCTCTCCTTTCTTCGATGTGATGTTGGAAAAATCGAGAAACAGATTCAAAAATTTCATGACGATTGGAGAAAGGATAGAACACGCAATCAAAGAAGGAAAATTGAGGTCTAAGTCTAAGGACCGAATCGAAGATAAGATAGATAAAGACGGAGAGGTAAATGAGTGTCATCTCCAGGGTTCGCATGGCCGCAAAAGAAGAAGACAGATTGACACATCGGGGTCATCAAGGAAAATTCCTCGGACGAGCGCAAATTTGGAAGTGTTTGGAACATCTATCTCAGACATTTGGCCTCATTTGGTAGGGGGTCACTATCTTGCTCCTAGGCCGATAAAGATTGCACCTGATCCGTCTGCCCATAGTTTTGACTCGAGTAGCACATGCGAATTCCATATGGGGGCACCGAGGCATCCCACCAGAAAATGTAGACCTTTATTGGAGAAAATCAAGAAGCGGATCAATGATGGAACTGTGACACAAGAGCTGATCCAGCAGTGGAAGACCAAGGATGAGGGGCAAGTCTGCATAGTGCTGAGGAAGCCAGAGATATCTTTACATTAAAAGACTTCCCTGAAGTAATACAATGAATCAACTTTACCACCTGTAGCCCACATGTGGTGAAGATCTTTTGTGAAGGGGCATGTTTATTGATTTTTATTCCAATGAAGAACACATTTCGCTTAACATAATGTTCTTGAAAACACATAGACGTATATTTTCTCGCCGTTATAGGACATTGGATATCAATTGCAAGATGTGGATGTTGTGAAAACGATGAGGTGTAATCTTCCCTACCAGACTCTGGTCAGCAAAGCAAGATTACTACTCTTTCGATAATGTTCAAAGACGAAAAAAACTCCAAATGTCAACCATGTAGAGTTGCTTGAAATTGAAACTCTAGGTATAATCTTCTAGGTAGTAAAGAAGTAAAAATAATAATTAAAAAAAAGAAAGAATTGAAAAAAGAAAAAGAAAGAAAAAGAAAGAAAGGAAAATAGAAAAAGAAAAGAATAATAAAAAACACTCCTATGTTCGAAACCTGGTAATAGGCTTGTTCGGATAAGAGTGTGGGAATTTTGGGGCACTCCGCTGAAGCGATAAGGTGGAGATACATCATCCAATTCAAGAAATCTTAGCTTCATGAGTGATGGTAATATTTTCAAATCGTGACTATGTCGAGTAACTTGGGGCAATGTTGTTTGCTCCATCGTTGTCCTCAAGACAAATGACTGTGACGAATTGATTTCCTCAAATAATGATAAAAGAGTAAAGAAAAAAGAAAAAGAAAAAAGAGAAAAAAGAAATAAAAAATGAAGAAAAAAGGGAAAAAAAGAGGAGAAAGGGAGAGAAAAGAAAAAGTGAGAAAAATAAACGATAGCATAGGTAAAATTAAAACTAGCACCACCCAAACTCTATTCCTAGAGTAATATTTCTGTGCTCGAGTGGTCATACAAGCCCACCATTTTGAGGGCGGAGTAGATAATGAGAATTGAGAAAGAGTAGTATTCTGCAGCAACGCGGTAATCATGAGGATGAACCGAGTCACCTGGGAAGATTTCACAGCCTTAAATTACTGAATGGTTGAATCTAAGCCGCTCTTGCACTTGATATCCAGAGCTCCTATGCTGTGTTTTCAAGATCTTGGATAAGATCCAGAACACAAGGTTTGCGGGTATTATTGGAGCACCTAACCAGAAACGACCCCACAATGCATAGAATGAAGATGATGACATGAGCATAGGTGTTAAACAGCTCAAGAACAAGAAGCGGGTTTCAGCCATGATACCTTGGTTGGTTCATGAAAATCAAGGACGAAACAGGGCGAGAATGAGATTATAGAATACGGTGAACGGTAAGAGGTAAACATTGAGTCTCCAAAGAATTAAAGCACAGAGATCGACAAATTGTCCCCGTCAAGCGGCGACGAGAAGATTGAGGTTAAATCCAGAATATATAAGCATTTTGCTCACCCCGATGAAGAAACTAAAAAATACTCAGAATGTTGGGTCAAAGGAGTTGGAAGGTAGCCGAGCTCATGATCGAGTAGGGCAATACATAACGGTAAGAATGGTAAGAATCTCTGCACATGCATGATATAGAGCTTGTTTGTGAAGCGGGCAGAGACCCCGAAGAAGAAAGACAAGTACTCGTGTAAATGAACGAGAGCGGGTACTCATTTAACAAAAATTGACAGAAATGAAGATCAAAACTGAGCATACTGCAAAAAGAAAGAAAACAGAGAAATCCGAAGAATGACTTTTCAGGGCATAGGATTTTAAACATATCTAAAAAGAAAAAGAAAAATAAAGAAAAAGAGAGAGAATTATATCGGGAAAGGGTTAAAAGACATGAATCAGATAAATAACTGATCAAAGGACATACTACAACAGGAGAGAAGGAAAGAAATCTGAGAAATAACTCTCTAGGGCGTAAGACTTTAGAACAGAAAAATGATGATAAAAAGAAAAAAAAAGAAAAATAAAAAGAAGAAAAAGAGAAAAGAAAAAGAAAAAAGAAGAAAAAAAGAAGAAAAAGAAACAAGAAAAAGAGAAAAAGAAGAAGAAGAAGAAAGCACGACATTGCATGCATCATATAGATAGAGTCATGTCAATTTTTACTTGTTCCTAGACATGTATTTGAAGAATTGTCAAAGAATTTACTAAAGAAAAGAAAGATCGGCAGCTATAGCGGCGTGAGGCCCAGACGTTAAATCCTTCGGGTCATCGGTAAGTCCTTTGGGCACGATGTTAAGTCATTCGGGCCACCAGTAAGTCTTTCGAGCATGGTGATAAGTCATTCGGGCCATCAGTAAGTCCTTCGGGCATGATGCGACAACATTAGTAGCGTGAGTCCAGAAAGATCGACAGCCATAGAGGCGTGAGACCCAGATGTTAAATCTTTCGGGTCATCGATAAGTCCTTCGGGCACGGTGTTAAGTCTTTTGAGCATGGTGATAAGTCCATCGGGCCATCAGTAAGTCCTTCGGGCATGATGTGGCAGCATTAGTAGCGTGAGTCCAAAAAGATCGGCAGCCATAGAGGCGTGAAGCCCAGACGTTAAATCCTTTGGGTCATCGGTAAGTCATTCGGGCCACCAGTAAGTCTTTCGAGCATGGTGGTAAGTCTTTCAGGCCATCAGTAAGTCCTTCGGGCATGATGCGGCAACATTAGTAGTGTGAGTCCAGAAAGATCGACGGCCATAGCGACATGAGGCCCATATGCTAAATCTTTCGAGTCATCGGTAAGTCCTTCAGGCACGATGTTAAGTTTTTCGGGCCACCATTAAGTCTTTCGAGCATGGTGATAAGTCTTTCGGGCCATCAATAAGTTCTTCGGGCATGATGTGGTGGGTTTAGTAGCGTAAGTCCAAAGATATCAACAGCCTCGTGAAAAATAAAAAAGAGAGAGAAGAGAAAAAGAAAAAAGAAAAAGAAAAGAAAAAGAAAAAAAAAGAAAACGAAAAAGAAAAAGGACAAAAAGAATAAAGAAAGAAGGAAAGAGAAAAAGAACAGAGAAAGAAGAAAAAAAGGGAAAAAGGAAAAGAGGAAAGAACAATCGAAGACAAATGTTATATAAAAGAGAAGCCTACGTTTTCGAACCCCTAGTGAAAGGCTCCATATAGGAAGAGCCCTAACTCCAGAATCTCAAAAAAGAACCAAAGGTGAAGAAGTTCTATACAGGGAGAACTTACGAGCCTGAAGATTCGGCCGAGGAAAAGCGGAGAGTTCCAGAAAAACACGTGAATCCGAAGTCGTGAGCAGGGAAGTCGGATAAAAATGAGTACTTTCAGTCTTTGCTTTGTTCTCGTTTCACAAGAACAAGCAAAGATGGGCAACTGTAATCTTTCATTTTTATCCGGTTTGTAAATATGGTTAATATATTAGTATAATAATTAATGGGGAATTATTATTGCATGTATACATATTACATTATATGTTTATGATTAGCGTACGTATAGTGTGTGTGATGTGTACATATATATTATAAGCTATGTATATGCATTAGTAATTAGTATGGTGTATGTGGTCACGTATGTTTGCATGTATATATTAACCGATATGTGTATTCGTATTAATTATGTATGTGCTACATGAGAGTATCCGAATGTGTGTGCATGTGATATATATAGTTTGCATGTATGTTTGTATGTGTGTGCATGTATGATTATTATTATCATCATTATTATTATTATTACTATTAATATTACTTTTGGGCTAATTTAAAATAAATCCAAGAAGTTTTATTATTAAAAACCCATTAATTAACAGTCCAGCCCAATATGTATTACATACCCAAAATATGTTACACGGCCCAAACCCTAACCCAATGGCCTAAAACCCTAATCCATATCAGATTTAATAACCCTAACATCCTCTCTTTATTGTGCGCAGCTGATCCTGGGCCGTTGGATCAAATCTTGATCCAACGGCTACGATTGAAAGGAGAAAAACCATTCAGATGCCGCGGGTGGTCCACGCGCGGACCGTTCAGCCTCCCACGCGCGCATACATCTCACGCCTCTGACCCCTTGACTGTCGTGCACCACGTGGCATGATCCCAGACCGCTACACCAATCTCAAGATTTCATCTGGGCTGCCCGTCATCTAACCATCTCAGCCGTTGGATCAGATCTGATCCAACGGCCAAGAATGAGGCCACCCAAGACGATAACGCCACCATACTCTCCCCATGTTGACCGTACCACCGGCTCCAACCACCGTGCAGGGGCGTGCAAGAACAAGAAACCAAGGACTGTCAGTACAAGACTAGGCCAAAAATATGTATTTCTATATGCTCTTTCTACCAAAAACGGTCAGAGATCAGAACAATATATGTAAACCAACAAAAGTGTAAAAGGATCAGTTTCAGAAATACAAAAAAATCCTATCTACTCGTTTATTTTTAAACACAAAAAAAGATCCGAAAAGGTATACATCATTTTTAGCTTCTCATGCATGCTTGAAAACAGGAAATAGTACAAAACGCAGAGGGGATGTAGGTTTACCTTTGCCGTTTGAACCCCTTTCACCGGCAACAAGCCTTCGGGCTCTTGAGTCAAATAAGGTGAGCTGGTGAAAGGGGAAGTAGTTTTAGGGTTTGTTTTTCAAAATAGCCTCAGGTTTTTTCTAGATCTAAGGTAGAGTGTGCTAGTTTTTTTAAATCCAAAAAGATATTTGGCTTCTAGAGTGAAAAGCGTTTCATTTTTGGGTTTAAGGTACGGTGGCTGACGGTGGAGTAGATGACGGCCGGAGGGTTTGGGGTTTCGGTTTAAGAGAAAATAATAAAGGGAGAGAGAGTTTATTTTTTAAACCGACTTTTTTATGGCAAATGGCCAAATTTGGGTCTGATGGGTCTCATTTATAGAGCCTTTTATTTTAAAAATGGATTAATCCCTTCATAAGGACTCCCGCGTTTCTGATGTTTTCCAATTGAGCATGCCCCTTGGTATAATCGCAAGTCTGGTCCTTCTTATCCTTTAAAATATTTCAATTTCATCCCGATATTAACCCAAATCAACGTGTAAATGGTGAAATTATGCTCCAAGTCCCACCGCGTTTTGAAAATTTTCACTTCAAGCTTCCCCCTTGGGTTTATTACAACTCTAATCCTTATAAGTTCATTTCAGGCTGTAATTAAACCCCTAAAATAGGTTTTTGTTCACTTAAATTCGGTTTTTTAATTCTATTTTTTTCTCATTTCAGTCCCTTTGTCTAATTTAATGTTATGTTTTGCTCTTGGTATGTATATTGCCACGTTACATTTCAAGTCTTTTTTATATATATGTTTGTATCGTTACATGTCTATTTTATGTTTTCGTCATGTGTATTTATTCGTTACACCATATTTTCTTTTGTTTTAATTTATTTTGTTCGGGTCATATATACGTCTATGTTATGTGGTATATCTGGTTTTTTATACATCTTGTTTATATGGTTCTTCTTTTATTTCGGTAGGCACGTTACATGCATTTATTTACGTTTTCATAATATGTGTATTATCATGCTAATGCACCATTTAGTTTGTTTGTTCATGCTGCATACACGCATTTTATTTAGTGGCCAAATTAATTAAGTACTTACCATGTATATATATATTCCAAAATGTTTTATTTTCATTTTTAAGTTTTATGTTAAAAATGGATGATTTTTTTTGTACATATTAATGCCATGTTTTTAATTTAAGCATGTATATTATGTCGTGTGTTAAATGTTAAGTCTATATATATGTTAGCATGTTGCCTTGATACATTAGTTTAATTTCATATACTATCTATGTCATGCATACTTTTTATTTATTTATTTTAAAATAGGTGATGCATATAATTAATTCATTTTGAAGTATGTTTCTTTCTTTTCCATAGGTTCATGCTTAGTTTGTTTTCTTTTATTATGATATACTAGGTTTTCTAGGTTGGTGTAGTTTCTTACCCTTTTGTTTAATATTATGAAATGCATGTTTTATCTTTTAGCGTCATGTTAACGTAAATGGTACGTTTTATCTTTGCTCACTAAATTTGCATAACGGATATATATTTTTTGTCAATGCGGTGCCCTTTTATCCGAGCATAACCGGGGCCAGTATCAGGCGTAGTGATGGTGGTTGGGCGTTTACTCTCGGATAACAGGGCCTTTAAAATTTACTCGCACTTATAACCGAATCTTAACTTAATCGTCACTTTAATCCAGAAATTTTAATATTAATAAAGCGGTAATTATTAAAGTACCAATTTTGGGCGGTGTGGGGGTGCTAATCTTTCCCCATCCGTAACCAACTCTCGAACCCAAAGTTTTCAAAATCTCTGGTTTTTATGGTGTCCGGCCTACCTAAGTGGCCGGTAGCGACTCCAATTTCTAAATAAAACGCGATTATTTTAAAACCCCCCACGGAATAAACTTTTTTTATCCGGAAGACACCAACACCTCGAAAATCTATTTTTTAGCGAAACGAACATCGCTACATCAGTATCGGTACTTGAGGAGCTAGTACATGTACCATGTGTTCTGGGTTAAAAAACAATGATGAACTATTAGGGATACGCCTGGGCGTATTTGTGTATTTTTGGCTTGAAACACTTAGAAAATTTTTGGGTTTAAGTTTATAACTTTGGAAAACTTTTCCTTGTCCTTTTGTGAGACTTTTGAATACTTAAAAATTTATTTTCCTTTACAATTTAGTCCTTAAACAATTTGTTATATCAAAAATCAAACATAGGTTTTACAAATTAACATCCAAAAATATCTTAATTACGTTCTTATACCTCCAGCATTTCTACAGCATCAAGATCACACCAAAAACCAACTATAAACAACCTAAAATTAGCAATTCACATCATTTCAAGATTCCTTTAATTATCCTCTTATTTTAACATTAAAACAAATCTTAATAGAGATCTAAATCAAACATTAAAAAAAATCTTAATAGAGATCTAAATCAATTAGATTCAACTCAAAAAAGATCCAAAATAATATTTAACAAATTTCCATATAAAACTCAATTTAATTACCAAATCCATGTTTAAATCATAATTCCATAACATAAATCAGTTGTAAAGGATCAAAAACTTGGGAATTTCAATAAAGAACCTTTAATTAGAGGAGAGAAATGAAAATCACCTCTAATTGTTGATTTATCCCTTAATTGGCAAAGTTTAGTTGAAATCCAAGTAGGCTTTGCACCAAGAATTAAAGAAATCAATTAGGAAACAAAAAGGAAATCAATAAGAATTGATTCCTGAGAATTTTGGAGTGAAAAATCTTAGTTTGGCTATTGGGAAAGTTGAGAGAAAGAGTTGGAAGAAAAGTAGTTACGTAATAAAGTGATTTTGTAAAATCGGAAATCCTTTTATTAAATCCTATTTTATTTTAATAATAAAACCAATTAAAAACACTTTAAAAATAGCCTAAATTAAGGGAAAATATGATGAAAAAGTTTGGTCAATTAGCTCCTTAAAGATTCTAAGTTTTGACCCTTTTACGATTTAGTCACCAAAAACAGTTTTGAAATCTTTTCATTTTAGTCACCGGACCAAAATGTCCCAAAATCAGATTTAATTACTTCAAATTGAATTTACCAAAATAGTTAAAATATCAATTAAGTATTTTATAACATTTTCTATATTTTATTTTAACCAAAAATAATTTTATAAGATTTAATTCCCGAAACTAACTCGAATTGCCTAACCTGGTTCTCCTGAACCGTCTAATTGATTCGATTAACTTCTATGCCCAATTTTCAGGGTGTTACAACTCTCCCCGTTTTAAGAAATTTCTTCCTCAAAATTTACCTGGCGGAAAAAGGTGAGGAAGTTGCTTCAACATGTCACCCTTGCTTTCCCAGGTGGCTTCCTCGACACCACGATGTCGCCACAACACCTTCACCAACTCTATAGCCTTTCCGCGAAGAACCTTGCTGCTTGAATCCAGAATTCTCACCGGCTCCTCATCATAAGACAAATCTAGATTCAACTCAATTTTCTCAACAAGCATCACATGAGAAAGATCCAATCTATACTTCCGAAGCATCGATACATGGAAAACATCATGTATCTTCTCCAATTCAGCAGGAAACCTCAACTTATATGCTACTGGACCAACACGCTCCAACATCTCATAAGGACCAATAAATCTAGGACTTAACTTGTCCTTCCGTCCAAACCTCACCACCTTCTTCCAAGGAACTTTCAGGAACACTCGATCACTAACTGCATACTCAATCTCCCATCGCTTTAAGTTAGCATATGTGTTTTGCCCATCTGAAACTGCTTTCAACCGATCACTTATAAGGTTTAATTTCTCATTGGTATCCTTCAACATATCCGGTAAAGAAACATACTTTTCTCCTACATCCGCCCAATAAAGTGGCGTTCGACACCTTCTACCATACAAAGCCTCGTACGGTGCCATCTGAATACTAGCTTGATAACTATTGTTACAGGATACCAAAGGTAACTGTTTCTCCCAAGACCCTTGGAAATCAATGATGTAACCTGCAACATATCCTCCAACACTTGGATAACGCGTTCAGACTGACCATCCGTTTGAGGATGATACGAAGTACTGAAGTTCAACCGTGTACCCAAAGCCTTATGCAAACACTCCCAAAACCTTGCTGTAAAACGCGGATCTCTATCTGATACAATAGACTTTGGCACCCCGTGCAACCTTACAATCTCAGCAATATACAACTCCACCAACTTCAACGGGGGAGCTTCTTAGCTTCGCTCATTTTGAATTAAAAGGTGCAGTTGTAGATGATTTTTTGCTGAAATTTACAATGTTTTTCGACTTATAGACCGGCTTATTAACTATTTTAAAAGTAAGGCAGTTTAAAAAAAAGTGATTCTGATGAACATGGATAGAGACGATATGTATTAGATTTTTACTATTAGAAATCCAGTTGGAAAAAAGGTGACTAATAACTTAGCTGCCGAATTTTAGTAATTAATTTTTATTAAAGTGTGTTTTATTTTTTACTGTTAATATAATTAATTAAATATGCAGAGCTTGTTTTAACAAAATTGGCAATCATTTTGATCATTGTAAATTTAAATGTGTATCAAGAACTCAAATATTGAATACCTAAAAAGAGAGTTTTATTAGCTTAGAGAATGCTTTACAAGATGCCAGGATTCTTGGTTTTCTTGGTTACCTTGTCAAATGGCCAAAGTCACCTATTTATAACCTTTCACTTCCTCAATAGACGATGAAGATCAATTTAATCCTACGGTTAATATTTAGCTTCTGGAGAAATCTATACAATATAGAAATATCTTACATCTTCTAGAACTTCCTATAAAATCCTAAAATGATCTACTAATGGAGAATTCCACAAGCTTCTAGAACATTCCATAACCTTCCATCATACTCTACAACCTTCTAAAGCCTTCTACGGTTTTCTAGAACCTCCCAAAGTATTCTAAATTCTTCTATAGAGTTCTAGTACTCTCCAAGGATAGTTCAAAAATTTAGAGCACCTTGTACAATTTATTAAAATGAGGCCCATAATTTATATAGTCCGTAAGAAATAATATTTTTTCAAAAAAAAACCTTTAATACAAAAAATATTTAATTACTCTCTTGAATAACAAAAATTCACTTATAAATCTCAAAACTTAATTATATATACTCGTTGGAAGCATATAAACCTAAAAACTTAAATATACTACTCGTTGGAAACAATTTAATTAGACATCATTATTCATTACAGGTTTAAGTTTCCAAGGATTTTCAATTATTGCTGTCTGTAACTTCTAAGACCCAAGTTACTTTCAATTACTGCAACTTAAAATATTTTTATTTTTATTGGTGTCGTTGCCAATCTGTTAACTTTTGACTAAGAAACTTTTTTAGGTAATTGTTATTTGAAATTTAAGTGTTGTCTTTATTAATTTTTGAAATATCATAATTATAATAGGGTGCTAAAATTTTATTTTAATATTTTGTTCGTATTTTGCAAATAAATTGAAGGATGGTATAAATTATTCGTAAGTTGTTAATTATCGAATATAAAAATTTATAAGTATTTAATTTATGTTTGGGCCTTATTTTTGGGCCTTTTTTCTAGAGGCTCTATACGATCGCTCCAATTGCGCATGTCCAGAACCCTCACTGTTTGAATCTCAAGCAATGGGTTTTAGTTTTTTTTATATGAATATCTGCATAAACATGAAGAAACAATAACACTTCTAAAACAATATTTTCACACTTAACAAAAGAGATTTTTTTAAAATCATTTCTCAATTGAATTGATGTCAAGTTATATATATATATCATAAATCTAATCTTAATCCTACTTAGAGGGGAGGAAAATAAAAGACTTTAGGGAAAGGAAGGGAGTGTTCCTAGTGGATTTAGAACCCAAAACCTAAAGTAATATGAGAGAATAAAAATACGCAGCTTGACCAACCAACCAAATGTACGTACTAATGTTAAGAGGATTTGTGACACTATCTGATCAGAAATTAATAATAGTAAAGTTCCTCATTAAAAAAATCCCAATTAAGTTTTGACCCATATGTCACAACTATATGTTTATTAACGTGTGAGCTAATATTAATTTAAATATCATTACAAATTATAATTAATGGGTGGACATAACAGTTGATTGAGCATTAAATTGCTTGATAGTATTGTTATAATATCCAGAGGTCGTGAATTCGAGTGAGTTTCAATGCAATAATATGTAATTTAAAAGTTTGAATTTATGAGTAATTTAGACATTGTAATTTGTTCCATTTGAGTATTGGTTGAAGTTAAGCAAGAAATTAAAAGCTTTAAGATAAATAATAATGATAATAATAATTTAATCTTTGGAAATTGAGGAAATTAATGTCTAAAGTCTAAAGAAATAGTAATCAATTTCTGACAACCTACAAAATAGTTATACATGCAATTCCAGGTTTCTTTCTCCTTGAACTTAGAATTATTCCAGGGAATACATTTTCTCTCTCTCTTCTCCCGGGGTTGATATATGTAGTAGTATTTGCAATAAATGATGAGATTAGAAGTGCATTTTCTTTTTCTTTCCATCCAAACAAGGAAAGAAGTTGTTTTGTAGTTGCCTAAACAACTTATCTATGCATGTGATGCGGTTTGTTTTTCATTGGATTTAAAGATGCCTTGAACGTGTAAAATGGTATTTTTTTTCTAAGTTTGATATGACATTTCATTTGGCATAATTTGACTTACACATAAGTAGAGTTACAATTAAACTATTTAAAAACAAATAAATAAAGTTAAAGGCAAAAACTGTAATTCTATTTTTAGCTTTCATTGCCAGAAACCAATTAGTATTGTTGAAAAGAAATGCAATAGGAAGATGATTTTGACTATAGTAATTATAAAGGGCGGAGTAAAAACAATTTAAAATGTGGTGCCGGAATTTAAAATATTAATAAATAATATTTTTTAAAATGATATTAATTTGAAAAATACTATGATACACAAGCTTGCTTAGTTTACACAAGCTTTTTAATTTTAGGGTTTAGAGATTTAGGTTATGGTTTAAGGTTTAGGGGTTTAGGTTGTACGGTATAGAATTTAATGTTTATGGTTAGAATTTAGAGTTTATGGTTTAAGGTCCAGGTTTAGAGGTGGCAAATGGGTCGTTCGGCCCGGGTTTAGTTCGTGTCATTTCGGGTCTGACTACATTCAGTTCAAGTTCGGGTCGGGTCGGTTCATGTTTGGTTCGGTTTTAGTTCGGGTATGGCTCGTTTTTGTTCAGGTCTATAGAGATTTCGGTTCGGGTATAGGGTCGGTTCGATTGACTTTCAGTTCAGTTAATATCGGGTCAGATATTTTCGATTCGTTTGCTTTCAGGTCAGGTCAACATCGAGTTAACAGGAGATCGATCGGTTTCAGTCGGGTTTTCAGGCCGAGTTAAGTTTTTACACCCTATATATCACTTTATATAACTTATATATTTGGCTTTTTGGTGAGTTGTGCAACAGTTCACATCTCATCTTTTTTTATTTATTTTAATATTTTTCTTTATTTCGTGTTGTTTTCGATTCGGGTCCATTCAGTTTGGTTAAAAATTGGTTCGGGTCCATTTTCATTTCAATTAAAATTCGGGTCAGTTTCGGATCAGTTTGGTTTATTTCGGGTTTTAGATCAAATTCGGGTCATCGAGTTTAGATCAATTTTGGATCTCGAGTTTTAGGGTGTTAGGACTAGAGATTTAGGTTTTAAATTTTATAACTTAAATATGAAGGATTATATATATTTTTTACGCATCTTGTGTATCAAATCATAACCTTATTAATTTTAGTTTTTTCCCTAAATGCGACTCAACTGTTGGGTAGCTGCTTGCTTCATATTTTTGGAAATGGTGAAATCAAGCCTTTAGTCCTCCATCTTCATTCCTCTTGCATGAAGCAATTACATGGTTTAATTAGCCATAAGCGATTGATCTTCTACTTCCTCTTACTTAAAGTAGTAAGATCTTTCCCTTACACTATGGCCACCAACTTTCCTTCTTTCATAATTTGGTCACTAAACCTACTTTGGGCCTTTTTACATTAGTCCACAAATCACAATTTCTTCTTATTTAAACACAAAATTCATATCACACCCTCACATGTTTAAAATTTGAAGACTTATTCAAACACTGAAAAAAATTATTTTCCGATCATCGAAAGTTAGAAAAATTCCAGACCAATTCTCGGGGTGTTACAGTTAAGCCAAAGAAAAATTAAAGTTTTTAGTCTTGTGAAAGTTAAATATTTAAGCTTAATACTCTAATTTGATATTTTTTATTTCTATACTTTACAAAGTTTGATTCTAACCTTTTTTTTTTTGACAAAGAAGTTTGATTCTAACCTTAAGGATGTTAAATTTGTTAAATCAAAATTTTCTATTATTCACTATAATTTTTGTACAAGTCATAAATTTAATTCACGTTTTCTGATCTGATTACTTTTAATCGATCAAACTCTTTCATTAGTCCATGTACTATGTATAAATTATACATTTAGTCATTGTACTCCAATATAATTCTTTTTAGTTTTTGTATTTTTTTTAATTTGAAAATTAAATCATTTATTAATCCTCATATCGTGTATAAATTTAAATTTAATTCATATTCTCCATTTTTTTTACAAATCATGTTATCCCATTTGATATCTTAATTTTCAAAATTTTGATAATACCATCCTTGTATTATTTAAATGAGGACCGGAATTTAAGTCAGAATCGATATTTCAATATTTAAACAATATAAAAATAAAAAAAAATTGATCAGAGTACGTAGACTAAATTAATTTATCCATGGAATATGAACTAAATTTAATAGAAAATAAATGACAAAACCAGAGAAGTCCAGATTAAGTATATGAAAAAACTTAAAATATAATAATTCAAATTAAATATTTGGGAGTACTTGGATTTGAGCATGCTTAAACATGTATTATACTTGGCTTAGATATAATGAAATATTAGCCCTTAACTAATTTAACTGAACTCTGGATTGTACAAAATTTAAACCATAAGTAGAAATGGTCTCCCACCTCGTAACACCCAACAAAATGTTAAGACCTTTCTTAATTCTTATCCTAATAAAACACTGTCAATGATAATACCAACAGTTTAACATTAGGCATCAAATTCTGCATGACCTGCAAAGCTGTTGGCAGTCCAATCCACCCAGTTGAGCCTTCTCAAGTCAGGGACCTGTGTTGCCAGCACAATCAATAATCTTAATAATAGCTAAGGAATTACAAGTTGAGCTGATTGAAACCATAATGCATTCAAGTTCTTCACTTCATTTATGACCATGCAGTATGTCCCTTTTTCTTCTACTCTAGCAAGAGATGTGAAGAGACAACAAGTATTTTGGATAAGGTTTTATTAAGTCTGTAGTTTGCCACTGCAAACTTTGCACACTTCCATTAAGCAACAAATAATTGTTAAAAGAGTTGGAGAAATAATGGGAAAACATGGCACGTACATCTCAGATACTATAATTTTATGAGAATGAGAGAACAAAGGAGTGTGTTAGCCCAACTATTGTGGAGTGTCCATATCAAGAGGGAAAGCAGAGAAATCTACAACTAACATGCAGAAGAATGGCATGTTCTTGATAGACGGGGGAAATTAAGGGACAAAATACAACTAACCAAACAAATCTAAAGATGCTTCACTGTGTAGTAGTTCAAAGCCATTTGATAATGCTCAGCTAAATCCTATACAACAAGTATAAGCAAACCACAATTTTCACGAGCGATATCAGGCAAGTTAGGTCCATTTTTTACACTGGTTTACAATGGCTTTATCCGATTCAAATATTCACAGATGAAACATTCAAAGCTTGATGAGTCAAAGAATAGGTACATCCAATTTCTTATTCAGCATTCCACTACCAAGTTATTCGAGGCAATAGAAAGACTGCTTACAAGATTGGTTGGAATGAATCCAGTTACATATGACAATCTACATGCCTTTAAATCAAGGGGGTGGGGGATTGATGAATTAAGGATGCAGAACAGACATATTACACACTTAAAAAGATTCAGAATATCTCACCAATATCCATGAAGCAGAAAGCTTTACTTGACTATACTGTGTACTCAGTGATTCCCTGATTCTGGATTGAATAACTTGGATGCTAAAACAAGCTATTTCCTAAAGCTTCTCAGTTCTCACTACTTCATTGCTTTACAGCCCATCTAGAAGATACCCAAAATTTCACTCATCTTGCAATGACCTTTACCAAGGCCAAAAATTATAACGAAAAGGACACTCAAAATTTACTCCCCTGACCATCACTACACAAAGTCAAAAAAACCCTGTTCAAACTCTCTGACAATGATAACAGATCCATCGAGTTTTAGACCTGAGAATAACAATGCAAGTATAAGTCCCTTAAAGAAAAGTTAAAAAAAACAAATAAACAGCAGCCAATCAAATATAATGTCCTCAATATGCCCACCATTTCACTCATCGCGGAAATGATGCACAAGGAAACCAAAGATTAGAAAATAATCAACAGAAAGGCCGAAACATGATATACAAGTATACAAGGGCCTTTCAATGTTAACAAAGCAAGACATAGATAATGGAAATGAAGCAAGACACTTATTATTCAACTCTGCATCATGTTTAATTCATGAAGGTGTTCTTGTCTCATCAAAATAATTTTTTTTTATTACAGCAAAAAAGAGACTCAATTTAACAACCATGCTTATATTCATAATACAATGATACCCTTAACTCTTTTTTTTTTGTTTAATTCTAAATGCCCATTTTTTCTACCGAGAGATAAAGTTATAGACTATGAAAACATACAGAAGCAGACAATTGGAAATGATAAGTGTAAATATTTCAAAGTAGTTGACTAATAAGTATTTTTTTATTATACTAGTGTGGTTATATAGTTATATCTTTTTATTGACACCTTCTTCTCCCCTTAGATTTTGTATTCGAAATTTATTAGGAGTAAATTCTCTCTCTCCTCTCCCCTCTCTATAGGTAGAAATTGTTCAAAAAAAAATGTTGTTGTAGTCACCAATTTTATCCGACCCTTAAAATTTTATGCTTGTAAATATATTAGAGTCCGTATACAAACTAGAGTCTATTTAGAAATATAAAAAGAATCCACTAAAAAATAAAAGAGAAGTCAATGTATATGAGTAAAGGCCCAATTGGCCTATTATTATTATTATTATTATTATTATTATTATTATTATTATTATTATTATTATTATTAATGTATTTAGTCATTCTTGTAGATTACACAAGATCCTAACCATGTCAAGTATAGGAAGATTGCAAGAGATTTTGTCCAACAAATATGGGAAGTCAAGTGATGTGCAATGAATACTGACTGTGGACTTATGGCGAATTTTAAGGATCCGAGCATTTTTGGGCCAGGATGTCTTTTAAGAACTGACCGTCTTTTAGTTACCTTTCCAACGTATCTTAAAACGCCTCAATCGGACGTCTGAAACTCAAGATATATCCGTTTTACCGAAGACAACGCGTGCAAAAATCTAGATACAGGTCCAATACTAGAATTCGATTTTATTACGAATTTTCAATTAATTTATTGATTATTTATAATTAAAGTCAAATTTAGATTTTTCCATATTGTTCTAATTAATTTAGGATCGTTTTATGTGTAAGAAAAGTGGTTTGATGCCCTAGTAAAGGCTTTATTCTCTTTCCGAAAAAAGATTTAGCATTAGTGTGTAAGTTATTTTTGGGTTTCTTGAAGTCTATCAATAGGCTTCATTCTTTTGTAATTTTCTCAACGAAGTAAATTCAGACCACACAACACACAACAAAACATACAGAGAGTATTGTACACGGAAAATACAAAAAGTATTCTTGAGAGAAATAAAAAGCTGAGATTTTTTCCATCTTCTTTTTGTTCGAGGTTTCATCTTTATTCTTGCTTCAAGAGTAGTGAAGATCCAATACGTTACGACGTGTAAAAACTCCTCCACTCTAATTTAGTAACATATCTAGCCTTTTTTTAGTTATTTGATCATTTTGTTTTATTTCTTTTCGATTTTGCACTTTATTTTCTATTTTACGCATTTGATTTCCTTTACATTTAAACCTTTACTTGTTTATTTAAATTTCTGTTTCATTTGACTTTATGTCATTTTATTACTATTGCAATTTAGTTATTTCTTTGACGTTTTTTTTCAAATGTGTATATTTGTTATAATATACATTTTTTATTTTTCTTTAATATATATAATACACCTATATGTATTTATATATTATTTTACTATCATATATTTATTACATCTTTATGAATATACATTTTTATATTTATATATTTATTATTATCACATCATTATATGTGTAGTATATATATTATACCTACATTTATATCTTTCCATGTGTAGTTGTACATATAGTTAATATTTTATGCATGTATATATTTTAATTCCTTTTTGCTTATATTTTTATTAACTATGGGAATTGACTAATTAGATATAATCCTTTATTTACATATTTTTTAGTTTAAATTAATTTGTTAACTTTTAGTATTTTAATTCTTGTTTACATATTTTTTTATATCCTTTTTACTGTAACATCTCAGAAAACGGGCTAGATGATTCAGATATATTATCGAAATCAGGTTGGAATTTTGGGTTAGACTTTAGCTAATTAATTAATTCTGAAAAATAATTTGGGTTGATTAAATTGGTTCCCGATAAATTTATCGTGGCAAATATTCTGGAAAATATATTTAATGAGTTTATTAAAGTATGGAATTTAGTTTTGTGTAATTCTTAAATGAGTCGATTTAATATTAAATTAAAAAGTGACTATTTTGCAATAGTTGTAAAATGTTAGTGATGACAATATTGTAAAAAGGAATTAAAGTGATATTTTATTGGGATCATTAAACCAATTATTAATATATCTTTCCCCTCTCATTTTTAATGAAAGAAATGTCGGTTATTATTCTTCCAAAGATGCAAAAAAAGTATCGAAGCTTTTCTCTCATTTTCTCTCTTTAATTTGCCAAACACAATTTAAAGAACATTGATTTTTCCTTCTTGATTTTCATCCTAAATGATTCTAATCAACAATCTAGCAAGAGTTAGTAGTCTCTATCAAATCTTTTTGGAATTCACGTTCAAGTGGAGAATGATGTTTTCAACTTCCATTTTTCCTATCGATTGGGTAAACTTTAGATTCTTAAAGGTTCTCTAATTGTATTTAATTGATTAGATATCATTTCTATGGGAGTTTATGAATTAAAACGAATTTAATTTGATTTATTTGGTTGATAAAGGAGTGATTGTGATTTGGTAGATAAAATCAAGATGTTTTAATTGGATTGAAAGTTAATTTTATGGGTAAGATGAAATCTAATATCAATTTTATGGAATTGATTTCGAAATTAATCTAATTGGTTAAGTTTAGATTTGAGTTCTTGAATGTGGTATTTGGTAGAATAGTTGATTGAATTATTGCATCACTTATTGGTATGCATCACATGTGTTTGACGAATGTCTTGAAAAGAGTTGTTAGTTGGAAGAAAAAAAAAGGAATTAAGTGGTGTTCAAACAGGGGTGCTGTTCGGAACAAAGCAACCACGCCCTGCCCTTCGAATGGCTGGTGGTGTACGGCTGTTGCAACCCTTGGGCGCACGAAGGATATGCGTGCAGCTGCTGCAGCATGTGCGTGAATAAAAAAAAAAGAAAGAGATTGAGGGCTGGAGCGGCAGTGGCGCGCATATGCTGCTGCTGCCTTTCATTGTTGTTGTAATAGGCTTGAGCTTAAAATAAAAAAAAAGGGATTTAATTCCCTACGGTGGCGTAAAAAGAAAAGTGAATGATTTTGTTTTGATTCGCGGTTATTTGTGATCAAGTTGAGCAATGGGTATTTTAATAAAGTGATTAGTTTGGTGTGGTCTATTGATATTAACCCTTGCATTTTCAAATAGAAGTTGTAAGCGTTAGGACGATTTTCGGTTAGACGTTGAGGTATTGCCGTCTAGACATTGGCATTAAGGCGATAGCAAATTAGTGAGTGAAAATTTGTTTTGGTACTATAAAGAGGTTTGAATTATGGCTTTGGAGGTTTAGTTAAATCCTAGCAAGCTCAGCTAAGCTCGGAAGTAAGTTTTCCTAATTTCGCCATTCGAATACTGATTTTATTGAAAGCATGATTTACATGTGTTGCTTTGAAAAAAAATATGAAATGAATACTTACTGTTTTTATGCATCATTCAATATTATGCAATGTTTTATCAATCATGAGAATACCTAAGTGCATTGAGAAAAGGTTCCTTAATGGAATGTGTAAGTTGCCATGGACAATGTTATTTGCATATGAAATCAATTTGTTAAATGCATATGGAAAACAATAAGTAAAGATGTTTTAAAGATTATATTGGATATGTGACATTAAAAAAGAAAGTATCGGATATGGTTGGCATGCCATAGGGTTTAAAGTGCACTATAAAATAAGTCAATCGCCCCGCGGCCCTTGAGGATATAGGTAGTACTACTCGGGCTGGTGGATTCCGCAACTAGTTGGTAAAGATAGTCCTACCCAAGCTGAAGGCAAGTAAATGGTGGAGGTAGTACCACCAGAAAATTCGTGTATCCGATGAGATTTTATAAAGTAATAACGGTTTGTTAAGGGTCACACTAATTGTCAATATATGAGGTAGCAAAGAAAAGCAAGTTTGAAAGCTTTTTGCATATGGTTGTTATGCATGACATGTTTTGTAAGAAAGAAAGCATGATGCTTATGATTTGATCAAGCATGTTTTATTTAAATGCCTTGAGAATGAAAGATTGTTATGAAAGCATGATGCATATGTTTTGAGAATGACGAGTATGAATTGCTTAAATACGAGTTTCTAATATCGGTTTTGGTTTTAAAAATGCATTGACGTTTTATCCTTTTTGAGCGCACTCACTAGGCATTATATGCTTACGCTCTATTTTCTTTCGTCGATGTAGTGAATTAAACAAGTACGGGGTTGTGGTTTGAGGCAAGGAAGGATCCCAAGACAAGCTGTAATACCCCAATGTTTGCTTAATGACTAAAATGCAAAGAATCAAAAGTTAGCGGTTTTAGTTCAGTGACTAAAACGTAAAATTTTAAAGTTTAGTGGCTAAAGTGAAAAGTTGGGAAAAGTTTAGGGACCAACATGATAATTTTCCCAATAATTATTTTTATGGCAAAAATGAGTAGTTTATCCCGATATAAGAATTTTGGTGGGAATCGGATTTTTGGTACAAGATTTGTGTGAAAAGCTATAAGGGGAATAAGTTTTGGAAATTAATTCGGGTGATTATTCGAATTTAAAAGATTATGAAAATTTTCTGGGAATCTTAGAAAGACTAGAATAACATGAGATTTTGGCTTTTGAATCATTTTTATTTGATTTAAATTCGATTCTATGCAGTATTGGGTAAAATAGGTGAAAATGGCATTTTTGAAGATAAGTTGGTTCATTAAGGGCAAAATGGTTATTTCACCCTTACTTAATGAATAATTCTGATTTTTAAGGATAAGAATAAATAAGTGTTGGCTTGTGATTAGTCATAACTCAAGTGTAAAATGGTCTTTTGACTATTAAAAGGATTATTATATTATTATGGTGTTTATAATGCCATTTGGCATTATAATAAGATGAAAAATTTGGAGAAATTTTGTTCATCTTTCGTCCTTCTTGCCGTGAACCACCAAGACAAGGTAAGAATAATTTTGATTTAATTTTTAAGCTTTCATGGTTGGATTTAAGCTTGAGACACGAAATAAGGAATTGTTCTCCATTGAATTGTATATCTTTTGGTATAAGTTTTGCTTAGTTTTCATGTCTCTAAGTTGAATTTTGTGAATTGGGTGGATGAAGAGCATGTTGGATTTTTGAGTTTTAATGGTTGTCATGTTGGAAATATGTTTGTAATGTTGTTTCTATGGTTCAAATGATGAAATTCCATAGAAAATAAGGTTATGGGCCATTCGGCTATGATGAAATAATTAGGGGAAATTCTTGCAAAATTTATTTTGATGAAGGAAATGATGAGAATGATGTTATATTAGCTTGAATTTATTGTTTGGATGAAGAAATATTTATGTTCTTGAAAGATGAAAAATTAGGGTTTATGTCAAATATGAAATTTAGCGACATGATTGAAGTAAGAATGGTTTATTGTGATGATATAAGTTGTTTGGAATGAAAATCCCTAATTATTTTGCATTAGGGACTACATTGTAAATTTTAGAAAGTTTAGGGACTTTTTGGTTGAGCTTGTTTTTGAAGTATATTGTGTTGGAAAATTAAGTTAAGTGATTGGAATGTTGATTTTGAAGTTCATAATGACTTTTGGACCATTTTGGAAAATTCAGAAATATTAAGGACCAATATGTAAATTTTTAAAGTTTAGGTACTAAAGTGTAAAGGATGAGAAATGAAAGGATTAGACTTGAGAATTGTGGTTGGAAGCCTAAAAGAGTCCTTAGGGACTAAAATATGAATTTTTGGGAAAAAAAAGTTGAGGAATTATGGAAAAAATGTGAAGAATATGATTTGAATATAGAAAATTTTATCGAATCAAGTTTATATTTAATGGATAGTTATTTATTTACTTTCCATTATTGTATATGGATTGAGTATATTCTAACATATACTTTGAAATGGTATTGTTATTTTAATGTAGATCTTGATATCAATCAAGCTCGTTTTAATGAAAAAAGTAAAAGAGAAGGTTTGAGAGTAATATCGTATAGTGAAGAAAGGCATTGCAAGGCTAAGGTGAGTGCATACATGATTTTAATTTGTATGTTAGTTAACATACATATTATAGGAAGACTTGTGATAAGTCGACCTAAAGGTAAAGATTTTATAAAAGCATAAAATGTTTTTAGCATGATATTTGAATTTATTGATTTTAAGATTATGACATATTTTCATGCTTATAAATGTTTTATAGCATGACAAATGTATGACAAAGTTATTTGATTTAATTTAGTTTTTAAATGGCAGTACCATGAATGTTATAAAATATTGGAGTATGAACTGCTCCAATATAATGATGTTTTACTTGATATATGTATGTATGTATGGAAATTGGGTTACTTGCCATTATTTGCAGGAATTGTTTTTAGTGTTTGCCCTTGGTAATACAATATCGAGTAGGATAATATATTGGTATACCATTAAGAGTATTATAAAGTAAGTTATTGATACTTCAAGTGTATTATAAAGTTACCGACACTTGAAATTGTATCATAAAGATAGACACTTTATTGTATCTTACAAGGATGTCAAGGATAGTACTTTTCAAGTACGGACTCGAATATTAGACACTTGATGTTTACCTTGGGCTATGTGATTTCACAAGATGAAGTATGATTTTATGTTAAAGAACGATTTCGTTATGTTTTCTTGCATAAACATTCCCGCATTATAAAGTAAGTGATATCACTGATTATCATGTTTTGAAAAGTATCATGTTTACATAATGTTTTATATATGTTACTTACCTTGTGCCTCACTGAGTATATTTTCAGCGTGTATTTCTGTAATACGCGTAGGTAGACTAAAGTAAGGTCGGACGAAGCTTTTGCATCAAATCTGGTGGGGAGACATAAGAATCAACATGTTATTTCCAATACTTATGGCATCCTAGTTTTATTTATGTAATAGTGGCATGTACAAAATAATATGTTTATTTTGTTAAACTACTTAAACTGGCCTGCCTTGTAATGGTTTTGTTTATGTATATTAAATGATATGCTATATGTAAAATCTCTACGTATTATGATAGAATATTTGACATGATAGTATTATTATATATAAGTAAAATTAAAGATTTTTTAAAATAGTCCCGATTTTTAATATAAGATGATTTTTATATTACTGTGACATTTCAGACTCGTGTACGGTGTACGGATACGGGAAGAGGGTGTTACACAATCGAACTTAAGAGTATGTTTATGGTGTTATCATTATTTGTAATAAGGCAATGTAGATAATTTTGGGAATGTTGATTTGTATAAAGCATGGTATATTGTTGAAGTTTATATTATGTTAGATGATGGTGATATTTAATGCGTATGATGATGATTATGTTATAAAATGATTTAAAATAATGACGAAATGGATTGCTTGGTTTCTAAGTATACATATGGTCATATAGTTTTATCTACTATATAGCTTATGTTTGGGGTCTTAACCTATTGGTACATGTTTGAAATTATGTTGCATTATTGAGAAGCATGCCTCTAGATTCCTTGGTTGAATATGAATTGCTTTGGTTAATTGGCATGTAATTAATTGTGCTTTTATGTTTTATGATGGTATATTTTTGGGGCATGTTTAGGTTGTTTGTATGTAATTTGGTTATGTTTGGGTTGGGATTCGAATCCCTAAGATGAAATTTGGTGTAGCCTGTATCAGTACACTTGGTGCCAGTACCGGTACGCGGGGCCATTCCAGTGACCAGTATTGCTTGTGGGTATCGGTACGCATAACCGAGTACCGGTACACCCTATTGCATATTGATTCTAATATTAAATTCGATGTTTACCTGTACCGGTATGATATCCCGTGTACCGGTACGGTCGTTAGTTAATTTAGTTGATAAGCTATACTAAGTTTAGGTTATTTTCATTTTAGTTACCTTATGTTCGTGCATCAATTGAATGAGTAAATGATGTCCGTTTGACCTGAGATTTTGCATGCATGCTTATACTATGTCTGTTTGTAGTATGATGCCTTTGTGTGTGAATTAGTCCCTGTGTATGTACACTTTAGGATTTAATAATGCATCTAGATAAGGTAAAAGGAAAAAATGGACCTAATTTTTGGATAAGTTAGTTTGGGTTTGCTTCGAGAAACCAATGTGATTTCCTTGATTAGAGTCTAGCGACTAGGCCGGGTCGAGGGGTTACAGTTACCATAAAAATAATTGATTTTGTTTCATTTAATACATATATTTTTATAATATTATGGTATTTAATTTCCTATATATGATATATTTTTTATGGCATAATTAAAGTTATTACCATATTATTTATTTATTTCATGTATATCTATATGTTGCATTAAATTTAGCATGTTTACTTTGATATTGTATGCATGTTATTTGTTTATTTAATTGTTTACTACAATTAGATCACCTTAATTAATTTGTATGATTTCATTGGTAACTTTAAATTGTATATAACTTGACCATTTATGATCTCTTTTATTAATTAAACATGTTCTTTAATTCTTCCGCGTGTATATTTATTCCACTTTATTTTTTAAATAAATCCATATAAACATTGTTTATTTTAAACACCTTTAATTTATTAGATCATATAATTAATCTCATGTATTAAATAATAGTTTGGCTACTTTAACTCAATTTGCAATTAATTCAATTTAAAGTTAATATGTTACTAATTAAGAATTATTCTTCCCTTACATGTATATATTTGCTTAATTTCTGCACTACTTTTTGTTAATAAATTCATTAATCATAAATATACCTTAATTACGATCCTTTTAAATAATTTGGTTATTTGATAAAATTGACACTTAGGTTAGGTACTTTAGAATAGTTTCCTTTGATTACTTACAAGCCTCTTAGGTTAGTTCTTTAGTATTTTAGATAGAGCCTCGGATTTAGGATCTTGTAAATAATAAACTAGGACCTTTAATTAGAGTAATCACTTGTAAATAAAAGCCACTAGAATTAGTTAGATTCTTGATAAAAATAGACTTCAGGTTTAATTAGAATATAACACATGCATGCATAAACCCAAAACACTTTAAAAAATTTTAGTGACCAAATAAGCGCCGTTTTTACGGGCGTTGTGGGGTTCTAATCCTTTCCCACAGGTAATCGTACCCCCGAACCCTGATATTTCGTAATATCTGGTTTGCTTTTAGGTTTCCCTTTTACCTATTAAAAAAGGACTGGTGGTGACTCAGTTATCACAGCTTGGCAACTCCGCTGGAGACTTTTGTAAGTGGACACAATTTTTATTTGGTCACGAGGTATTTTCTTTTGTATTTTGAGTTTTGTTTGTTTATTTTCTTTGTGTTTTTTGTATATATTTGCAAACTAATGTTTTTCTTTAGGCCTTTTCAGAGTGCATCATGACATGGGTTTATTACCCGAGCTTAATCCTTATAGGTGGAAGTTAGTAGCTCTACCTTCATGAGTAATCCTCCGTATGGGCCACTGAATACTTTCGGGGTCCAAAGTACCTATGCCTTCGTAAGTAATCCTCTGTATGGTTATAGCGAAATGCATCACTCGAACTGTGTTCGATCCGCAAGCCTATGAAGGGCTAGGATCGAACTTCTCACCTACCTTACTAGGAGGTAGGGTCGGTTGGAGTACCCTTTAGACCATGAACCCACATGAATAAATGTTCTAGAAAGCCCACCCCGTTAAAGCCATGCATGTAACCTAGGGTTTATATTTTTTTGCAATATACCATGTGTTAATAATTTATTATGTTGTATTAAATGCTTTCCTTTGTTGTGTGTTTATTTATGTATTTGTTTAGCTTGCATCATATCATATACTATTGGTATTCTAAAATAAAAGTCAGTCCTTGATCATGAATCTTGGAGTGACATTATCCAGTGCCGAAGCTTGCTGTCTACAGAGGTCAAAAGTGAAGCCTTGAATTTCCAACATCGACATAGCGATAATGTATAAAGGGAAATAGTCCAGAGCTTGCTAAAACGGGTACATATAGGCCTACCGCGGAACAACTTGTCCAAACTAATCACCTTATGGGAAAGCCTAAAGACCTAGGACCAAGCCATATCTGCCAAGAAATTCAGAGGCATAGCCTTGTTACTCAGAACGGAATTGGACGATCCCATGATTTCGATAGCCATTAAATTCTGGGACCTAACATACCGTCAGTTTGTCTTTAACAACAAAGACATAACCCCCACTGTCGAAGAGTTTGAACAACTAGCACTGGAACACATCAAAGGAGGAAAAGAGCAGCTGAAATGATCATATTTTTCTAGTTTTCAATAAAATGTAAAAGGAACTTCATGACCAATGAAAAGTGCTTTTGATTTCGGAATATCAACAATCTTGCATCATCTTCATTTGCATCGCATTTTCGCATCTTATTGATGGCTCAAAACATTTTGAGTTCGATCAAAATGTGTTGTTATATGACGTCTAATTAAAGCTCATGCCAGGTACGCTTATTTCTCGTTGGCTCGGACCATTTATAGTTACTAATGCATTTTTTCATGGGACAGTGGAAATTAAAAGCTTGGATTCAGAAAAAGCTTCAAGGCCATGGCGAACTTGAACAACTCTAACATAGAAGAAAGTGATTCTCGAAAGAAGTCTCGCTGAGGCAAAAGAAAAGAGGACCATTAATACAAATGGTCAACCTAACATGGAAAAGATATGAATGATAATGAGACGTTCATTGTTAGTCAACAACCTTATATTCAAAAGAGGATTAGCCCATCAGTGATGAAATCATATTTAAAGATTGAATGTGACATCACCTTGCGTGAAGGAGGTTTTTATCCTCTGTACTTTCAAATGGGGATACCTCTTGAAGGCATAAAGTCTCTTTCGCACTTTCAAACAAAGAGAAAATCATCTCATGCACTTTCAAACGGAGATATCAATACGTCATTCGCACTTTAAAACGAGGACATAAAAGTATCTTCGCACTTTCAAACGAAGATCCAAAGTCTATTTTTAGAGCAAAGCTATCGGGACATCCTCTGCACTTTCAAATAGGGATAGCTCCTGAAGACATAAAGTCTCTTTCGCACTTTCAAACGAAGAGTAAAACATCTCCTGCTCTTTCAAACGGAGATATCAAGAATTCATCCACATTTTCAAATGGGGACATAAAAGCATCTTCGCACTTTCAAACGAAGATCCAAAGTCTTTTCTTTGAGCAAAGCTATTGGGGCATCCTTTACACTTTCAAACGAAGACACCTCTTGAAGACATAAAGTCTCTTCCTCACTTTCAAACGAAGAGCAAAACATCTCTTGCAATTTTAAACGGAGATATCAAGACATCCTCTGCACTTTCAAATGGGGACATAAAAGTATCTTCGTACTTTCAAATGAAGATCCAAATTCTCTTCTTAGAATAAAGCTATCGAGACATCCTCTGCACTTTCAAACGGGATACCTCCTGAAGACATAAAGTCTCTTCCACACTTTCAAATAAAGAGCAAAACATCCCCTACACTTTCAAATGGAGATATCAAGACGTCTTCCGTACTTTCAAACGGGGCCATAAAAACATCTTCACACTTTCAAACAAAAATCCAAAGTCTCTTCTTAGAGCAAAGCTATCAGAGCATCCTCTATACTTTCAAACATGGATACCTCCTGAAGACATGAAGTCTCTTCCGCACTTTCAAATGAAGAGAAAACATCTCCTACACTTTTAACAGAGATATCAAGACGTCCTTCGCACTTTCAAACGAGGCCGTAAAACATCTTCTCATTTTCAAACGTAGATCCAAAGTCTATTCTTAGAGCAAAATCACCGAGCATCCAGCACCTTCCCCTAGCCCTATGCCCCGCTTCAAGCGTCCAGCGAGGAAGTATGAACCATCCCATCCACAGTAAACTACATGTTAGTTTTCCTTACTTTTTTTTGCTTTTTTCTTTTGCATTTATTTTCATGTAGTTGCATTGAGGGAAATGTTTTTCTCAAGTTTGGGGCAAGTTTTTCCATAGTTAACAGTTATTTTTATTTTATTTGGTCTTGCAATTTAAGGTTGCTATGGAAACGGTAGATTGAGTATGCTGTTTAAATTTTTTATGATGTCCTATGATGATGACTTGTGCTTAATTGATAGCAATGTGTTAAAAGCTCTAGTGATTTGAACTTAGGGTTGATTTTGCTGAAAATTATACTTGACATGTTGCATGCTTTCAAACACTTAAGAAGCCTTAAGAAATTTTAGGTTGGCTCTCTGATGCCTTAGCATAAATTGATAATAATAAAATGAATTCTCAATGTTAGCATAAAGGCTAAAAAACTAAAACTCCTAGAAAAATCAAGAAAAAGAATGAAAAGATGAATTTAAATGTAAACTCGATGCCAAAGGCAAACTGTTGAGGGACACTCTAATATGCTTTGCTAGCGTAGTACACTAGGTGAGTTGTGTTTGCTCCATTTAACTTTCCATGGTAGGAACAGTAGTACTAGCATACGAGTGACTGAAAGTCTTTACAAGATGACTCTGCTCGTAGGGCTCGGGGATGATTTGTTTGCTCCACTTCATTTTCAGGCCTAAAGAGTAGTTGTGATAAGCTGAAGCCCCAATGATACATTTTAATTAACTAAATAACTGAGGGAGTAAAATAATGTGCTAAAAAGGAAAGAAAATGCTAGGCAAGAATAGAGAGTAATCCTAAAAATTCTTTAAGGTAATTAAGTACTGATTGTATGCAACATAACACACACTGCACTTACAGTGAAATCGATCCTAGGAACGAATCTGTTGAGCTTTGTTATATTGCATATATCTTTGATTTTTTCTGAGGATTAAAAAATGTTGTGGCTTTTTTAGATTATTGATGTCATAGTATAGTTTCTTTTTTAGTTTTGCATGTCATTGCTGGAGGACAAGCCATAACTTAAGTTTTTGTTGTGATAACTCTGTAGAGAACTTATATTTTATATCATTTTATTTGAGTTGTTGTATGAAATCAAGCTCATATAGTTTCATTTAGGTTTAGTTTGCATAATTTCAAGAGTTTAACTTTATGCTTCAACAATTTATATTTGGATGTTATTGATGGGAAAGGTAGGGCATTTTAGTGGTGTTTGTGCAGGAAACTATGAAATAGTAAAGTGGCGGAATAGTGGAGCAGCGCCCTCTCGTGATCACTAACTCATCACAATCATAGCACTTGTTAAATTTTGACATATGCCATTTTCTGACTCTACATCACATCAATAGATGAGGCAGGGCTTGAAAGAATTTAATTAACGAGGAAGCCAGAGAGTTTCTCTGCGTAAGGGAAATATATAATGTTGAAGGTTTGAATAAGGAATTAACAAAAAATTTTGGGGCAAAATTTTGTTGGGGCATGAAGATCGATTTAATACTTCAAAAGAAGAAATCAAGAAGAAAATCTAAAAAGAATTTCATGCATCTATACATCTCCATTAATCAAGAGTTTACATGAATGTACGCATATTTGCATCACATAGCATGCCCATGCATCATTTTAATCATATTATTATCATAAAGTATTCATACATGAAGTCAAGTAAGCAGAATCCAAGAAGGTGACTTCGACAAGAATTTCATGTATCTTTGCATCGACCAGGAAAACACGCACTTTCGTGTCATCTATGTAATACCCCAAATTTTACTAAGTTGATTAAGGGTCATTTAGCACTAAGATAATAACTTAAAAGCTAACTTAGTGACTAAAATGACAAAAATGCAAAAGTTAGGATTTCTTTGATTATGGGTTTTGGAAAGGAAATTTATAAGGTTTAAAGGTATCGTGTGATAGATAGTGAATTAAATAAGGTATTCTTAAAGTTTGGTTGAATACCAAGTAAAAATTGGAATGGAAATGGAATTTAAAATTTAGTGACCAAAATGTAAATTTTGGAAATTTCATGACTAAAGTATAAACTTTGGAGAAGTTTGGGGGGGGGGGCTAAAGTTGTAATTTCAAAAAAGTCAAGTGTTTTTATTTCATAAATAAACAGATCACCTAAAGGTGTTAATCGAATGTGAAGATTCTAGTTTGATTCGATGTTTCTATTATTGTGAAATTACAGTCAAAGTTTAAATGGAATTCAGATACCCGGATTGGGTCAAATTATTTTGAGATTTCACCATACGATAGATGAAGCTTATAAAAGTCTATTGCAAGTGCTGAGAATATTTTTAGTTCGATTCAAGATGAATCCTACAGTTTATTTCTGAGTAAAGGATTATTTATCGATATATTGGATCAAATGGAAATTTTGGAGACTGGTCCAAAAGCTATAGAAAGTCACAAAATGCTATTTTAAGAATATTTTATTATGGTTGGTTAAATTCTAACTAGATTTAGTTAGATTGTAATGGAATAGCAATTTTGGAATAATCTAGTAAATAAAAACTAGTTGGAGGGCAAATTGGTCTATTGGCAAGGATGGCAATTTTGAAATATTTGAAATTTATAAAGGGCATTTTTGGAAGAAGGGAATTTAAGATTAAATCTTGGCCCTTGATTGATGATAAAATCAATCTCAACCGTTGGATAAAGGGGCAACTTGGTAATTTCACTATTTGAATGAATTTTAAATTCATTTTAAGATACATGTGGCATAAATTGGAGGAAATTAAAGTAAATGGTAAAAAATATGAATAAAATTCATCTTGAATTTCGAAATTGAAGGGAGGAAGAATGAAAAAAATGGAGAAAAAATTTCAAGTTCAATTCAAGCCCCGAAACTCAATTTTCAGGTAATCTTTTCAACTACAAAATTGTTCTTCTCTTCAAGCTCTATCTTTTGATGTCAATAATTCATGGAATCCATGCTTGATTGATGAGAATTTACATGAGAAAGAAATTAGGGTTTATGGATCAAATTGGGGCTTTTGAGATTTTATGATTCCATGATTGAATTCAAGTCGAAATGAAGCTAGTATGATGTTAAAAATCATGATATTGAGTTGGGATTTAAGTTTTACATGTTTTTATTAATATGAAGATGATTAGGGTTTATGGATTCAAGTTTAATTTAGGGTTTGTGATGTTGAAATAATGATCTAGTAAGCTTGAATTGTTGTTTGGAAGCAAAACTCTAAGTTAAATTGTGTAGGGACCATTTCGTCAACTTGAAAAGTTGAAGGAAAAAATCTGAATTTTTAGAATTTGGAGTATATTTGTGTTATTAATGATGTTAGAGATAAGAAAATGAAGTTAGAATGCCAAATTGATGTTGAATTGAATTAGTGACCATTTTGACAATTTGTCAAAGTTAGGTGACCAAATCAAAATTGAAGTTTTGTATGGGGATTAAATCTGATTTTTAGTTTTAATGATGAAATTAAGGTAGTAATGTTGAATTGAGGACTAATTTGCAAAGTTAATGAATCCTTATATTTGCATTTTAATGACTATTTCGGTAAATAAGGAAAATTAAGGAGAATTATTGTGAATAATTATTTGATGAGGAAGGTCATAAGATGATGGTTTACAGCAAGTAATTGGACTAAATTTAAAAGTAGAGAAGTAAGGAGAAGTTAGTATAAAAGTTAAAGTTGTTTATGGAAGCTGTGTAGAAAAAACTGGTTTATGGCAGTAACTTTGAAAATTCACCATAAATTCTACAAAAATGGTTAGAAGGTGAATTTCATACCGATGCAAATATTTGTTCGTCTAGTTTCATGTCCAACAAACGGAAATTGATTTCGAGTTCTGAGTAGAAAGATATGAATTTTGAAGTGGTGAAAGGTTAGAAAACAATATAGCAGACTGTTCCGAAATTCAATACTGGAAATTGACTTTAAAAATTCGCCATAAATCGTACAAGTTGAATTTGGGATATTAATTTATATGGTTGAAAATATTATTGAATCTAGTTTCTTTCAGAACAAATGGAATCAAATTCCGAGTTATAGATTATTTTATAGAAATATTTCTTTGGAGGTACTGCAAACTGCCAGAAAATGAGAATTGATACACTTTGTATCTAAGGTTGATTAGTAAGCTTGAAAAGGGTTAATGAAAGTTCAAATTGGTCACTAAGGACCATAATGATTTTTTGAACAATACAAGGAAGAAAAGAAACTGTTTGGAGATTTTGTATTCAAATGATTATATTGGACAACATGTCTAAGATATTGTTAGAATGAGATCTAAAAAATATTTTCCTTATTTGAATTATGAAGTTAAGTTCGAATCAAGGGAGGTTCGAGGTACAATGAAGGAAAGAATCAAAGAGAACTTAGTGAGGCATACTAATAAATGGCCCAAGTGAGTGCAATGCATACATAACATTATACATGTATATTTTATACATCACCGGTAAGACTTGCGATGAGTCTACCTGGTTTATATATTGTCATGATAATTATGTCATTGATCATATATTTGACATATTGTAAATATGTCAAAGGTTGAAAATACATGCATTGATCACTAATTATTGATGATGGTTTACTATTAATGTTATTCGGTTATGAACCGCTTCATGTTAATATAAATTGATATACATTGCCATGGATGAAATATTTGATGATATAAAGCCCAAGTGCGATATAGAGGTTCAAAGGTATAGTTGGCTAGCCATAGAGTCATAAACAGCTATATAAAGATTCTAAGCACTTCAGGTAAAGTGCAAATTTTATAAATACTCATTGAGGAGTATACTCATGCATGGTTTGAGTATACGGACTTATTACGGCTGGTAAGCACTTCGGTGTAATTTCATAAAAACTCAATGAGGGATATATTGTATACTCCGGTAAGTATACAAAAGCGCTTCTGTGCTAAGAACTCCCGATAGAATGCAAATAATACACATACTCAAGAAAGTTTGGGTATGGGGGGATGACTCGTGTACATAGAATCTCTTAATTCGATAACTTGGGCTAAATAAATTGAAAAGAATTAAAAAGAAACAGGAAGATAATCTTGAAAGCTTGCAGATAGAAATGGAAAGAGGTATTGGTAAGCATTGAAAGGTTACGGATGGAAATGACAATGGTATTGGTAAGATCTAATCTTATCTCTTTGATGTACATATTTATTTATGTTAACGAGCATGTAATGGTAAGGTGATCATATGCATTGTTAATCATTAATATTGATATTATGACAATTGCACTTGAATTTGAATTATTGCCTCACTAAGTAAGTACTTAGCGTGTAACTGTTTTACACGTAGGAAAGAAGAAATGGTTATAGTAAGGAGCATAAACAGACATCATCAAGCAATAACATGTACATCAGTATCAGTAAGATATTTTTTTGACACTGTTTGATATTTACTAGTTGGCATGTATATTAAGAGGATATGCCTGCTCTGATAGAATTTGTATTTTATTTGGTATTGGGATGAATTTTAAATCATGCAGTTTTTAGGTAGTTTTACTAATTATATAAAGACAAATTAAATTGATAAGTTGCTTCCTGAAAATAAACTCGATTTAATGATGAAAATATTATGTTTAAACTTTACGTGATTAACTAGTTTTGTAAATAAAAACTAAATATATTGTAATATTTTAAAGAAACAAAATTTTATCGAATTACAAATGTAGAGGGTTTTATGAATTTCTTGTGATACCTCTGACTCGTATTCGGTGATGGATACGGAAAATGGGTGTTACATTTATTGGTATCAGAGATACATGTTTAGCTGATTCTCAGCTTAAATGGAAGTGGTTTTATGTTAAAAAGAGTATATATGCCACTAGGATATCAATATTACTGATTTGATGTTTTTATGATCTGATTGATGTTGCTTCTTACTAATGTAAATTGAGAGGAATTATAAGAAATATTTGAGTCAAGAAAGCGTGATGAACTGATAAATTGGAAGTTTTGGAAGGAATCAATAGTAGTAATAATAAGGTTAATGATAACCCTTCGGATAAATCAGAACAAGAAAGGGGCACTGGTACAACAAGGAGTGCATGTGCCGGATTAAGGAATTGAAAAATTCGGGAACACTTGAATTGAAAGGAAAAGCATATTAAGATCTAGCGATTGTTGATTATAACTGAATAACCTAAGGATTACACTGGACGGATTCCACTGTTTGGATATCGAGAAATTAGATGAAGTTGTATTGCTACTCTGATGTTAAGTTAAAGCTGGGGAAACATTTGAAATTGCTACGTAGCTAGGATTGTACATATCAGTCTGAGTTTATAACATCATGACTGATAAAAATTGGGATGATTCGGAAATCATAGAAGGTACATCTCATCTTTTTGGATAAACCTATATTGATGTTGATGGATCCTAGCTTTACACATTCGTATATAAGTATGAAGTTGAATGGTGAAGGAGATATCCTTTTAGAACCCATTTCAAGTAATATAGCAGTCACAAATTTGTTGGGTTGTAATGTAAGGGCGAGCTGAACATTGGAATTGCTCAATAAAATATAAGAAATAGAGTTCCCGATAAACTTAATAGAATTATATTTTGAGGAGTTTAAGATGATGGTGGACATGAATTGGTTACCTTCCTATCAGGTCATGATGAATTGTTACATAAAGCGATTAGTATTGAAAAAAACAAACACGGTAGGTACAAAAATAGTAGTAGTTGATAAAAGGGTAAATCCATTTTCCAATGTAATTTCAGTTGTTTTATTAAAGAAATTGTTGTTATAAGGTTGTTAAGTTTTCTTAGCAAATGTAGTGGATACTCGGGCTGTTGAAAATAACTCAACTGTCCAAAAATATCTGGATGTATTCCCAGATGAGTTACTCGAAATTACCCTAGATTGAGAGGTTAAATTCAAAATGAAGATGTTACGAGGTATTACGCCTAAATTAATGACCCCGTATAAAATGGCTTCGACTGAACTTCGGGATTTAAAGGTACAAAATGGAAGGAAGTTAGGTCGAGGTTTTATAAAGCCAAGTGTGTCACCTTGGGGTGCACCAGTGTATTTGTGAAAAAAAAGATTGATCTATGTGATTAAGTATAGATTTTCGTCAGCTAAATAAGGTGACGGTAAAGAATAAATATCTTCTTTCGAAGACTGATGATCTTTTGATCAGTTTAAAAAAAGGCACAACTATGTTTTCCAAAATAGACATTCGATCAGAATATTATCAGTTAAAGATCAAGGAAGAAGAAATTCTAAAGACAGCTTTTCAGACTCGGTATGAATACTATGAGTTCGTGATGATACCTACGACATTTATAAGCCTAATGAACCAAGTATTCTAATTTTGCTTGGACCAATTTTTGGTAGAGTTCATTGAGTATATTTTTGTCTATTCAAAGGAAAAAGGAAGAATAAGATGCCCATTTTTGCATTGTTCTTCAGACCTTTTGAGAAAAGAAGCTATATGCTAAATTGTTAAAGTATAAAATTGGTTGTCAAAAGCTGTTTTTTAGTTATATGGATTGGGCAGTGGCATAAGAATAGACCCCAAGAAAGTAAAAATTATAGTTGAATGGAAACCTCTAAAGAATGTTTTAGAGGTTCAAAATTTCTTGATGATTGTCTCCTCATTGACCAAGCTATTGAGGAAAGAAATATCATTCAGTTGAACATATCAATGTTAAGAAATCTTTGAGACATTAAAGGAGATCTTAATAGAAGCCACGGTACCAGTACAACCAGAATTGGGTAAAGATTATGTGGTGTATAGCGATGCTTCTCATAACGGTTTGGGATGCGTACTTATGCAAGAAGGAAAAGTAATGATCTATGCTTGAGATAACTTAAGATATATGAGAGGAATTATCTTACTTAGGAGTTGGAGCTGGCAGTGATTGTATTCGCTTTAAAAAGATATAACATCATTATTTATACAGTGAACAATGCTGTATTTATATAGGTTATAAAAGTTTAAAGTATATGCTTACTAAAGAAGAGTTGAATCTGACGTAAAGAAGTTGGATCGAGCTTCTTGAGAACTAAGATATGGTCATTGACTATCATCTGAAAAAAAGCTAATGTGGTAGCTGACGCTCTCAGTCGAAAGACAATTGTTGCCTTAAGAGCTATGAATGCAAGAATTGGCATTAAAAGAAGATGGTCTTTTGATTGTCAAGTTAAGAATAAAATTTACCATATTGGATTAAATAAGATATCTTTAAAGAAATGATGAGAAATGTTGTCAAGGTTTAAACAAGTGGAAAAGAGTGAAACTGAAAACTTGGAAGTTAGGTTTGATAGATATTTGTATTATCAAGGAAGAATTTCTATCTCGATGATGGAAACTATATGTTGATCCTGAAAGAAAAGATATTTAATATGAAGTTAAGGATAAAGTATTCCTTAAAAGTTTGACCTTGGAAGAAGGTGTTATGGTTTAGATAAAAAGAAAGTTAAGTTTAAGATTTATTGGGCTATAAGAAATCATGAAAGGAGTTAGTCTGATAGTTAAGCTTAATAGCTAGCTTTATCTTTGGAAATGAACAAGATTCATAATGTATAGATGCTTAGGAAATATTGATTAGACCTCTCACTTGTTGTTACTCTAGAGAAAATAGAGATTCAACCAGATTTAAGCTATGAAAAAGAATTGGTAAAGATCCTAGCACATGGAGTCAAAGAACTAAGAAAACAAGACAATCATGTTTGTTAAATTTCTTAGAAAAAAATCACAAGGTTAAAGAAACGATTTGAGAGAAATAAGAAGAAAAAAATATGAAAATAGTTTTCTCACCTTTTGAATCAGGTGCGTGTTGAAAAATTCGAGGATGAATTTTCTTAAGGGGGAGAGAACTGTAATACCCAAAATTTTACTAAGTTGATTAAGGGTCATATAGTACTAAGATAATAGCTTAAAAGCTAACTTAGTGACTAAAATGAAAAAAATGCAAAAGTTAGGATTTCTTTGATTATGGGTTTTGGAAAGGAAATTTCTAAGGTTTAAAGGTATCATGTGATAGATAGTGAATTAAATAAGGTATTCTTAAAGTTTGGTTGAATACCAAGTAAAAATTGGAATGGAAATGGAAGTTTAAAATTTAGTGACCAAAATGTAAATTTTGGAAATTTCTTGACTAAAGTATAAACTTTGGAGAAGTTTGGGGGCTAAAGTTGTAATTTCCAAAAATTCAAGGGTTTTTATTTTATAAATAAATATATCACCTAAAGGTGTGGATCGAATGTAAAGATTCTAGTTTGATCCGATGTTTCTATTATTGAGAAATTACAGTCAAAGTTTAAATGGAATTCGGATACCCGAATTGGGTTAAATTATTTTGAGATTTCACCATACGATAGATGAAGGTTATAAAAGTCTATTACAAGTGCTTAGAATATTTTTAGTTCGATTCAAGATGAATCCTACAGTTTATTTATGAGTAAATGATTATTTATCGGTATATTGGATCGAATGGAAATTTTGGAGACTGGTCCTAAAGCTATGGAAAGTCACAAAATGCTATTTTAAGATTATTTTGTTATGGTTGGTTGAATTCTAACTAGATTTAGTTAGATTGTAATGAAATAGCAATTTTGGAACAATCTAGTAAATAAAAACTAGTTGGAGGGCAAATTGGTCTTTTGGCAAGGATGACAATTTTGAAATATTTGAAATTTATAAAGGGAAATTTTGGAAGAAGAGAATTGAAGATTAAATCTTGGCCCTTGATTGATGATAAAATCAATCTCAACCGTTGGATAAAGGGGCAATTTGGTAATTTCACTATTTGAATGAATTTTAAATTCATTTTTAAGATACATGTGGCATAAATTGGAGGAAATAAAAGTAAATGGTCAAAAAGATGAATAAAATTTATCTTGAATTTCGAATTTGAAGGGAGGAAGAAAGAAAAAAAATGGAGAAAAAAATTTCAAGTTCGATTCAAGCCCCAAAACTCGATTTTCATGTAATCTTTTCAACTACAAAGTTGTTCTTCTCTTCAAGCTCTATCCTTTGATGTCAATAATTCATGGAATCCATGATTGATTGATGATAATTTACATGAGAAAGAAATTAGGGTTTATGGATCAAATTGGGGCTTTTGAGATTTTATGATTCCATGATTGAATTCAAGTTGAAATCAAGCTAGTATGATGTTAAAAATCATGATATTGAGTTGGGATTTAAGTTTTACATGTTTTGATTATTATGAAGATGATTAGGGTTTATGGATTCAAGTTTAATTAGGGTTTGTGATGTTGAAATAATGATCTAGCAAGCTTAAATTGTTGTTTGTAAGCAAAACCCTAAGTTAAATTGTGTAGGGACCATTTCGTCAACTTGAAAAGTTGAAGGAACAAATCTGAATTTTTAGAATTTGGAGTATATTTGTGTTATTAATGATGTTAGAGATAAGAAAATGAAGTTAAAATGCCAAATTGATGTTGAATTGAATTAGTGACCATTTTGACAAATTGTCAAAGTTAAGTGACCAAATTGAAATTGAAGTTTTGTATGGGGGTTAAATCTGATTTTTAGTTGTAATGATGGAATTAAGGTAGTAATGTTGAATTCAGGACTAATTTGCAAAGTTAAGAAGCTTGAATCCTTATCTTTGCATTTTAATAACTATTTCGGTAAATAAGGAGAATTATTGTGAATAATTATTTGATGAAGAAGTTCATAAGATGATGGTATACATCAAGTAATTGGACTAAATTTAAAAGTAGAGAAGTAATGAGAAGTTAGTATAAAAGTTGAAGTTGTTTATGGAAGCTGTGTAGAAAAACTGGTTTATGGCAGTAACTTTGAAAATTCACCATAAATTCTACAAAATGGTTAGAAGGTGAATTTTATACCGATGTAAATATTTGTTCGTCTAGTTTCGTGTCCAACAAACGGAAACTGATTTCGAGTTCTGAGTAAAAAGATATGAATTTTTAAGTGGTGAAAGGTCAGAAAACAGTATAGCAGGCTGTTCCGAAATTCAATACTGGAAGTTGACTTTTAAAATTTGCCATAAATCGTACAAGTTGAATTTGGGCTATTAATTTATATGGTTGAAAATTTATTAAATCTAGTTTCTTTCAGAACAAATGGAATCGAATTCCGAGTTGTAGATTATTTTATAGAAATATTTCTTTGGAGGTACTGCAAACTCGTGTACATAGAATCTCTTAATTCGATAACTTGGGCTAAATAAATTGAAAAGAATTAAAAAGAAACAGGAAGATAAGCTTGAAAGCTTGCAGATAGAAATGGAAAGAGGTATTGGTAAGCATTGAAAGGTTACAGATGTAAATGACAACGGTATTGGTAAGATCTAATCTTATCACTTTGATATACATATTTATTTATGTTAACCAACATGTAATAGTAAGGTGATCATATGCATTGTTAATCATTAATATTGATATTATGACAATTGCACTTGAATTTGAATTATTGCCTCTCTAAGTAAACACTTAGTGTGTAACTGTTTTACACGTAGGAAAGAAGAAATGGTTAGAGTAAGGAGCATAAACGAACATCATCAAGCAATAACAGGTACATCAGTATCAGTAAGATATTTTTTGACATTGTTTGATATTTACTAGTTGGCATGTATATTAAAAGGATATGTCTGCTCTGATAGAATTTGTATTTTATTTGGTATTGGGATGAATTTTAAATCACATAGTTTTTAGGCAGTTTTACTAATTATATAAAGATAAATTAAATTGATAAGTTGCTGCCTGAAAATAAAATCGATTTAATGATGAAAATATTATGTTTAAACTTTACGTGATTAACTAGATTTGTAAATAAAAACTAAATATATTGTAATATTTTTAAAGAAACAAAAATTTACCGAATTACAAGTGTAGAGGATTTTACTAATTTCTTGTGATACCTCTGACTCGTATTCAGTGATGGATACGGGAAAGGGGTGTTACAGTCTACGTTTTTCATAAAACGGATATTTTTTAATTTTATCCTTTCTTAAGGATGTTTTTCCTAAAACAAAAAGAATTTCTTAATTATATTCTTTCTAAGGATGTTTTTATTAAAACACCAAAGAATTTCTTAATTCTATCATTTCTTAAGGATGTTTTTCTTAAGAAAACAAAAGAATTTCTTAATCAAATCCTTTCTTAAGGATGTTTTTCATAAAAAAACAAAAGAATTTCTTAATTATATCTTTGCTTAAGGATGTTTTTCTTAAAACCACAAGAATTTCTTAATTCTATCCTTTCTTAAGGATGTTTTTCTTTATCTCGTGTTCGAAGAAGCAAAGAATGAGATAGTGGAGATGCCCATTCATGATTATTTCGTCAACCAGGAGTGCACGATCACTAGATTTAGTGAGCAAATGTGCAAAGATCATATGAAATGGGATTTGAAAACTTTTTCTCACCATATAATACATCATGCATTCATGGGTTAGGTATCCATAGAAGCATGCAAACTCATCATAGTATTTTGACATGAATATAAGGACCATTTATAGAAGGGGTAATAGGCGAACGACACCCTATGCCACTTCGTTTATGAACAGCAGCAGTAGGCGAACAACACTCTATCGCTTCAGGGACAAGACATCCCATCTTATGAAGGGGTAGTAGGCGAACGACACCCTATGCCACTTCATTTTTCAACAGGAGCAATAGGAGAATAACTCCCTATCGCTTCAGGGGCAGGACACTTCACATCATCTTTAACCGAATTAATAGGTGAATGACACCCTATCGCTTTAGGGATAGGACATCCCATCTTTCGAAGGGGTAATAGGCGAACGACACCTTATCCACTTCGTTTTCAGCTGGAGTAGTGGACGAACGACACTCTATCGCTTTAGGACGCATGTCACTTGGCCCCATTTTCAACAAGAGTGATGTCTTTGGTTTTTTGCTCTATTCTTGTTTCACCGGAATGAGCAAAGAGGGGCAGTTGTAGTCACCAATTTTTTCCAACCCTTTAAATTTTATGCTTGTAAATATATTAGAGTCCATATACAAATTAGAGTCCATTTAGAAATATAAAAAGAGTCCATTAAAAAAATAAAAGATGAGTCCATGTTTATGAGTAAATGCCCAATTGGCCCAATTTTTATTTACATTATTATTATTATTAATGTATTATTATTAATAATAATGTATTTTGGTTATTCTTGCAGATCTCACAATATCCTAACCATGTCAAATATGGGAAGATTGCAAGAGATTTTGTCCAACAAATATGGGAAGTCAAGTGATATGCAAGGAATTCTGACTGTGGACTCATGGCGAATTTTCATTAGGATCTGAGCATTTTTGGGCCAGGATGTCTTCTTAAGAACTGATCGTCTTTTAGTCGCCTTTCCAATGCATCTTGAAACGCCTTAATCGAACGTCAGGAACTCAAGATATGTCTGTTTTACTGACAATAGTGCATGCAAAAATCTGGATATGGGTCCAATACGGGAATTCGATTTTATTACGATTTTTCAATTACTTTATTGATTATTTGTAACTAAAGTCAAATTTAGGGTTTTCCCTATTTTTCTAATTAATTTTGGATCATTTTGTGTATAAGGAAAGTGGTTTGATGCTCAAGTAAAGGTATTATTCTCTTTTCGAAAAAAAGATTTAGCATTAGTATGTAAGTTATTTTAGGGTTTCTTGAAGCCTATAAATAGGTTTTATCCTTTTGTATTTTTCATAACAAAGTAGATTCAGACTACACAACACAAAATGAAACACACAGAGGGTATTGTACACGGAAAATACAAAAAACATTTTTGAGAGAAATAAAAAGCTGAGATTTTTTTTTATTATTTTTTTGTTCGAGGTTTTGTCTTTATTCTTGCTTTAAGAATAGTGAAGATCCAAGATGTTACGACGTGTGAAAACTCCTGCACTCTAATTTAGTAACATGTCTAGCCCTTTTTTAGTTATTTGGTCCTTTTATTTTGTTTCTTTTCGATTTTGCACTTTGTTTTTCATTTTACGCATTTGATTTCTTTTACACTTGAGCCTTTACTTACTTATTTAAATTTCTGTTTCATTTTACTTTGTGCTTTTCATTTTATTACTATTGCAATTTAGTTATTTGTTTGACGTTTCTTTCAATTGTGTATATTTTGTATATAATATATATTTGTTATTTTTCTTAAAATATATGTAATACACCTATATGTATTTATATATTATTTTACTAGCATATATTTATTACATCTTATGAATATACATTTTTATATTTGTATACTTATTATTATCACATCATTATATGCGTAGTATGTATGTATGCATGCATGTATGTATGTATGTATATTATACCTACATTTATATCTTTCCATGTGTAGTTGTACATATAGTTAATATTTTATGCATGTATATATTTTAATTCCTTTTTGCTTATATTTTTATTAACTATGGTAGTTGATTAATTAGATTTAATCATTTATTTACATATTTGTTAGTTTCAATTAATTTGTTAACTTTTAATTTTTTAATTCATTTTTACATATTTGTTTATATCCTTTTTACCATAACAATAATTGATTTTGTTTCATTTAATACATATATATTTTTTTATAATATTCTGGTATTTAATTTTTGCATGATTCTTTCCTTACATGTATATATTTGCTTAATTTCTGCGCTACTTTCTGTTAATAAATTCTTTAATCATAATGATCTACTTTCTTTTAAATAATTTGGTTATTTGATAAAATTGTCATTTAGGTTAGATAGAATAGTTTCCTTTAATTACTTACAAGCCTCTTAGGTTAGTTCTTTAGTATTTTAGATAGAGCCTCAGATTTAGGATCCTGTAAATAATAAACTAGGACCTTTAATTAGAGTAATCTCTTGTAAATAAAAGCCACTAGAATTAGTTAGATTCTTGATAAAAATAGACTTCAGGTTTAATTAGAATATAACACATGCATGTATAAACCCAACAACACTTTAGAAAATATTAGTAACCAAATAAGCGTCGTTTTTACGGGCACGTTGTGGGGTGCTAATCCTTTCCCACACGTAACCATGCCCCCGAACCCTGAGATTTCGTAATCTCTGATTTACTTTTAAGTTTTTGGTCTACCTATTAAAAAGGATCGGTGGCGACTTCGTTATCACAGTTGCAAAGATGTCAAAAGTCCATCAATTTATTTTATAACAAAACTTAGGAAAAAATATATTAATCAAATGGTTAAAATATCATATATTAATCAAATGGTTAAAATATCATATATTACAACAAGGTAACATCCAAAGAAAAAAGACTAAAGGGCGTCTCTATGAAAACTCTCTCGAATCAAAATCAAAACCAAAAGCTTTCTCTCTTATTTTGTAAGCACGAGGAAGACGTTTTTCGACGGTTTTAATTTGTCACGTCCAGCTATACCTTTTCCCACTCATTTTGTTGTCGTTTCTCTGTTTTTGACTCTTGATTTGCTTGTTGGGAGTCTGTCTTTCCGACCCAAGTTTCTTTTTGTGAAGACATCTAACGGTTGGTTAAGGTGTATTTCTCCGTCGAAGGCGACTCTGGTGAAAGTGGTGGTAGCTCTTGGCATCCCTTTCGGTAGTGTTTGTTTAGGGAACCTGTTTTCTCTGACGGAAGATCAATAGTTTGATACCCCGACTTTGAGTTTTTCTCTCGGCCCTGTCACCGATGATTTATGAGATCTTGACGTGATGATAACTTTGCCTCCTCTCTGTATTCCTAAAACCGTCCCCATCCTCCTGTGACTCGAGAGCGACATGCAGTGGAGTTTGAATTTGTTGTCTGTTCTTGTCTTGGCTTTTTTGCCGTTTGTGCTTGCTGATGGGTCTCCTCATCTATGTTTGTTTGTATATTTTTCTTTTGTTCATGATTTGTGGGTTGTTTGTGTTTTGTTTCTGACGGGATCTGCTTTCCCTGTTCTTGGTTATGTTGTTGTACGAGCACTGCGTTTTCCCAGTCGTTTTCTTTCCTCTGTTTTTTTGTTTCGTTGCTGTTGTATCTTGTGTTTTTTTTTTTTTGCTTAATAAAAAGCCGACGTGTTCAATTAAAAAAAAACAAGGTAACAGTCGGACTCTATATATAGTAACCATGTGAAACCTTTAGTCTTTAGCAAAGTGGAAAGCAACCAACATAGTCTTTACCCCCAAAATGTTTGGATACAGAAAATCCGGAGAAGCCGAGATGCTATATTAAGCTACCTAAAAGAGCAACAACTGAAATATATTAATATTTTCACTTTTAATCGATTGAAAATTATAAATTTGTAATTTGAGGGATTGTTTTACTTTTTTCTTTTTGAAAATTTCCTTTCTTCTTAATTTTAATTTTTTGAACAATTTATACTTAGGAGAGAGGAAGGGGGATTGCTCCTACTGGAACTAGAACCCAAGACCCAGGAAAAGAGATTGGATGTCAACAGGAGTCTTTAACCACTTGCTTCAAATTGTGTTGATAATTCCCTTTCTTCTTAATTTTAATTTTTGAAAAGCTTCAAACTATATTTTAAGAAAAACTTTCCGTGCTACACAACTCGAATACTCAAGGATAAATTGAATCAATGAATTTTTCAATTGTCAAATTCATAATTTAATACAACTTTGAGAGCTAAAAGATATTTCAACCATATTTTTAAGGTAAACTACTTGGATGACCACTTAATTATGAGATAAGTTCTATTTTGATCATTGCTTTATTAATTTTATCAACCAAACAACTTAATTATTAAAATACTATCAATTAAGTCACTTGTCGTTAAAATTTAACGGAGGAGGTGATGTGATGGTTAACGGAAATTAGTATAATTACACATTTGATCATTGTTACTTACATATTCTATTAATTTACTCCTTATTTTAATTTAATTCAAAAATTTAATCATCCAATCAGATAATAACACGTGTCACCATTTGATTGAAGTATGTTAAACCTATGTTTTTTATTTTGATATAACAAGTATTTTTAGTTAATATATCCTATTTTAAATAAATTTTTAAGAAAATTGAAATTACATATTTTTAAAGTGACAAGCTTTCGAACAAAATTTGACTGTCTTTAAAGCCAAAATTATTTATAAGTCAATGCTTTTAAGTTTCAAATTTTCATTAAGTTTTTTGGTACTCAAAGAGGCCATTTTGGTCAGTGAGTACCGATACGGTCCTATACGTACCGGTACGGGTTCTTGAATCTGTTTTCCTAAATGGTTAAGGAGTATCGGTACGAACCTTTGCGTACCGGTACGTGACTTTAATTTTTTCTTTACAAATGCTTTGTCAATACCGGTATGGTGCACCCCGTACCGATGCGCTCTAGAGTCTTTGAAATTTTTTAACACATTGAGTACCGATACGGTGAACCTGTACCGATACGGCCTGATGCAATTGCATATTATTTACATTGTGAGTATCGTTACGACCTTGAGTTTACCAATACGCAAAGTTCCACCAAAATTCTAGTGAGCAATTTCAGTACCGGTACAACCATTTGAGTACCGGTACCATTTACTTTGTATCGATACACGACCTTGCATACTAGTACGCCCTATATTACTAACATCTATTTCTTCTTTAGGTAGGTACTGGGTACGGGCCTTCGCGTACTAATACTCATAGTTGCCAAACAACATTTATTGCGGGAAAAACCCTCATCAACAAATATATTCAATATCCCAACTACCAGATGGTTAGAAATGAATGAAAGGATATAAAAACAAGTCTCCAAAGCTTCTTCAAAATAAGACAATAATTCTAAAGCATTCAATCAATATCCAAAGTCGACTAGAGCTTCATTTCATATTTCTATTGTAAAACACTTGAGTGTTCTTATTGTATTTATTCATTATCAAGTGTTTGGGGTGTAAGAGAGAGCTTTATTATTGCAAACATCTACCTAGTGAGGTTTTTTGCATTTGCTTATTTGTTTGTATCTTTGGGAAAGAGTCTCACAAGATTTTAGGTATAAATCTTGGTGAGTGTTGTAAGGTTACTCATTGTCCTTAAAGGAAAGACAAATCGAGTGAATTTGTGAAATCCTTAGTGTGGTAGCTAAGGTAGTGGGTGTAGACTTAGCCTGATATAATAAAAGTATAACCCGACTCTGACCCGACCTAGAAATTTTAATAAAAAACCCAATTAAACCAGACCCATCTCAAAGAAAATTAATAAATATATATATAAATATAAAAATATATATTTATAAATAAACCGAGTTAGGGTAGATCGAGGAATTTCCACCCTAAACTCAAACCCGACCCAACCCAAAAATCAAAAATTCAAAAAAAATGACCCTACCGGATCGTGTCGGGTCAGAACCCATCGAATTTAGTTTTTTTTGCCATCCCTATGTAGACTTCATTGAGGGAGTTGAACCACTCTAAATCCTCTCTTGCAAATTTTTATTCTTCCACTTTCCTTCCAATCTTTTTAAATTTCCAATTCTCCCCCCTCTTGGTCAATTTTGATTGTTCGATAACCTCAATAATTGGTATCAAAGTGAGGTTCAATCGAATGTATTATAACCCGTTGATAAGATCCTAGAAGATTTGAATCGACATCAAAGTCATCCATGACTTCCTCGTCAACTTTCGAGTCTTGGAGTGACTCCTAACCCACGAACAAGCCTTCATTCCTTAATGGAGCAAATTATGCTTATCGGAAGAGTAGAATGGAGCTATTCATTCAAGCTTTTTATCTATGAGCTTGGAAGAGCATCATGAAATGCTACACTACTTCATCTACCGATATAAAGACTTGGAATGATGAAAAGAACAAGATGTTCCAAACCAACGCTAAAGCCATGTACATTTTTTTTCTACACTAGGCCCAGACGAATACAGAAGAGTTTCATCTTGCTCCAACTCTAAATAAATATGGCACAAACTTGAAGTGACTAATGAGGGAATGAATAAAGTTAATGAGACCAAGATCGGCCTCTTCAATCTTAGCTATAAGAACTTAAAGATGGATCCAGATGAAGATATCAAATCAATGTTTGATCGATTCTCCATTATTGTTAATGGATTGAAGAGCTATGAAGAAGTGATTCCAGAAGAGAATCTTATAAGAAAGCTAATTTACTCTATTCTCGAATCATGGTAATAGAAGAAGAAGACCATCATCGAAGCCAAAAATCTCAAGGTCCTCAAGCTAGATGAACTTACTGGATCATTTCTCACTCATGAGTTAATGAAGCAAGGAAATAAAGAAGATGAGAAGAATAAAGATGAAAAGAAGGAGGTTGAGAATAATAAAATTGGAATCGCTCTCAAATCCACCTTAGAGGAGAGTGATTCTAGTGAAGAGGAAGATGAAGAAATGGCTATGTTTGCCAAAAGATTCACAAGGTTAATGAAGTCCAATATAGGAAAAAGATTTCAAAGAAAATAAGGCTACAAGAATGAACCTAAATATAATGACAAAGACCAAATCATTTGCTATGGGTGTAAGAAGTGTCGGAGCACATCAAATTTGATTGTCTCCAGTTAAAGAAGAAGGGTTTTGGGAAGAATAAGAAGAACAAAGCTCACATGGCTACTTGGAGTGATGAACACTCATCCGGTGAGGAAGAGCAAAAGGTAGTCAACCTATGTCTCATGGCACTTGAGAATGATCCTAAGGTAACCTCTAATTCATCTTCATTCGAATTTAAATTTGATGAGCTTCAAAAGGCATATGATGAATTACAAGAGGTATATGATGAGTTAGTTTTGTAATTCAAAGAGTCTATTTTGAAAAATAAGAAAACCATTTTGGATTTGAAAAATGAAAATGACTCTTTATCTAAAACTAAAATGGGACTTGGAAGAAAGTTTAAGGATATGCAAACAAAAGCAAAAGAATTTGAAAAGAAAAATCAAGACTTGTATAACCTATTTTCAAGATTCTGTGATGATCATCAAAAGGAGGTTGATGATCTTAAAGTTTCTATGAACAAAGTTGGAGCTAAACATTTTGAAAAAGGAGAAAATTTGAAGCCCAACTATGTGAAGAGAAACTTTAATGGTTAAAAACATAGATGCCCCTATAGAACCTCTAATGCAAAGGCAATTAGGAGTATTTGGGTTCCTAGGGAACTCATTGTCATCAAAACATTGACCTAATTGCTAAATAGATCCCTAGGTGATGAAAATTTTGAGAGCTAATACTTATGGAACCAAAAGAATTTAGGTACAAAAAATCAAGACGTAACCCTGTGTTTGTAGGGGGAGCATTGCTACAAGGCCAAAAATGCAAGTTTAAATTCGTGGTACCTTGATAGTGGATGCCCAAGACATATGACCGGTGACAATAGTTAGTTCATAGAGCTAAAGCCAAAGAGTGGAGGAGTGGTGACATTTGGTGATAACTCTAAAGCACATTGAAGGAATTGGCTTTATTGGTAATCACTCTTCTATACTCATTGAAAATATTTTATATGTCAACATTTTAAAACATAATCTTTTAAGCATAAGTTAAATTTTTGATAAATGATACAATGTCATATTTGAATCAAATGGTTGTAAAATTGTTGACATTTCATCTAAATGATTATGCTTGTAGGTCATAGAATAGGAAATATCTACATGGTGCATCTAGATGATATTGATGTTTCTAATTTATGCTTAGTTGCTAAAGATGGGCATGATGTTTGGTTGTGACATAGAAAACTAGGACATGCTAACATGAGTGTTTTAGAAAAATTAATTTCTAATAATATAGTAAGATGATTGCCTAAGATTAAATTTTCTCTAGATAAAGTTTGTGATGCATGTGCTAAAGGCAAACACAAAAGAGTTTCTTTTAAATCCATTAATAATGTATCAACTTGTAGGATATTACAATTGATCCATATAGATCTTTTTGGCCCTATTAGGACTATGAGCTTGGGTGGAAAATAATATGCATTTATTTTAGTTGATGATTACTCTAGATTTACTTGGGTTCTATTATTAACTACAAAAGATGAAGATTTATAAAAATTCATCACGTTTCCAAAAGCAAACCAAAATGATGTTAATTACTCTATTTCACATGTTAGGAGTGATCATGTAACCGAATTTCAAAATATTGGTTTTGAAGAATTTTGTAAGTCTAGTGGGATTAGCTATAACTTTTTGGTACCTCGCACCCTTTAACAAAACGAGGTTGTTGGGAGGAAAAAAAGAACTTTAGAAGAAATGGCTAAGACTATGCTTTGTGAAAATAATTTGCCAAATTATTTTTGACAGAAGCCACAAATATTGCATGTTATATTATCAACCGAGTAATGATTAGGTCACTTTTAAATAAAACCCCTATGAGCTTTTCAAAAATAAAAGCCTAACATTAGCTATTTTCATCTTTTTGGATGCATATGTTTTGTTTTAAACAATGGAAAAGACAATCTTAGCAAATTTGAGCTAAAAGTGATGAAGGCATTTTTAGGATATTCTTTAAGTTTTAAAGTTTATCGTGTAATTAATAAAAGAAATTTAGTGGTTGAAGAGTCTATTCATGTTTTCGATGATAACCCACTTTTGGGGAAGAATACTTGTAATGATGATATAGGAATTTTAAATGCTAATGATGGTGAAGGACAATCATCAAAAGTAGAAGAAGAATAATCAAAGGTTAAACCACAATATCCACCTCAAGAAGCTCTAAAGGAGCTATATCTAGAGAAAAGAGAGATCATATACCCAAAGGAGTTCAATTATGTCAAAGGTAGTGGGATTTTGGGTGCTCCATCCAAAGGGGTAACCACTAGACCATCTTTTAGAAATACATGTAATTATGTTGCATTTATCTCATGTGTAAAGCCTAAAGATATCAAAGAAGCATTAGATGATGACTATTAGATTACGGCTATGCAAGAAAAGTTAAATCAATTTCAGAGGAGTAAAGTTTGGACATTAATTGATAGACCTAGTAATAAATCTACTATAGGTGCTAAATGAGTTTTTAGAAACAAACTAGATGGGAGTGGTAACATAGTGAGAAACAAGGCTAGACTTGTTGCTCAAGGTTACACTCAAGAAGAAGGAATTGATTTTGATGAAACCTATGCACTCATAGCTAGAATGGAAGCTATTAGGATGTTACTTGCTTTTGCATGTTTTCATGAATTCAAGCTTTTTTAAATGGATGTCAAAATTACTTTTCTAAATGGTTTTATAAATGAAGAAGTGTATGTTGAACAACCACTTGGTTTTGAAGATCCAAAATTTTCAAACCATATTTCTAAACTTTCAAAAGCTTCATATGGTTTGAAACAAGCTCCTAGAGCTTGGTATGAAAGATTATCGAATTTTCTTATAGAAAAATGTTTTAACAAAGGGAAAATTGATAAAACACTTTTTATAAAAAGAAAAGGAAAAGATATATTAGTAGTTCAAATATACGTTGGATGATATTATTTTTTGTTCTACTAATAGAACTCTTTGTCAAGAATTTGCTAAGTTAATGCAAGGTGAGTTCGAGATGAGCTGTAACACCCTAAAAGTCGGCCTGGTCGAAATTCATTTTTCGATGATTGGAAATTTGATTTCAAAAATTAAGTTAATTCACATGAAAGGTATAAAAGAGACTAATCCGAATTCATAAAGTTTAAGGCTTAAATAAAAAAATTTAAGATTAAGGACTAATTTGTGAGAACTTGGAATCAAGGGCCATTAGCTAAAAAGTGAAGAAAAGAAATAATAAGTTATAAGAACAAGGCATTTAGATTATGAGGACTAGAAGTATAATTAGATCACCTTGTGACTTAATTGAAAGAATTGAAAATATGATTAGTGACTAAATTCTAAAGATTCAAAAATATGGAGACCTAGTATAAAGTTATGAAATTCAAGGGCTAATAATATAATTTAGCCATGACTTTTCTTCATATAAAGGAAAGTTAATATAAGGACATGAAGTGTAATTTTACCTTTTTTCTAAAGTGATGAATATGCCTATTAGGTGCCATATTCTTAAGTTCTTGCTTATTTTTAATTAAATGAAGTGATAAGGCATGGCTAATAAAAACCAATACCCTACGACAAGTGTAAGAGGAAATGAGGGAAGAAATAATTGATTTTGTTATCTTCATCTTCTCCAAATGCTTAAGCAAGAAAGCACCTCTATAAGAATAAGCACACACCTCCATGGATGAATTCTGAAAGCTTAATTTTTTCTTTTCGATTAAGATATTCATCTTCGATTTTAGTTATGTCAAGGTGAAAGTAAAGGAATACCCATAATTAGAGAGAAATCTAAATCCACTAGAAGAAGAAATTATCTTCACGATCAAAATTAGCTTGAAAGGTTTCAATGAGTGTAGTTCATGTTTTTGGATGACATGGTGTCACTCCGATTATTGTTTTATGATTTATTATGTTCATGCATTATCATGACATTCATGACTCACATAGAGCAAGTTGGTGACTACATTCATGGCATGGAAAATCTTGGTAAACTTCTTTGATTATGTTTCATATTATGATGCATTATGTATGTTGGCACGATAAAATCATGAGGAAAAGTAATGACCTAAGCTACATGATGACTTTGCTATGAAAGACCATGACTTATGATACTATGAAATACAATTTATAAATTTCATGTTATCGATACTTATGAATTATCACTCTTTGGAGCCTTATGCTCACTATGATCAAGTATATGAACTCAAGGAGCTAATAACTCATTTATGGAACAAGATCAGGAAATAAAGTCAAGAATTAACATGGACCTTGGACACATTGACATCGTATATGCTTACATGATTTGGAGAGGTTGTGGGGTTCGGGGGAGATGATGGAAGATAAGGGGATTCATGATTATGTACCATGTGCTTTGTGTTATGTGCCATGTATAACACGAACTTATACGGTTAAACACGGAGCAAGCTATCTATGTTCAATGTGATCCAATGGACAATATAATCAAGAAACAAGAAAATCTTAACAAAGAAATATATATATCATGGGTAAAACATAAACAAGACATGGCTATGAAATCCCATAAGTTATAATCAAAACATGATCATGAACTCCAATAAGATACACTCAAGACATGACTACAATAAGACATTTTCAAGATATAAATATAATGTATTAATGTCACCATGTGCTTTGATTTTATTGTTTATATTGTTGCTAGTATGCATTTGATTTGATTGAAATCCATAATTGTTCATATATGATGTTATGCAAGGTTACTACATCACTTAGGCTAAGTAAGCCTAATGCATTCCATTGAAAAACATTTTCAGGATTTTGAGCTTATAAGGATCGAATGTGGATGAAGGTTGCAAGTCACTCCTCAAGCTCCGAGTAATGTTATGCTTTTCCCTATAACTCCTAGAATGGTGGCATATGTCATGGACATGTATATACATATTATGATATAGAAATGTGTATACACTAAGGCATATGACACATGGAACTCGGGATATATGTTGCTTTGTCTTAAGGAATACCCTTTTTGTGTCCATATGATTGTTTTAATAGATATGATTGTTTTAGTAGATATGTTCTAATTGAATATTAAGTATGCCAAGTACGTAAAATTGTGATGTTGGATTTCATGAAACAACCCTTTAGGCATTTGTTAGATAAGACAAGGCATTTGCAAGTAAAATTGAATATGAGCATGCTATTTGACATGTTGAACATGTTAGATATGTGTTTAGGTGATGGTTATTTGATTAAATGCATGGAAAACTAAGTTATGCATGAAATTGAGTATTGAGGTCTTATAGTGGCACTTTTGGCACTATATTAATTAGATCAAGACAAACAAGCTAAAATGAACATGGATTGGTCATAAAGTTAGCTTAACATGTTAAAAATATGTCGTATGATTTTGATATGCCTTGGACATGAATTGGTTTGGTTTCAAGCAAGTTTTGGTATGAAAATCTATCATCTGGTACAGGGCGTACCGGTACCCTATCTGGTGCGTACCAGTATAACTAGATTAAAATTGATCATATGGTGCAAAAAGTACCAGTCTAGTCAATTGTATTAGTACGAAAAGGGGTTATTGGAATTTCAAGTTAAGTAAGGTGTACCGGTACGGTACGGTACCCTAGCATACCAGTATAGGCATATCCGTACGGGCCCCTATATCTGTACTGAATTTGACTACTAGAATTTTGGGATTTGATAGCGTACCGATATGACCCTTCCTCAGTATCGGTATAGAGGTAGTAAATACGGTTACAAACTGAAATAAACTTTTGAACTTTGCATTTTAGTCCTAAAAGAATGTTATGAGCAATTGAAGAAGTTAGAAACCTCTAATTGAGTTAAAAACTGATATGCATGGATATTGAGACCTAAATTTCATGAATTTGCAAATGTGTCTTTTTAAGGACTAATGATTTCTAAAAATTTACATTTTGGTCCCTTAATTTGATATGTTTACTTCTATGACCTCATAATGTTTAATTAAGCTAAAATTTTACAGGGTTGATTATTATAGACTGAATTTCATGATCATGACTCTAATTTTGGATAAGGACTCCTAATTTTTGAAATTATGCTTTAGTCCTTAAAACTTGGATTCTTTGTTTAAAAGACACTAAATCATTGAATCAAGGCTTAATGATAAATAACATGATTGTTTGTTGACATTTATGATTAAATAAGTATGGTATGGCATAGGTAAGTCCTTAATTGTGCAAGAAACCCCTAAATTCCAAATTTTATGAATTAGTCCCTAATTGTTGAATTCAAAATTAAAGATAATCATGTATAAAATTATGGTGATATTAAGTTTACTGATTGCAATATGTTAAGATTCCATGAAATAATGGTTTGTTTATTCGAATCATGTACAAGCACGAGTTTTGCATGCATGTCCTTGATTGGATAAGAACACTTAAACCATGTATATAAATTGGTTCTTATGCTTGCAATTGGATTAAGAAACTAAGCATGTGTGAAACTAAGTATGGCTTGTTTTAATTTTTGTTTTCAGTACGTTATAAAGTACATGGAATTTATGCATTGATTGTCTGAATCATGTACCGTTATATTCAGTTTTGTTTCCTGGTGACACTTCTGATCCAATTTTCTTCCAAACTGGGTAGGGTTGTTATATTTTTGGTATCAGATCTAGAGTTTAGTCAATTCTAAGAGTAAATTAAGTTTATTGCATGGTTGCATGTTGCATATGCCACTTAGAAGTTATAATTCCGTATTGTGTTGTGACTTGCATATGACGATCTTGTAGTTGACAAAATGACAAGAAAGGAAGCAAGGAATGCACTATGCGTATCAAGAATGATTTCAAGTATGACTAGTATGATCCGGTACAAAATGGTCTTCCATTTGTATGGTTGACGATTTTTGGCTTTATTGCTTTTGTGAGGAAAGTATCCCAACCTTGCCCAAATCATATTTGTCAATCTCGTTCATACCGTTAATCATCGTCGCACCAACCTTGTCAAATTATTTTCATATACGTTTGTTTTGAGTCATATCTTCCATAAGGAAGATATTGATTTCTTTTTTGATCTTTCATCTCCTCTTACCAATCCCATCGATGATAAATCCATTTGTAAGTTCAAATTCTATTTCATCAATTAAAAATGGGTGAGCGATCCAAATCGCTAGTGGAGATGATGATGACGACAATGATACTTTGGTCGCTCCGGTTGAGGCATCTCCCGCACCTTCAGTTGCTCCTCCTTTCCTTGATGCCTTGATGACATATCTTGATGGGAAGTTTGTCGCTCTCGAGATGAGCATTGACGCTAGGATCACTTCTATAGAGACCGCGTTCGAAACTGGATTTCTAGTGTTGAGAACGCTCTTGTCGGTTTTCACCATAAGTGCAGGACACATGCAGATAGAGATGGTGACGACGATGGTGGACGAAGATGGTGATAATGATGATGATTCTTCGTCGTCTCACTAATTATTCATCCATACCATATCATTAGACATATTGGCTTTTAGACTTATATTTGCTTATGCTTTTAGATTTATGTTTTGGCATAATGTCAAAAGTAGCCCCCAACGTTTGACCGTTTGGTCACTTTAGCCCCTGTTCTTTTTTTTTATCCAAAGAACCTCCCAACGTTTTAGTTTTGTGCAATTTCCACCCTGGTTGGATGGATACAATCAGTCAACAGGCATTGATCATCTATGGCTGACGTGGCTTGCAGACATGGCCTGCGGAGTTGATGTGGCACTGCCACGTGTTGTATGACTTGGCACCGATGCCACACAAGAAAATTTTTTAAATTATTTTTCAGGAATTACAACCACTAAGAAGATGACACGTGTCATCCTCCTAGTGGCTTGATTTTGGGCAAATGAAAATATTGTTACTGGGGGGACTCAAACCCGGGGACTATAGAATGCGGTGCTCTCCCCAAACCATCAGGCCAAAACCTTCATTTGATATATGTTTTCGCATATAATTTACTTAATCTGTTTTGAGAATTCTTTCCACATCCTCCCATTTCGAAGGCAACGTTCTAACATCATTGTCTTCGATAGATACATCTTTTAAGCATGTTAAAAAACGCTTAATGCAAAGTTCATCAACATGCTTAGCTTTTGTATTCAATGATTTGATGCACTGTTTTGGCATATTCAATCCAATGAACCCAACACCCTTCATAAGCCTTGTCGTGGATGCAAACAAATCTTTGTGCCTAACAAAATGGATAGCTTTCCCCAAAACAAGATAAAATGAAGAAAATAGCTACAGAGAACGATAGAAAAACCCATCTTTCAAACAATTTATTGACCCTTTTGGACATCCTTTCCCTCAAACCAAAACAACCAATCTTATTTTGTTCAAAGTTTAGCCCTTTGTGGCACTGTGTAAAGCTGGGCTAAAAGGGTAAGACTTTTTGGGTTTGTTTCTGGTGATTGAGAGAGTGAATTAAGAAAGGGACTGCTTCTTTGAGCCACCTGGGTGCTTTTCCAAGCCTAGAAGTTTTGAATTTTCGTGATAATGGCGTGGCGGTGAGTCAAAAAGGTTGGAGTCATAGCGAGTTCCGCGTTCTTCAGCTAACGGTAATGGCGGTAGCATAAGGCATATCAGTGCTTCATCTTTGACACCTTTTTATAGTGGGAGAAGTTGCCTTCGAAATGGGAGAATGTGGAAAGAATTCTCAAAACAGATTAAGTAAATTATCTGCGAAAACATATACCAAACGAAGGCTTTTTCCTGATGGTTTGGGGAGCCCATTGCATTCCCTAGTTCTCGGGTTTGAGTTCCCCCTCAACAACATTTTTGTTTGCCCAAAATCAAGCCACTGGAAGGATGACACATGTCATCTTCTTAGTGGTTGTAATTTTTAAAAAACAATTTAAAAAAAAATTCTTGTGTGGCAACGTTGCCACATCATACGACACGTGACAGTACCACGTCAACTCTGCAGGCTATATCTGCAAGCCACGTCATCCAACCAGGGTGGAAATTGCACAAAACTGAAACGTTGTGAGGTTCTCTGGATCAAAAAAAAGAATAGGGACTAAAGGACCAAAAGGTCAAACGCTGGGGGCTATTTTTGACATTATGCCTTATGTTTTTGCACCTATGATGGATTTTTAGGATATTCTCTATGACTTAGTTTGATACTATGTTGGATTTCTACTTTAGTATTTTTGGATATTATTGCTTTGGATTTATGATATTATTGTGGAGATTATGCCTTGGTTTTATTTTAACTTTTGGAGCATTATATTGCCTTATTGATTTTGATCTAACAAAAAAGAGGGAGAAGTGAGTTATAAAATTTTTTCAAATCTTTTCAAGCCTTGTAGTAAACAAGAAAGGGGGCTTAAAAAATTATTTGATTTTTTATATAAAAAATGAAGAGATTGTTAAACCTATATTTTTTATTTTGATATAACAAGTATTTTAAATAAATCCTATTTTTAAATAAATTTTGAAGAAAATTGAAATTACTCATATTTTTAAAGTGACAAGCATTCTAACAAAATTTGACTGTCTTTAAAGCCAAAATTATTTATAATTCAATCCTTTTAAGTTTCAAATTTTCTTCAAGTCTTTTGGTACTCAAAGAGACCATTTTGGTCAGTGAGTACCAACAAGGCCCTATGCGTACCGATACGGATTATTGGATCTGTTTTCCAAAATGGTTAAGGAGTACCGGTACAGACCATTGCATATCGGTTTGGACCTTTAATTTTTTTATTTACGAATACTTTGTCAGTTGCGGTATGGTGCACCCCGTACCGATATGCCCTAGAATCTTCAAAAAATTTTAACACAGTGAGCACCGGTACGGCAAACCCTGTATCGATACGGTCTGATGCAATGGTATATTATTTACATTGTGAGTACCGGTACAACCTTGAGCGTACAAATACACAAAGTTTCACCAAAATTCTAGTGAGCAATTTCAGTACCGGTACGACCATTTAATTATCGGTACTCCTTACTCCGTACCGATACGCGGCCTTGCATATCGGTACGCCCTGTAGTACTAATAACTATTTCTTCTCTAGGTGTGTACCAATACGGGCCTTCGCGTACCGATACTCATAGTTGCCAGATAACATTTATTGCGGAAAAAACTCTTCTCAGCGGCTATATTCAATATCCAACTACCCCAAGCGATTAGAAATCAATGTGAGGATATAAAAACAAGTCTCCAAAACTTCTTCAAAATAAGACAATAATTCTAAAGCATTCCATCAATATCCAAAATCTACTTGAACTTTACTTCATAAGCCGCATTTCGATTATTCGATCAATTCAATAAAGTATTTTACTCATGATTTTAGTTTATTTTGATGAAAAATTTAGAAACCAGGTGTTGTTTCCAAAGGGATTTGATCTTAAGCCGCACAGGAGGAATGGAAAGGCTTCAACCACTAAGCCAATAGCTTTTATTAAACTTTTTTTTTGTGAAAATTAAAGAGGTAAAATAGGAGTAGAGATGAGATTCAAATCCAATTCTATTAAATACTAATAAGGGGACATTATCACTAAGTCAAGTCCAATGTTTAATATAATTTAACAATATTATATATATGTTAAACTACAATTAGTAAACTATTAATATAATATATAATATATAATATTATATTCTTAATTTAATAATATAGTGTTATATATACTTAAATTTTCTAGTTGTATAAATTAATAGTTTAAAGGCTTAAGGGTTATTTTTCCTTTGAGTTCGCACTAAATAATCAATTTAGTCCATCCGTGAAAAACACACACAATTAAGCTCCCGAACTCACAAATTGCATCAATTTAACCTATTGACTAACGTTGATAGTTAATGTGCTGACGTGACAATTAACAGTCCTAACGTGTGAATGAAGACGTGGTAGAGGGGTAATATTTGCTTTTTTAGGAATTTCGGGGGGGGGGATTGATTTTTTAAGGAGTTCGAGGACATAATTAATTTTTATGTCATATTTTTTAAAAATTAAGAAATTAGAATATTTAAAATAAAAAATACTATTAAGATTTTTTAAAAAATTAAGTGAAATTTTAAAATTTTAAAAAATATAAAAACCTATAAAATAATAAATTATAATTTATTAAAAAGTCAAAATTTAAAAATATTTATAAAAGGTTAAAGTATAAATAAAAATAAAATTATACTGAAAATGGACATTATAAAAAAATTAAAAAATAGATATTTAAAAGTATTTATATTATTGTGTTTTATAGTATTTTTATTTTTAATATTTTTCATATATTTTAAAAATATTGTAACAATGTATTTATATTTTAAATATTTTAATTTTTTATATTAAATATTACATAAAAAATTAATTCGGCCCTCAAACTTCCTAGAAAATCAATTTTATCCTTGAACTTTCTAAAACAATAAATTTTGCCTTCGAACCTCCTGAAAAAATCAAATGTTTCCCCTTTGCCACGTCAACATTCACACGTGGCCTACCACGTCAACATCGTTAACATCCACATCAGCACATTAACGGAAAATGTTAGTCAAAGAGCTAAATTGACGTAATTCGTGAGTTCGATGACCTAATAGGATCATTTTTTCGCGGTTGCGTTAAATTGATTATTTGGTACGAACTCATAGGCAAAAATATCCCTTAAGCCTAGTTTAAACTATTAATAATTTAATACATAAAATACTAATGTTTTTTTACATATTAATCAAACGACTTTATTGATAAACAAAAATAAAAATAAATCTTAAATTTTTTTAGAATATCAAAAAACGACAAGAAAAAAAATGGTAAATCTAAAAATAAAAGATAAGCATTGCACCAGTCAGGTCACACTTCCTCTCTGCACCAAAGAAAATCTCTATTGTCCATTGTAGGAAGAGTTCTTGGGGAGTTGTCAAAACACGAACTAGATGAAATCCCCAAAATTGGCAGCAACCATCTTTCACGCATATTCCCAAAAAACGATGATTCGCTATAAATTATATCGGCAAACAATCCAAAAGGGGATCAAACTCTATTTTACCACCGACAAACACTCAGAAACAAGCATCGTGAGGATCACCATAACAAACACCAAAAACCTACAAAGTAACCATAGAAACGAGTCATAAGGCAGAGATGTGCCATAAAAGTAGAGAAAACATGTCATAGAGACAGAAAAAACGCAACAACATATGCGAAAAACAAATAAAAAATAAACAAAATATGAATCATTGGCGGTCAACAACCAACACCAAGATTGATGTCGCCGCCGATTAGGCAAAAAACAAATAAAAAACAAGCCGATAGTGCTCAAAGGAAAAAAAGGAGAAGCGCAACTAAATACTATTATATTATTAAATATGCTAATAGTTTATTAATGTATATAATAAACTATTAATATAATATATGTTGAAAATAATAAATATTATTTAATATAAAAAAATATTATATATTATTAAATTAAGAATATTATATCATATATTTTATATATTAATAGTAGACTTGGCTAAAAAATAATGCTCTTTTATAATTGCTTAATAGGCTTGGGTTTGAATCTCACCACCACTATGTTTTACCTCTTTAATTATCACCCAAGATAAAAGTTTTAATAAAAGTTGTTGTACACTTTAAATGAAGAAGAGTAATTGGCTCAGCGGTTGAACCCTTTCATTCCTCTCATGTGGCATGAGATCTAATCTTTTGCAGACCTAATTTAGCTTCGAAATTGTTTCTCCAATCAGATGATAATATGGAGGATTAATTTTTTAATTAAATTAAAATTATAATTAAATTAATAGTGCAACACCCCTACTCAGTCTAGAACAAAAACGAGTCAGAGATGTCATCGAAAATTTAAACCCAAGTTCAAAGCAAATCAACCAATTATTAGAGAACACAAGTTATTTAATTTTGATTTAACATTAGAGACCAATTTGCAACGTTTTCAAAGTTTAGGGATTAAAATATATTTTTTAAAGTTTAAGGATTTAACAGAAAACATCTCCTAACTTTTATTTTTATTGAATTTTGTCTTATTAAATCATAATCATGTTGATTATTGACTTAAGAGTCTTAATTTACAATCAGGGACCAAACTATAATTACTGAAAATTTAAGGTCTTTTTAACCAAGTAAGAACACACTTATGAAATTTACATCAATTCATGCATATTTGTCAAATTTTAGCTCATTTAGGTGTCTAGAACTCATTTAATTAATCCATATAGTAATTAGGACTGAAATGCAAAGATAACAAAACTGAAACAGCTCATGACTAACTTAACTAGCATGGGTATCGGAACTCGAGTACTCGTACCGATACGCTAACATAATTTCAAATTTTAGTAGCTCATTTTCATATCGGTACTGGCATCCATACTGGTACTTGATAGTACCGTACCGATACGCAACATTATCATACTGGTACGCTCTACACCATTTTGCAATTTTAGTTTAGCCGTACCGGTACGCACAGATACTGTACCGGTACGCTATGCAATTTCTGCATATTTTCTACCAAAAATCAGAATTTAAATTGTTCAAGAGGGCTTTAAATCGCCCTAAACATGTCTTTAAGACTTTATACTTATTTAGACAAAGTAGTCGTGTGATCAATATCAAATTTCTCCCTACCAATCTAATAACACAAGAGTCCAAAGTTAAAAACTAAATGTGCATACTTCATACATAACCTTCTCATACCATATCTTATTTCATGTTTCAAAGACACAAACTTACCATATTATATTCTAAGTCTTAACTTCACTAATCACATATTAATGCAAGCATAACTAGCACCATTCATGTTATATTCCTTTAACCTTCTAAACACCACTTACTAACCATCCAAACATACACATCAAGTGTAACACATACTTACCAAGCATAATAAATACTTACTTTGCTTATAAATAATCCTTATCTTGCCTAAGCATAGTAGACATCCAATAAGCTTACCTTGCCTATTACATATTCATAGAAAAGCATATTCATCCATACTAATCATGTACACATCGATTTAAGTTATAATCCACTTCAATGTTCATGAATTAAACTTACCCTTCAATGACCTATTCACAAATTGCAGTCTTACATGCACATACAACCAAAACATGATCAAGTATAGCATGTCATACCATTTCAAAGTTCATACTTACCAAACAGATCATGAACTTGTCAAAAATAATTAAACAAACTTTACTTGACTCGAAACAAAACATGTGATGCTATGATGCATCATGCAATACTAAGTTCATATGCCACCACTAGGAGTTAGACGAAAGAGGACATTACTCAATGCTCAAAAGGGGTGACTTACAACTCCTCTGACACGATCTAATCACTACAGAGTCGAATAACCTGGAATGTATTTAATGAAACAAAGTAAGCTTACATAGCTTAGTGAGGTAGTAATCTTTAATATAAATGATATACAATGCTTTAATTTCTGTATACAAAAGGATTATAATCAAAGTGTGACATTAAAGCATACATAGCATGACCATTTTAACTTCCCTAGGCATATACATATTCATATGCATACTCATATTCATGTTTATACTAAATTTCATAACAATAGTTATAAGATTTCATTACTTTCCTTATTGAAATTTATTCTTATAAGTTCACAACCATAAGCCTAAGTTTTCTTTCATTTTCCCTTGGATCACAATTAACATAAGGATACACAATTTCCTAACCAACTGTCGTCAATAACTAAAAAGGCAAATTCCTCCAAATGTTGCCAATGACCAAAACAACATTCCTCTTACCGTTGTCAATAAGGATCATAATCCTCCGGATCATAATTAGGGGTGATCATATCTGGGTACCAAAACCTCGGCCCCTTACTCGGCCCATAAAAATCGGGTGCCCGTAAAATCTGGATACCCACTAATCTGGGTAACAGGTACCCGAAAATTATGTTTTTTTTCCTAACTATCCATCCCTCTTTTAATTTTCTCTCTTTCTTTAACTCGTTTCAACTTTCAAGTATTCTGCTTATCTAGTACCTAAGCATGTCTAGCTTTCAACCACAATTTCACTCTTTTAGTTATGTTCTTGGTTTTCCCATTTGGTTTATTCCCGCATTGTTTTTGCTCTGTTTTATTATAATAAAAAAACTAGGAAATGGATCAGCTTCCTGGGAGGATAATTCTTCCAGATACATTAATGCTGGGAACGGTTGTTGATCTCCATGCAAATGGCAATGATTTGGGGTCAAAGCGCCATTGTTTGACCATGTGTTTGATGCTTTTCATGGAGAGGGTTTACATGGAAAATGTACAAATGGAAACCATTAAAAGATGATGCCGACTTGAGAAACTCAGCTTATCCCAAGGTGCAATGAAAAAGATGTCCTTTAATTTTCCCTGTTCGTTAACATTTTATTTTTCCCTGTTCGGGCAGCAGAGGATTCAGTCTCATCAAGCAGAAAAAGCTAGTGTGTTGTAGTAAAATAGTAAAAAATAAAATAAAAAATAGTCAAACTTGGTATCGGGTAGTCGGGTACCCGGATAAAGAATATTTTGTGACCTGGGCCCGACTAAGATACCCGAAAAAAATAACGGGTCAAATATCTGGCTTGAAAATTCGAGTACTTTTATTAAAAATACCCTGTAGTTTTTAATCGGGTATACTGACCGGCGGATCGAGTATTTTTAAACACTCTTAATCATAATCCACACTACACAATGAGCTCAATGAATTCTCTTATATGCCAATTGCACCTAAAATTAATTTGTATCCAAGTTTGTCAATTAATTCACATTTTAATTCATAAGTGAACTTATAGCTCTAAAATACCATAACATAATTTCATAGTGAGGTTGAAGCTCCAAAATATCATAATATAATTTAAGAGTGTAATTTATAGCTTAATTCATATTAAGTTCAATGCTCCTTAGTATCAAATTTATCATATCATGCTTATATCCAATCAAAATTTCACATTTCATAACTTATCACATTATAACAAGGCATAAGCAATACTCTTAGAAAACAAGAAACAAAGAAATAAGCTTACCAAGCTTGCCACATATTGGTTTGCCACCAAAGTTGCTCTAAGTGAGCTTGTTCAACATGACATACAAATATAATATAGGAACATAAATAAATGCATTCGGTATGGCATCGAGCCAATTCTGAAACTCAAACTACACTCACCAAAGTTCATGGAACGATCTGAAACACTAAATCGAGCTAGTTTCCCTTTGTTTTCATTGCCAAAATGAGGATTTCATAACCGTAGCTTGATCTAATCATAAGGTTTAACATGAATCCACCAGTAAACAATTAAACACATAAAATCCTAGGCTTAAAATAATTTGACAAGATTTCGATTGTTCAAAGCTTTAGGCTTTGCTATTCTCATAGTCCAAAAATTATAAGAAAAATACTACAAGCTTAAAATTCACTATAGATTGGATATAGATCCTTGTTTAATCAAAAGCTTAAGGTATGGAAGAATTACCCATAACCACTTAAGCTTAAAACTTAATGAAAATAATACTAGGTGATAGCCAAGATTGCAAACTTACTAAATATGATATCAATTTGAGAAATTGGTGGCTAGATAGCAATGAATTTTAAATTGAAGCTTAAGGTTCACCAAGGATTCAACTATGGCTTCCGAAAGTTTGATGAAGATGACATCGGTGGCTAAATCCCTTTTCTCCCTTTAATTTCCTCTTGCCTTGGGTTTTACCCCATTTATCTCTAATTTCCTTTTTTTTTACTACAAATCATCACATAGGGACACATGGAAATGACTCATCTTCAAAAGACAAATGGTTAAATCCAAACACAAATCCTTGAACTTTCTACCTTTTCACTTATTCCCTATATTTTACATCTTTCCAAAATAATCACTAGATATCTTTTAATTTAATTACACACTTAATGACTACAATTTCCTATCACTTGCACTAACGATCTAACACTTCATATCCTTACAATTTAGTCCTTGATTCTTTAAAACTCAAAATTGAACTTAATTAATTAGAATTAATCAGATCGAGATATTCAGGGGCGGGATTTTATTCTATCGTCAGAAATCGTAGATCTACTAAACTGGTTTTTGGGGTATTACAAGTCTTCACCCTTTAAGAAAATTCGAAGATGAATTTTCTCCAGAACTTAGGAAATCGTGGATCTACTGAGTCGGTTTTTAATTTCTATTTATTGAAGTGTTCTAGAACGTTCTTCCATTTCTTACTGATTGGTCGCAAAATTTGACTTTTTTATTGGCTAAATTACGTAAATCATCATTGAACTTTACTCTCAAACCTATTTTAGTCATTGAAGTTTTAAAATGTTCAATTTACTTATTGAAGTTTAGACATTGAACTTTTTTGTCACTCTTCCGTTAATTTTTTGACGGCGTTCATTTATTGGTGAACGAAAGAACTTCTCCAATATCCGAATGGTGAAAAGCTTCATCGGCACGAGAGAAGTAATATACTAGGAAATGGTCCTCATCCGATGACAGACGAGGGAGATTACTAAGAGAGAAACCGAAAGGTTTTTGCTCAATCCGTGGACTTCAAGACACTTTTTGACGATATGGAGGTCGGATTCGAAATCAGGGGGTGAGACGAAGCGACTGATTAAATTTGATACCGAACGACGACGGCGACGGTGAACGGTGGGGTGACCAAAAACATTCAATGTCTAAACTTTAATGACCAAAAACATTCAATTTGTAAACTTCAGTGAGTAAATTGAATGTTTTAAAACTTCAGTGACTAAAATAGTTTTGAGTAAAGTTTAATAATGATTTATGCTTTGAGGATGGGTACACATATAGGCATTTTTAGTCAATCTTTGATTATAATTTGTATATGAATGGACACAAATAAAATTTCTAGATGGACACAACTAGTAAAATGATTAATAATAGAAGGAAATACATATTTCAAGATGGGCGTTTATCGACCTTGCTCCCATCGCGGATCTGCCGCTGATTTTAACATGCTGTAAAAAAACTCCGCTACTCCATTGAAATAGATTTAGTACATCGTGCCAATCTACATTTAGTGACCATTTCACGTGTATTTTTCCGGCTAATATTATGATTTTTCCCTTGTCTCATGGAGTGTTAAACGGGTATAATGGCGCTGCCATTATTGAAAGTAAATGAGTAGTGGCTAAGGTTGAACAAAAAGAAAAAGTAATCGCTAAGGCATTGAATAGCAATTAAAATAATGCGCATTGACCGTTGTGTATGGTCCATTATCACCCACAACTTTTTCATAATAGCTAAGCATTTAGCATACCCTTATCATATAACGAGTTACTTTGATAGAAAAAAAAATATTGTTGTACCTCTGTCAAACACCTTCGGAGAATTACTGTGGCTCTCCGCCCGTCCCGCGACGAGTGAACCACCAAGTCTCATCTCTGTGTCATGCTCCAAGCATCACGAAATTCAAAGCCCCTCCTCCGGACGTCTTTTACACCTCCAGACCCATAAGCTTTGGAGACCATTGCGCTGGGAAAAGACATCCATCAAACCCGACTAAGCCCGCAGACTAACAACCGAGCTACTACATGTCGGTCCATCAGTAGCCATCACTAGACCTGGCGCAGTCTCATCAAGCATCACTTCATCTACAATACCAAGAGGATATAGATACCCTCAAGACCGAAGACAAAGGGGATGACAATTCGACATTGGCCTTTCTCCTCCTCTTTCCCCTCTCCTCTATGATTCCGACCACCATCTCTACATTGTTCGAGGCTCTAGGCCCCAAGTCAACCAAGGGTGAACTGCCCGATTCTACAGTTTACCATCGTCTTCTGTGGCTCTTCGCCTATCTCACAATAGGTGAACCACCCATTCTTGTCCTCAAACCTTCCTTCGCCAGCCACCTCAACCTCATTGTCTAGTGTTTTCCAAAATCAGCATCAATAATTGGTGTTGTGAGCATGGAGATCTTCCCGACCAAAAGAATCAGTCGAGATGCTTCCTCATAGGCAACCATCCCAAGATGACTGATTCATCGCCAAACCTGCTCGGCATGCCTAGTTTTTTCGACTGGTAACAGCGAAAGACTAGTCCAGTATGTCGGCATCTAACGAAATGGGGAAGTTCGATCTTGCGACTGTGACCGCTAGAGACGACATTAATTCACACACAATGGTCAGTCCAGCCAGAGTGAAGAAAGAGGTTTTTGATTCACCACCGGTTGTCAGTTCATCGTTGATAGAGTTTTATTTCCCACTGAGTTGTTTGACAAGTCACCATTGTCGGCACTTGCCCCGACGCCAGTTTCCTCGCCTACACCAGTACCGAATCTATCTTCATTGTTCAAAGCACCCTCACCGATTATCGCTTCACCACCGGCTCCACCAAGCGACACCCCCTCACTTTGAGGGTCTATGAAATACCCTCTCCATCGACCTTTACAAAAGCAATGTGAGTTTAAAAATTGTTGAAGGTATCTGATGACTCCTCTTGAGTATTTCAGGAAAGAATATTACAACCTCTACGCTTCCGGAGCATCTGCCCGCCTTCAAACATGCACTCATCCTCCGCAAGAGCACTACAATGGCACCACCATTCGTAAACACTTCTAGCCGACATGAGCATCGAAGCCTCCGCTAAATGGTATTGAGTTGTTTACTTCAACATTAAAGTGTTGCAAAGGGACAATTAATCTACAAATGACTGCTCTCCAACATTCAAGGCACCTAACTTGGAACTCTCCCAGAGGCTCCTCTACAAATGATCTCTCCACAACTATTCTCCTACAAATGATTTCCTCTACAAAACTATAAGGTACATGGGCTAGCCCATTGGTACATAAAGCATCCCGGAGAATTGGTACCTCCTGAACAAGTGCTTAAACTGTTACGGATGAATGAATATACGAATGAATGAATATGCGAATAAATGAATGAATGCAAATGAGTAAATCTCCATCCTTCGACATTGCCACTATGCGGGCATGACGAGTCGTCCCCGCCTATTCGACACCTTTGAAATCATGATTATTTCTACAAATCTCAAAGCACACCCACTCAATTACCGATTGTCTCTACAAAAGCTATCGATTGTTTCTACAGAAGTTTGTTTCTATAAAAATAATGAGATACCTTCGTCCATCTAGTGCCAATGCACTACGTTTCTATAAGGACTTTAAGATGCCTCTATCTATTTGATGCTCGAAGCATCGCGATGCTACAAAAACAGAGAGGATACCTCTGCGCTTCTCTAGAGAAACCCTCCAAGAGCATAAAAGGAGAAGCATCCACTCATAGCGTTCTATGCTACAAGAGTGTTGGGAAGAGCTTCACTCTATAGCGCTCGATTCTACAAGGGTGCGAGATGCCTCAATCCCACACATGATAGACTCTCTAAGGGTTTGAGATGCCTCTGCGTGGAGATACCTCCGCCCCTACTTACAATTAATTCTACAAAGGGCAAGGAGACGATGGACTCTACGATTTATTTCTCCAAGGGCATCGAGATATGCTTCGCCCATATTATGTTTGATTCTCTAAGGGCGTCGAGATAAACTCCGCCCGCATTATGATTATTTCTCTAAGGGCATCGAGATAAGCTCTGCTCGTATTATGATTATTTCTCCAAGGGAGTCGAGATAAGCTCCGCCCATATGATATTTGTTTCTCCAAGGGCGTCAAGCAAGGCTCTGCCCATATGATATTTGTTTCTCTGAGGGCATCGAGCAAGGCTCTGCCCATATAATATTTGTTTCTCTGAGGGCATCGAGCAAGGTTCCACCCATATGATATTTAACTCTCCTAGGGCGTCGAGCAATGGTCCACCCATATCATATTACGGTTTTCCAAGGGCATTAGATAAGCTCTGCCCATGTAAGTTTATTTCTCCTATAGCGTCGAGTCACCTCTACTTATCCGCCCAGTTCACTACTGATTCTCCAAGGACATAAGCATCAGATCCCCACAAATGTTAAGACCCTTCACTAAGAGCACAACGATACCTTCACCCCCTCCTTGCTTCAACATACCTTTGCTCCAAAACCAGCGAATCAACAAAGTCTCAGCTTGTGGCACTTTATAGCACTCCTTCGACTAAAGAGCGGAATGGTGTTGTTCCTCTGCCAAACACCTCCGAAAAACTATTGTAGCTCTTTGCCTATCCCGCGACGGGTGAACCACAAAGTCTCATTTTTGCGCCATGCTCCAAGCATCACAAAACTCGAAGCCTCTCCTCAGGATGTCTTCTACACCTTCCAACTCATAAGCTCTAGAGACCACTCCGCTGGGACAAGAAAGCCATCAAACTCGACTGAGCCTATAGATTGACAGTCAAGCTATTACCTGCCGGTCTATTAGTAGCCATCGCTAGACCTGGCGTAGTCTCATTAAACATAACTCCATCTACAACACAAAGGAAATATATAAATACCCCCAAGATCGAAGACAAAGGGAACGACAATTCGACATTGGCCTTTCTCCTCCTCTATCCCCTCTCCTATATTATTCTGACCACCATCTCTACATTGTTTGCGGCTCGGCCCCAAGTCAACCAGGGATGAACTGTCCGATTCTACAATCCACTATCGTCTTCTGTGGCTCTCCGCCTATCTCACAATAGGTGAACCACCCTTCCTCGTCCCCAGACCTTCCTTTGCCAGCCACCTCAATCTCCTTGTCTGGTGTCGCCCAAAATCGACATCAACATATATATTTTAGCATACTTGAGTTCACACAGGAGGCGGATACACCCAGCTTTAGTGGAGAGCATCCACATCCCTTTTTTTGAAAATATAGGTTTGATTTGGTATTATTTTTCTTCTAAAAAATTAATTTTGTTTAGTGTGTAAAGGAAAAAAAATGCATACCCATTTAAAAAAATTGTTTTGGACACCCACTTTTGAATTTATGAATCCACCACGGGTTTACACACTTGTGTTTGTAGAATCCAAATCGTTTTCCCCTTTCCATGTCCTTATTTATGTTCTCACTATTAAATAAATAAGTTTAGAGTTTAGGATTAGATTTTAAAAAGGTATAGTGTGTTTTTTAGTATTTAAAGTATATAATTTAAAGTTATGGATTAAAATGTAATTTTTTAATATTGCGGCACGAAAAAATACCAAAAAATAGAATATTTTTATCGACGTGTACCTTATTTAAAATTAAAATAAATTTGAAAATTAATTATTTTTTAATTCACCATTAACAATGGGGCCAATGATTGCTACCTTCGGTAATCGTACCGCAACCTCAAACTCAGAGCTGGAGTGTCAGTACCAAGTGGTTTCTGTTTCATTGGATCATTTGGATAACTTCATTCAGTCGTCAGCTCACTTAATTTGTCTCTCTATGCCCTTTTTCTGTTTTCTTGCCTTGAAAGCATGAAAAATCTTTAACAATTTACGAAAAGAACAAAAAATCCCATCATTCCGTGTCAATATCTTAACCAAAACAAAGATTCTCGGGTACATTTCAAAACAACAAACTCTTTAAATCCCCCCCAAAATAACCATTTTATCAATCAATCCATAGTGAAAACTTATACTCAAAAACTGTAGCAATGGCTAACAAATTCATATACTTTTGCCTCTTCTGTAGCTTAGTGGTATTAACTCAGTCAGCCCCTGAGGGTTCACTTGTCACTCAACTTCCTGGGTTTTCGGGCACTTTTCCTTCAAAGCACTACTCTGGGTATTCCCTGAATTCAATATTTTCGTTATAAAAATTCCATCTTTTTCCCCAGTTCATTGCTTTTTCTTGTTTCCTATAAAATGGGAATCACAAAAATTGATGGGTCAAACTCCTTATTCTTTTTTGGTTCATGAAGGTATGTGAATATTGATCAAAATCATGGCAAGAACTTGTTTTACTATTTTGTGGAATCTGAAAGGAAGCCCTCAGATGATCCTGTCGTGCTTTGGCTCAATGGTGGACCTGTATGCTCCAGCTTCGACGGCTTTTTTTTACGAGCATGGTATATTGTTATATGAAACAGAAAATGTTTCATATTTTTCATCTGGCATTGAGATATTTCATATTTATCTTAGACTTTGACAAGTATCTGTTTTTCCTCCTTGAATTGTTCATTACAGGCCCTTTCAATTTTGAAGCAGCAAAGGCAAATGAGAGTTTGCCCCAATTGCATCTCAATCTCTATAGTTGGTCCAAGGTTGTAAATTTTTACTTTTGTTTGATAGGAGAATTGGTTTGTTTATGTTCATTTCCCCAATTGTGGTAAAAATATAGTTCACGGTCTTTTTTTACTTTTCATTTTAGGTCTCCAACATTAAATATTTAGATTCTCCAGTTGGGGTCGGGTTTTCCTATTCGAAGAATCAGAGCGATTATATTACTGGTGACCTACAAACTGCCATTGACACCCATGCATTTCTGCTCGAGGAGTACAATAAATATTTCTCATTATGGCTCGAGTTCTTTATTTGCTGAGATACTTAAGTATCTGTCGTGTGACAGTGGTTTGAGCTATACCCCGAGTTCCTCTCGAACCCCTTTTTCATTGCCGGAGGGTCATATGCTGAAGTATATGTGCATACTCTTTCTTTCGAAGTAATTAAAGGTATATGTATATCCTCTTAGTTTAGACTTTAACAAGTTAAAAGGATGAATCTAAAGTGCATAATGAACTTTTTACAGGAATTGATGCTCACACAAAGCCTGTTCTTAATTTCAAGGTACAAGTTTCTACGAAAACTATTTTGATTGATATTTAAACTTTGAACATGTGCATTCTAGCTGCAATTTGAATATGTCACGCACAGGGATATTTAGTGGGAAACGGAGTTGCGGATGATGAATTTGATGGCAATGCTCTTGTTCCGTTTACTCATGGCATGGGCCTCATCTCAGATGACCTATACGAGGTGCATGGATCAGTCCTTGATATTGATATATCTTGTTTTACTGCTAGTTCCTTTTGCCTTTATGACACTAGATTGTCCATTCAACCACTCCTTGTGCAACTATAGTGCACCTAAAAACATAAGTTTTTGTACTTCATTCACCAAAATTCTTGAACTTTTACAAAGTTTTTATTTGTTTCTTTGGATTTTTCTTGAAAGTTTCCGGGTTATTATTGGAAGCTGTTGCATTCTAACTTGTTATAAGTGCTAATCTTAAAAAGAAAGGTCATAGTTCTTTTTCCTGAAAACATAGTTCTGATATTTCAATCTACATATTTTTAGGAAGCTAAAAATGAGTGCAAGAGTAATTTCAATAATCCACTCACTGAAACCTGTGAGGGCAAACTGGATAAAGTTGATCAGGTAATAGCCTATTTAATTGCTTATTCATATTGATTAACGGAAAGTTCGGATAATTAGAACTTGCATTCTCTTTGATTTGCTTCTGAGCTTTTGACTAATTGCAGAACATAAGGGATTTAAACATATACAACATCCTAGAACCTTGTTATCATAGCCCCGAAACACCTGAGATTACAGATATCAAGATCAGACTACCTTCGAGCTTCTGGAAGCTCGGTGAGACCGACAGGCCTCTTGCTGTAAGAGAAAGGATGTTTGGTCGTGCCTGGCCTATTAGAGCTCCTGTAAGAGATGGAATTGTTCCAACATGGCCACAACTTCTCAATAGCCTAAGTGTTCCATGCACTGTAAGTTTAACTTATTGTCTGTGAACATTGCTTTTTTGCATCTTGTTTCATATGAATTTTATAGCTTTGCCCTTAAGGAGTTTCCGATGTCAATAACCATCAGTTTTGTGGTTTCCTCTGCTCTTTGGTGTGCTATGATATTCCTTTTGTGCATTCGACTCGTATAACCTATGTGGATTTTCTTATTTATTTGTTATTCATCTCGAACTATCTTATTGGAAACAAAATGATAACTTACATAATATTTTATATCAATTGTTTAGGATGATGAAGTAGCAACAAAATGGCTGAATGATCCTGCAGTTAGGAAGGCAGTTCATGCTGAGAAGGTAAGCACTTTCAAAATCATTACTCTCCGGATTTTCCAATAAAAGAATTTTATGATCCTTCCGACACATAGGAGACTGCGGTCGGGAAATGGGAGTTATGTACGGACAACGTCTTATATAATCATGATGCCAGTAGCATGATCAAGTATCACAAGAATCTTACTTTCAGGGGATTTCGAGCACTCATATACAGGTAAATCTCCATTTCTAATGTTGTAAGTTCCTTTTACTGAATTTCGGGTTTTAAGGCAAAACGAGTGCTCGACCGAGTTAATGTTCTCTGATAAATAGTTTGCATTTAACTTTTGTGGCAGTGGGGATCATGATATGTGTGTTCCATACACTGGGAGTGAAGCCTGGACAAGATCAGTCGGATACGATATAGTGGATGAATGGAGGCCATGGACTTCCAATGGACAAGTTGCAGGGTAATTTCAGTTCCTTCTTCCCCGTTAACATATGTAAAAAAAATATATATATATTTTTACGGGACCGATAACCGAAACCGAATCTCATGCACAATCTGTTACTACCTGGATTTCCCATTTGCTTTCCCAAACTAAGGCTTCTGATGTTGTATTCTACTTCAGAAATGAATTTGAATCTCTTTTGGAATGCATTTGCAGGTATTTACAAGGCTATGACCCCAACCTGACCTTTTTAACGATAAAGGTAATGATCACATTGCGGACTTTCAGATAAATAACGAGGATGCATCTTTAGAGAAATGTTGTAAATTCTAAAATTCCCAGTTTTGATTGAAGCTTTTTATGTTTGTATTTCAGGGAGCAGGACATACTGTCCCAGAATATAAACCTCAGGAGGCAGTGGATTTCTATAGCAGATTCCTTGCAGAGAAACCTATATGAAAGTCTTTACATTATAATTGCTTGTTGATGATAGTAGGTTATCTACATAATTACTGAATCTATATGTTCCTTTCTTTGCAACTGTTACACCTATAACAACCACAACTTCTTTTAATACCAATGTTCCATTATGATTGATTTTATCCATTCACTAAGGCCCAAGGGAGCTCCCCTTTAGTAATTAACTCCTTTTGTGGGTTTATAATGTCCGAAAATAAAATTAAGGTAAAATTATGGTTTTGGTCCATCTATTATTCTCAACTTCGGGACTTTGCTCTTATTTGATTTGCCATAATTCGATCTCTATGTTTATAATATCATCAGTTAATCGAAATAGTTAACTCCATGAATTATTCCTGATAAAATGTTGATGTGATTTAAAAAACACACACAACAAATTTCAACTTCATTAAAATAGAGTAGCCAAATTATACCAAGGTAACATAGAGATACTAAATCTCAATTTAAACATAAGGATCAAAAATCCTATTTTGATCTAATATATATATATATATATCTTCAACTTTTGAAAATTTTAAAAAGACGTCCATGTAGGCTACAATACGGAATTTTGACTCAAATATATCTTTAGGGTTTTTTTCCCCAAAATATGGTACTTCTCATTTTAATTCCCGAAATATTGCATTTGTTATTGTACCCTAAAAGTCAGATTCAACAAAATCCGACTATGAACAGTGTTTTCCCCAAAAAAAACCCTAAAAATTGCCAGAAGTCAAATTCTCCTGAACCAGACTTTAGGGTTTTTTTTTAAATTTACTGTCCAAAGTCGAATTCTGTTGAATCCGACTTCTAGGGTACTGTAGCAAATGCAATATTTTGGGAATTAAAATGGAAAGTACCATATTTCAGAGAAAAAACCCTAAAGCAGTATTTGTGGAATTCCTCCTTACAATGCAGCAACAAAAGATTTAAGTTAAATAAAATTTTGGTTGATACGTCAGATTCCGAATAATAGGGATCAAATTATAATTTGACCTATTATATATGAAAAAACTTTGATACACAAGTTGTGTAAATTTTAGTTTACAGAAGCTTGTTAGATTTATGGTTTAGAGTTTAGGGATTTAGAATTTAGGATTTTAGGGTTAGATTTTAAGATTTTGGGTTTAGGATTTTAATTTTAGGGTTAGAAATTTAGAATTTTAATTTTAAAAAAAGTTTGTGTAGTATTTTTTACATAGTTGTGTATCAATATATATTGTCTACTTTTAAAAGAATAAAAAAGGTCTATAAAACTCGTGGTACAACAATAACAAAAGATTCCCATTGAAATGAAGCGTAAAAAAATGGAAAATACTGAGATTCATTGATTGGCTTAGTGGTTAAGGATGCTCATATTGTCTCAAGTTGTATGGGTTTGAATAGAGGTGGCAAATGGGTCATTCGGTTCGGGTTCGATTAGATTCATTTCGGGTCTGACTGCATTCGGTTTAAATTCAGTTCGGTTCGATTCAGATTGGTTCAATTTAAGTTCGGGTCTATGGTGACTTTGGGTCTGGTATCGGGCCGATTCGGTTGATTTTCATGTTTGTTGACTTTCGGTTTGATTTATATCAGGTCGGTTATTTTCGGGGTCAGGAGATTTTGGATCGGGTCAATTTTAAGTTAATGGGAGATCGATCGGTTTCAGTCGGGTTTACAGGTCGAGTTAGGTTTTTACACCATATATGTGGCTTTATATAGACCATATATTTGGCTTGTTGGTGAGTTTTAAGGCAGTTCACTTTTCATCTTGCTTTCTTTATTTTAATATCTTTTCATTATGTCGGGTTGCCTTCGGTTCTGATTATTTTCGGTTCGGATCTATTCGGTTCGGTTGAAAATCGGATTGGGTCCATTCGATTCGGTTAAAAATCAGTTCGGCTCCATTTTTAGTTCAACTAAATTTTGGTTCGGTTTTGGGTCAGTTCGGTTTATTTCGGGTTTTGGATCAAGTTCGGGTTAGCATGTTCGGGTTGATTTTGGGTCTCGGGTAGGGTAAATATGTTCGAGTCTCAGTTCTCGGGTTAATTTTGCCAGGTCTAGGTTCAAATCCCGGCATAAGAATGTAATACCTCTCTATTTAATCAAAAAATGAAAATACTTAATTCACGAGCTTGTGTAAACTTTACACAAGCCTTTCAATTTTAGGGTTTAGAGATTTATGTTATGGTTTAGGGTTTAGGAGTTTAAGTTGCAAGGGTAGAATTTAAGGTTTATGATTAGAATTTAGAGTTTAAGGTTTAAGGTTTAGGTTTTAGATTGTAAGGGCTAAGGATTTAGTTTTAGATTTTATAGTTTAAGTATGAAGGGTTGTGTAATTTTTTTACACAGCTTGTGTATCAAAATATAACCCTAAAAAATTTCTTTGGAATAAAATTTTGGTTAGCATTAGATCTAATATTCAATTATGGAAATCACTTCCCCTAGCGCTAATATATAGGGTAATTATTCTATGCACAAGCGTTTTGTTTCCACAAGTATCTTAGTTTTAGGGTTTAGGGATTTTGTTTAAGGTTTAGTGTTTTAGGGGTTTAGTGGACAAGTTTTGAATTTAGGGAGTGTGGTTAGAATTTAGGGTTAAAATTTAAGGTTTATAGTGAAATCCTAAATCACTAATCATATTACCCTAAAAATTAAACTCTAAACCTTAAATTCTAGCCATAAACCCTAAATTCTAAGCCCTATATTTAAACCCCTAAACTAGGTCTCTAAACCCTAAAACTAAGACGTTTGTGGAAATTTTCGTTTCCACCGTTAGTGTATGAGATTTTTTCCCATATATATAACCCAATGAGTGACTTTATTAGGAAAAAAGATGTACGAGATCCGGGTTCGAGCACCTATGTGTTCAAGGTGTGTGTCTTGTCAAAGGATTAAGATTAAGTATGAACATATGTTACCATGTAATCACATCAATATATTTGTTAGGAATTTGGTATGCGGCAAAATAACCAAAGCGATAACAACATAGACCAAGATATGTACAAGAGACAAGATTTATTGTGGTTCAGCATAGCCTACCTCCACGGACGAGAGAAACGAATAATCCACTATCAACATAGAGAACACGAAGAGTGCAAATACATGATAACCCATGTAATCCAAAACTCAATGTACAAATCCCATAACCCGTTAAAACCAAAACACTCTTCCCAACATTCCTATAATACCCATCTCTACGACGTAGTCACAATAACTGTAGAGAACCTAAAAGTGGTTACATCTCTCCAGAGAATAATTCTTTCTATCTCTCATTCTCTTGTTTTCTCATGTAATTCAAAAGGTTAAACCTATTCTATATTTATAGACCCAAATACTTGGTCACCAAGAAATCTTATTCAATAAGATCTCATACATAAAATAAATATTTACTCATTAAAGTAAATCCTAATTACCAAGTAATCTTCAACAACTAGAATTACAATAAAACCCAACTTAATTACCAATTAGAATTTGAGTCAAAGTATAACAAATCTCCCCATTGACACAAATTCTATTCGAGCATTGGTCTTCAAGTATTCAACAACTTCAATTTTTACGTAAGCCAAATATTCGTTGAAGCACCGCCGCCAAGTCTTCAACAGCTCTAATTCTTACGTAGTATCCGTTGAAGCACCGTTGAATCAATTGAGAATTACTCCTCCTACAACTGAAAGCTCGTTGCAGCAATACTCCCATGGCATGTCTCCAACATCACACCATAAAATCACCAGCAAAAATTCTTTCAAAAAATTGCAACTCAAACTATAGCTTTGATACCATTTGTTAGGAATTTGGTATGCGGCAAAATAACCAAAGCGATAACAACATAGACCAAGATATGTACAAGAGACAAGATTTAACACGGTTCAGCATAGCTTACCTCCACGGATGAGAGGAACGAATAATCCACTATTAACGTAGAGAACACGAAGAGTACAAATAGTTAGCTTTAAAGCCATTCTCTTAGTACTAAATGACCCTTAATCAACATAGCAAATTTTGGGGTATTACAGTTCTCCCCTTAAGAAAATTCGTCCTCGAATTTTCAAAACGTACATGTTTTAAATAGTTTTGGGTACTGCTCTCTCATTTTCTTCTCGGTCTCCCAAGTTGCCTTATCCACTTTGTGGTTCCTCCAATGGAATTTTCTTATTTCTTATTCCTTTTAATTCCATATGCTAAGATTTTCATCGGTTCTTTTTCATACGTCAAATATCGGATTGTAATTCAACTTCCTTTGGGTTGATAACATGAAAATGATCTGATCGATACCTTTGAAACAAATTCACGTGAAATATATCGTGAGTCTTGCTCGCCTTCGAAGGTAAAGTCAATTAATAAGTCATCTGCCCATCTCTTTTAAGAGTCTCATACGGTCCAATAAATCTGAGACCAAGCTTTCCTTTTGGCCAAAGCATAATATCTTTTTCCAAGGTGCAACTTCCATACATACCTTGTTTCTGAATTTAAACTCAATATCCTTTTTCTTTTTATCCGCATGTACCTATTGTTGATCTCCAGCTGCTTTAGGATTATTTTAAAGAATCCTCACTTTGTCTTCTATTTTTCGATTCAAATCCATTCCATCCACTTTTGGATTATTCTAAACTTTTCAATCATTTCCTACAATCCTGTGTTATCAGTAATATAGGCTCGTAACTTATATTCAAAGGTTAAAATAGTGTAACTGACTGTCCTTCTATTAAAATTCCTTTCTTCATTTCACATTATAAATTTTTCCTCAATAGCAATCCATCTGATCTGCTTTCATAATCTTAGGCTTCTCTAGATTCAACTTACTTTCTCTTTTCAAGGCATTCTTCATCTGCCACTTGCAAATCTTTAATTGGATCTAACAAGGTTGGGTAAAGTTGTAACTTTGTACTTAGTATACCATTCTTTCCCAAAGACAATTAAGTATTCATTGCATGTGAAATAAAGAACATTTTCCAGCTAAGAGCATCAACTACTACATTAACCTTTCCTAATTAGTTATAACATTGAAAATCCTTTAGAAATTCAATTCATCTTCATTGCTTAAATTTTAGATCTCGTTGTGTCCTTAAGTACTTCAAACTGTTATAGTCTGTGTAGATATAACACTTTTCACTATGTAGATAATGTCTCCAAATTTGTAATACAAAATCACAGCCTTCGGCTTATCTTAAGTAGGCTACCAAATTACATCTGCAGTATTCTCCCACAATTCCATTCAATCATAAGCTTATCGTCCCATGACTACCTTTTACCTTGAAATGTGCGTATGAGCCCTTACTCTTTAAACTTCTTATATCTTATGCTATTATAATTGTAAGTGCAAATACATATGTTAGAGACTAACATCTTATAATTATTGTATCAATTCTCTATTATACAGATAACTGATTAACTCATCCTGGACGGGAGTTAACCACCAAATTTATTTCACTATGTTGTATCCACTATGGGTCTTTTTCTTAACCCTTGGAATTCGTCAACTGACGAAATCTAACAATATCTTATTTTTCTTATAGCCATTAGAGTTTTATTCATACTATTGAGGAGCTACATCAAGTATGCAAGCAATACATCAGTAACATCACATCCTAGAGGCATATACACTTTAGCAAAATCATATTGAACCCGGTTTAACCTCCAGAATCGGCTAAACCTTTGCTATGATACCACTAAATGTAACACCCTCAACGTATATTCGGTATTCGAATACACATTAAAGATGTTACTAATTGATTTTCAAACTTGTAATTTTTTTAACCTCAACAAAGTAGTTCAGTGGTTGGCCCTTTCTCAATTTTCAAACAAAACTATGTCTGGAAACCGTAGCTAGTTTCGACCCTGAATTGGTTTATAAAATACTTTAAGTAGTTATTAAAATGAAAATATGATTCAGGGTGAAAACTATGTGTGCTGCCTAGACCCTTTCTTGATTTTAAAATCGCTACGCGATAAACAACCAACTAAGTTTAAAATTGTTTAAAGCATCTTTGTTAATATTCTTAATTCCTCAAATTGAGTCATGTTTCTAGATCATACATCCACATTAACTTATAAATAGAGTGCGAAAATTATACATACAAAATAACTACTTATTTAGTATCTATACATGCCCCACTAGACTAGGATGTGGTGATACTTACTGATAATATAGGCTAACTTGATCCAACGATGTGCAGCTCCTCCTCTGCTATCTAGTCCAAAGTACCTACGTGTGATACGAAACACACGTTAAGTATAACTTAGTGAGACACAATCATAACAATGTAAAACAATGATTATAAATATCACAGCCCTGCAAAATGGCAAACGATTTCCAATTGCAGTTGATAACATTTTATCATGTATATAACTATCTTATATGTATAGTTCATTTAACCAATATAATCTTCAAATCATAGGATTCGATCTGTCTTACCAGTCTTGTGTACATTAAGCTTTTTGGCTTAATTACTTGTATAAATGCATTTCAAGTATTATATCCCAAAGTATAAAATCATGTAATCTGTAATGCAGGAATAATCATGTAAGAAATTTGTACTGCAATAATTTTGTACTGTAAAGTCATGTAACTGTACTGTAAAATCTTATGCCCCAAGGTAAATATCTAGTCATTCATCTGTCATATAACAGCGCAATACAGTTCCTGCAAAATGGCAAGCATGTCCCAATTGCAGTTTGTATCATATCATCAAACCTTTATTTTATCAATCAAATATACATTAAGCTTTTTAACTTAACTGCCTGCATAAATATATTTCATGTATTATAGCCCAAAGTACAAAATCATGTGATGCCATAGTACGCGAGTCATCACGACACCGTAGTGTCTACGACGCCGTAACTTCTGCATCGCCGAAGCGACTGAGATGAGTACGTACTCGAGGACACTCTTTGCTCCTCATATAACCAAGGACGCTCATTGCTTCTTATTATCGCACATTTTGTTCTAACAACACCAAAGTGTCTGAACAACGCCGTAGCGTCTAAGTAGATGCCGAAGTGTCTAAACATCACCGAAGTGACTGAAACGCACCGTAGTGCTAGGACACAGCTGCTAAGACCCTGTGGATATCCAACTATACCAAAGATTCTCATGCAATTTCATGTGAACCTATGGTATACGAGTCATCCGACACCGTATTGTCTACAACGCCGTAGCGTCTGCATCGCCGAAGCGACTATAATGAGTACGTACTCGAGGACGCCCTTTGCTCCTCATTGTAGAATCTTTTTGTGCTAGTCGTCACCGTAGTGTCTAAACATAACCGAAGTGACTGCAACGCCGTAGCGTCTGATATCAACACCGAAGTGTCTGAAACGCACCGTAGTGCTGGTTTGCAGCGGCTATGACTCTTTGGATATCCAATTATACCAAAGAATCTCACACTAGTACTTGGGCATAAAAATATAATATTTTCATATTCAATATCCAATTCATCAATATTATCATCCATTATTCGATAATGGGCATTTCATACTCAAATATCTAAAATCTGATTTATCTTAGATAAATCATTATGCCATATCAGTGTATCACATATGCCATTTACATATCTTTGATCAACATACATTTTTCATTAATATTAGAGTCGACTCCTCGCAAGTCTCTCTCATGTCATATATATAAATAAAAATGCATTCATTCATATCACATATATAATAAATAAGTAAAAATGTGCTCACCTTGGCCACTTAATACGATGTCTTACTATGTCCTAGTTCGATCCTTTCTTTCATAGTATCTCGAATCTTCTTTGATTCGGACTTAACTTCATTAATCACATAAATAAAATAAAATATTTGTTAGATTCAAATCTAACATTAACTTAAACATACTGTCTAATATAATCATTCGAACATAAAATTTTCAAATATTTTTCCTTTCTTCCTTGTACTATTCAAAGCTCATTATGGTCCCTAGTGACCAATTTGAACTTCGAATAATTCTTCTGAGCTTGCTAACTAACATTTTAAAAACAAAATGTTTCAAATTCTATCTTCTGACAGCTTGCGCTACCTTCAAAGATTTTCTTATACAAGGAAGAATATATATTGGATCTAAATTTCCTTTATACTTGAGAAACTAGATTCGATAACGGTTCTAACGATATAAGCCACATAAATTAATAAAATCTACAAAAATTATGAAAAATCATTGATATCACGTCACATGCTGTCGAGACAGAAAACTGCTCTATAATTTTTCTAACCTTCATTCGATTAAAAATTCATATCTTTTAACTCAGAACTCGAAATCAGTCTTCGTTTGTTGAAAAAGAAACTAGACTAAGAATCTTTACAATGGTATAAAATTCATCATCTAACCATTTTTTTAGAATTTATGGCGAATTTTTAAACTTACTGTCATAATTCAAATTCTAATATAACTTTCCATGAATAACTTCTAATTTACACCAACTTCTCCTTATTTCTCTACTTGACAATTTAGTCCCACCACTTTACTTCAAATGGCTAGAATAAAGCTTGTATTCATATGTTCTCTTTACATCCTTCATTAATATAAACTTAAACCTTTACTTCTCTAATTTCTCTTGATTTGTCGAGATTGTCACCAAATTTTCAAATATAAGGATTCAAGCTTCTTAACTTTGCAAATTAGTCCTCCAAACAACATTACTACCTTAATTCCATCATTTTAACTAAGAATCAGAATTAGTCTCCATCAAGAACTACATTGTCGGATTGGTCCCTAAACTTTCATACTTAGCCAAATTAGTCCTTCAAAAAATTAAGCTACTATTACCTTCCTTTATTCAATTCAAGTACTTAAATCAATAATATAACTTAAGTACTCATAAATTTTCAATATTACACTTCAATCCCTAAACTTCTTCATGCTTGCCGTTTTGGTCCTTCTATCATTCAAGAACTTTATTTTGATCCAACCATCAAAATTAAACTTGTACAATATCAAACTCTTCAATTCCAATCACTTAAATTAATTTTCCAACATAGTGTTCATCAAATACAAGCTCCACAATCAAATCCTTAAACTTTACAAAGTTGACATTTTGGTCCCTATTACAATCTAATTAGGGATTTTCATTCCAATCACCTTAAATCAACACGTAGAACCATTTATTCTTCAATCATGTTCTAAAATTCCATACCCTAACATAAACCCTAATTTTCAAATTTTAGGGGTTTTGCATCTAGACATGAAATTAATTCAAATCAAAGCTTGTAAATATCATTTCTATATTTGATTCAACTAAATCAAGCCTTAATTCAAACAAATCCATAAACCCTAAATTTTCTCTCTCATCAAACCATGAACATTTCTTCATAGTACCATGTAAAATTACTACCAAATGAAAGAGATTTGAACAAGGATTAATTTTCCTTTCATGAACTAACCTTGATTCTTGCTTGAAAGCCTTCAAAATTGCCAAAGAAAATTTGTGTATTCTTTCTCCCATGGTTTCCTATAGCTCACGGTTTGGCATGAGAAAGATGAGCAAAATTTTCTTCATCTTTTGACAATAAAACTTTGAGTTTTTCTAATTTTGTCACTTGTAAAAATTAAAATGAATATTAAATTCATTTTAATCCAAAATACTAATTTGCCCTTCAACTAAATTCATTTTTACAATTCTTCTTCAAAAATACCACTCCATTAAATTTGAACCAACCTTGGTTCCTTTATAACCGGCCATTCCCAAAGAAATCATAAAATTTTATTTTATGATTTTTTTATTCGATCCAAATACCCGATAATCACCTAATACGATTTTTCATTGATCAAACTATCAATCTAATTCAAAAATCTTATATCACTAAATTCCATAAATAAATAATATTTTCATAATAAATCTCCATATTTATGGAGTCAAACTTTGAAACTTTGACTCAATCTAAAATACCGATAATTACCCGAAATCTCTATCGGATAAAATTTTTCCTTAAAATTCCTAATTTTTCTAAGTCATTTATCGATCAAAAATACAGATATGGGACCTTCCTAGAGGTCACCCATCCTAGTGTTACTTTGGTCTGAGCACGCTTAACAATAGGTTTCGATCAAAATTCGATATCTTGTATTGTATTTTCATTCCCAGGACCTATATCAGATTTTACTCACTGGCCGAATTTATCCATCTACATGATGAAATTAGTTATTGAGCAAATCCTTTATTATGGATTTAAACTTTTCATCTCTTTATGATTTAGCAACCAACTTTTGAAAATTATCATTTTGGTCACTAAATTTTAACCTTCAATTCCCATTCCAATTTTATCGGATTTCAACCAAATTTTGCAAGTACCCTGATCTGCTTATCCTCTATCTCATGATACCTTTAAACCTCAGAAATATTTTCTAAAGCTCATAATTAAAGAAATCCTAAATTTTCCATTTTTGTCATTTTAGTCACTAAGTTAGTTTTTAAGCCCTTATCTTAGTACTAAATGACCCTTAATCAATTTAGCAAATTTTGGAGTATTACAAGCAAATTTCTCATTCTCCTTCCCCTAGGTAGAAATTGTTCAAAAAAAATCATCACTTAAACTGTTGTAGTTATATGCCAATTAAAATTAAGGTTAGCACTATAAATAACACATGTTAGTTTGATATTTTCAATCAAAGAGCATCTAAACAAAAATTATTTAAGAGGAAAAAATATAAATTGTTAGCATTAATAAGCTAGAAGTATCTCAAGAAGAATGAAAATATGTTTGCTTAATTTAGGCTTAAGGGTATCATAAGTCTTTAAACCTTTTTAAAAAATTAATAAAGTCCTTAAACTTTTTTTACCCAATTAAGTCCTTATACTCTAAAATTTCATCAATTCATCCCTTTGACCAACGTTGACTGTTAAATCTAACAGTTTTTAGACCAGTTGGTGCAACGTGTCATGTTATACTGTTATCACTTGACATTTCCAAGAAATTTTAATTTTATTTTAAAAATTCTTTAAAAGTTCCATTTTTTTAAAAAAATATAAAAATAGTTCGCTAAAAATCTGTAAATTTCATATGACAAAATTGTTGTGTGTCACGTGGTAGTAATATCTCAAGAGAAAACCGTCAAAAATTGATGGTTAAAATTGGTCAAACGGGTTAATTGATCTAATTTATTGGTTCGAGTGTTTAATTGAGTGCTAAAAAGTTCAAAAGTTTAATTAATTTTTTTTCAAAAGTTTAATGGCTTTAAACACCCTTAAGTCTTTAATTTATTAATATAATATTCCCTATATCCCACTAAAATTATCTCTTATTAACTTTTTCTTATAAATTTTTTCAACTTTGATTTCTTACAATTTAAATTTTATTAGTGACAAGAATATAAAAAGTACATTTTAAAAATCTCTCATCAAGAAGTTAGCGGTTCATCTTATTTCCCGGAAGGATATATTGTGGGTTAGATTCTTGCGCTGTAAGTATAAATGTAAGGAGTTAATTCCAGAGTCACGTTCGCGAAGTTGTTGCTTGAGCTTAAGGAAGGGTTTTGAGTCTCGTGTGGGAGGATGTCCGGAATAATGTTCATTAGAATTTAGGGAATGGTTTGAGTGTGGATTTTTGGAATGATCCGCGGATCCGAAACATTGGCCCTTTAATCATGTATGTCGCCCCTGAAGCAATCGCAATGTTGGGCAGACCTAAGGTGGCTGAGATGGTGAATGTGCAGGGTGAGTGGAAGTGGGATATGTTTGATTAAAATCCGCAATTGTGGGCACATATGTAAAATGTATGATGTTATTATAAAGTATGACACAAAATTAAGTGACCAATTATGTTAGGCGTGTCATAGGTATTAAAATGTTATGGAAATAAAAGTGTAGATACCATAAGATATATTTATAATTAAATGAAGGGCAGAATTATAAATATTTAATAGTTGATTTAATAATCAATTATATAAAGAGATAGTGGTCCTCAAGAAATATGTTAACTTATTTTTCTCTCCTTCTCTGTTAGAGAGTTTTATGTCAAAAGAAAATATATCTTCTTGGAAGATCACAACCACCTTCTAGGCGATCCATCTAAGGATTCAAGGTTTTTTTGTCCATTAATGAATTCAGGTACGCTTCTGCATTCAGTTTATTGTTCTTGATGATTTGACATGATAGATCTTGGGTTTAAATTTCATATCTATTATGGTTTGGTTCTAACAAGTGGCATCAGCGCCTCATCATGTTGAACCATTGAAAACGGATTTACTTTTTTTTGATCGATTCTATTTTGATTTGGTATTTAGATTAAATACGGATATTGAAATTTTAAGTTTTAATTTATGACGAATGAAGGTTTTATATCTTATTATAGATACGATTACATTCTTGAATGTCCATGTACGGTTATGCAAACATTGATGATTTCAATTAAACTTTATTACCAACAGTAAGTTTTAAGAAATTTTGAGAATTATAATTCATCTATATGCGGCTTCTTACTTGCCTACCCCTCCCAATATATGGCTTCTTAGGGTTTTAAATCATAAAAAAAAAAGCTACAGAGATAATGACGCCAAGTGCGCTTACATTAAGGAATGGGTTAATGACACCCTTTATTCTTTATGTTGTGAATTCATGCAATTTGGTCCATATTTATTTTGTAATTTAGTTTTAGTCTCATGAAGCTTTTGTTTTTTGTAATTCAGTCCAGACTTTTGCTTCTTTCTTTGGAATTACGAACAATTAATAGAATATATTTTGTTGGATTTGAGACCATATGTATCATATTTAGGATGTTGGTATTCACATGGATACAAATACTATTGTTTAGTTTACGGTTTGCAATTGATTAATTTTATCAATTGCAATTGCATTCGTGTTTTCTAAAAGTATGCTATTAATTGCATGACTTCGGTTTTAACTTTAGATTTATTTGGGGTATATTGTTATTTGTCGCAATGCAGTTAATCTTATAGAATTTATATTTGAACATGTTTGATAAAAAAAATTATCATTAGGTTATATGAATATATTAAAGTTTAATGTGATCATTTTATGAGTTATCCATTTATACAATATATATATTTAATTTAAGTTAAAGATTGGTTGTTTTGAATTTAAGTTTTATTTTGGTAAATACATGCTTAAGGAATTTGTTTTGAGAAACAGTCAAAAAATTTTGGTTTTTTCAATTTCTGATAGTCCTATATAGACAATCTTATTTTGGGTTATTTCAGAAACTTAAGTGTTATCAAAAATTTCAGTTTTGACTATTACAAATATTAAGTTTGCATATCGGTATATTTATATTATATATTTTGAGATAAATTGATTGAATCATTAAGTCATCAAAGTGACCTTTATTGTGAAAATTATTTTATTTTAAAATATAGAAGGTTTTGTGCATGTAATTCAGTTTATGTTGGTATTAATCGGCCCAAAGGAAGGTTAATAATTAGCATTGTTACATGTGCAACTGTGGTAATAAACATGTGATAATTATTCAGTTTTACATGTGAGCAATAAATTGGCCCAAAGGAAGATTTCTGTTTGACATGTTCTTATTATCAATGTTTGATTACTGCACCAAGATATCACTTACAAGTTAATGTTTTGTCCAAAGATGAAATATTAATGGAGTGTCCGGTATCTTGATATAAGGTTTATCTTTATTCAAATTTATTATTATTTTGGTTATCTCTTAATTTAATTGAAAGATAACATTAAGGAAAATATTTTGAAACAAATAAATTCATATTTTCGCTTCGGATGTCTAATATTTTAATGGATTAGTTGAAACATAATGTCACCAAAGTGACCGCTTTTGTGTAGATTAGTTTATTTAAAATATTAAGATGATTATGTGTTTTTGTAATTCATGCGTTTATTAATTGGCCCAAAGGAAAGTTAATATTTGGCATAATTACAACGACAACTGTGGCGATAAATGTGTGACAATTATAAGGTATTTTATGTAAGCAATACGTTAGTCCAAAGATTAATCTATTGTTTGACATAGTTTATTGTCAATGTTTGATTGCTACAACAAAAGTACCGCTTACAGCTAATATTACTATCCAAAGACTTGATATTAATGTTGTGCTTGGTATCTTGAGGGGAACTAGCCATTATTTTGAATTTATTTCTTTACTTATGAAGATTTATGTGAGCTTGTTTTTATTTATTTACTTATTTTTGTTCTATATTTAAGTAATTTATCTTTGCTATCACAATATCTGTTAAATACATTCTACACTCATGTTTAGTGAAACTTTTTCTAAGGAATAGAAAAGACACTTACATATAGTATTTGGTTGTATGAACATAGACTTTGCACTAAGAGAAGAATAACTTGCACCTCTCACTGCAGTAAGCACCCGTAAAAAGGATTTTGAGAGGTGAGATTGTTCAAATCACACGAGTCTAATGATTATATTGAATAACATTCTATAAGTCTTTAGGAGTAAAAAAAATCTAAATAGATTACTCATATTAAGGGTTTTCTTGACGAAATTAAGAAATGTTTTACCCAAAACATTAAGGTTAAGATGACATCACTTATGCCTTCTTTGATGTCTATGAAGTATAAGGGTCAAGGAAATGTGAGGGAGTACATTATGAAAATGTTTAATATTGCTTCAAAATTTAAGGCACATAAGATCGAATTTTCTAACAATTATTTGTTCTTATGGTTTTGGCATCGCTTCCTATACAGTTTAACCAATTCAAATTACAATTGTCAAAGGGAGAAATAAACTCTATTTGGGGCTCATTTCTCATTGTATTCAAGAGGAAGAAAGGTTGAAGCATTATAAGGGTAAAAGTACTCATTTGACTAGTGCTCATTTAGTTAGTTTCTCTAAGAATAAGGGCAATAAAAGAAAATATTAGAAGAAAAAAAGTTGCTAAGGTCCAACTCAAAAGAAACAACAATAAGTTACAAAAGGTTGATTCTTTTGTAATAAGTTAGGGCACATGTGAAGAAATTAAACTTCAAAAGCAAGCAACTACTTCGGTTATTTTGAGTGATCCATATGTTGTAAGTTTTATGATCCCACAATTAGGAATTATTTAAGGAGAGATCTATAAATTTTTTAAGATGTTGAGTTTAGAGGGAGAAATAAGGTTAGATACATTGCTTTTGAGGAGGAATTGGATTATAATTTAATTCCTACTATCACTTTTGACGATGTTTAGGTTTTCACACCTATCATTAATCAAGAAGTGAACCAAGTACCTCAGCAAAACAATGTTGAACAACTCTCATTCAAGATACGGTAATTGTTTTTAGAAGAACAAACTCAACAACATCAAAAACAAGTGTCATTAAAGATATCCACGAGAGGAAGGAGAAATACTATCCCGGATTATTACTTTGTATTTCTTTAAGAAAATAAGGATAATAATGGAATAATATAAAATGACTTAATCATTTTTCCATCAAACCATAAAAGTTCTAACTCTCAAAAGTAGATTGATGTCATTCAAGAAGAGTATAATTTTATGCAAGACAATAAAGTTTAGGAATTTGTCTCATTACCTTAAGGTGCAAACCAATTGGTTGTAAATGGATATTTAAAACCAAGAGGGATGCAAATGATAATGTGGACAAGTATAAGGCATGTCTTGTATCTAAATGATATACTCTAAAAGATGATATTGATTTTGTGGAGACTTTCTCTCAAGTTTCATTGAAAGACTCTTTCAAGATAATCATGACGCTTGTTGCTTATTTTAATCTTGAGCTATATAAGATGGATGTTAAGCTTGTGTTTTTCAATGGCAACATTGAAGAAACGAATTATATGGTACAATCATAGATTTGTGTCTAATGATACAAAATCAATGATATGTAAATTAAATAAATTCATCTATGAGCTTAAGTAGGACTCTCGTTAATGAAATTATAAATTTCATATTGATTATCTCATTCGGCTTTCAAATAAATTTGGTTGACAATTGTATATACTACAAGTTCAGTGGGAATAAACCAAGTGATACTCATATTGCTAAAGAAGACAAATTTAGTTTTACAAAATTCCCTCAAAGTAACCTTGAAATTTAGAAAATACAAAAGATTCTATATGCATAAGCTATTGAGAATCTAATTTATGCTCAAGTATGTATGCGTTCGGATATTGCGTACATTGTTGGAATGTTAGATAGATATTTAAGCAATCATATTATGGATCATTGGATAGCAGCCTATAGGGTTATGAACTATTTTTAAGAAAACAAAAAGTACATGCTCACATATCGAAGTTCTAGTAAGTTAGAGATCATCAAGTTTACAAGCTTCGATTCTATTAGAATATTGATGCAAAAGATTCTGTCACATGAGCTGCTAATTATAGATTGAATAGAAATATCACTTCAGTTATTTTGTGACGATAAATATGCATTCATTTATTCTATAAACAATAGGAACACTTCAAATTCAAAGCACAAAAAATATTAAGTTCCTAGTTGTTAAAGAAAATTCAGAGTGGTTGTGTGTCTATAAAGCATGTTGGTACAAACTCCATAGTTGCGCGCTAATTAAGAAACTATCACCCTAGGTCTTTCATGAGTACACTACTCATATGGGCGTAATGTTATTTAAGGATATTCGGTTTTAGTGGGAGTTTGTAATTAAAAAAATGCTCATTCAGTTTAGACACAATTTCGGTTGCTTTAGTTTAAGGATATTTTAGGATTATTTTATGCAGAAATAAAGTTCTTTTGGTTTATGCACACTCTGAATTCAGTAAAGTTTGATCTCACTAAGGTTTAGGAGGACCAGTTGGAAATAGACATGTTCGGTTCACATTTCATGTAATTTTCCATGCTACGCATCCATGATTGATCTATGTCATTTGACTATATTTGTATACGTGACAATTGATGGGTCTTGTCATGATTGATACAACAAAGGCTACTTTGATCCTATATGGATATAGTTGATGGACGAGATTGTTATAGAATACCTATTATATAATAGCAATTTTTGAGCTCATAAGGTTTTACATTTATCAGAAAACATATGTTGCCCAAGTGGGAGATTATTGGATTAAAATCCCCAATTGTGGGCACACATGTAAAATGTATGATGCTATTATAAAGTATGACACAAAATCAAGTGACCAATTATGTTAGTCGAGTCATAGGTATTAAAGTGTTATGGAAATAAAAGTGTAGATACCATAAGATATATTTATAATTCAATGAGAGACATAGTTATAAATATTTAATAGTTGATTTAATAATCAATTATATAAAGATGTAGTGATCCCCAAGAAATAGGTTAACTTATTTTTCTCTCTTTGACGAGAGTTTTATGTCAAAAGAAAACATATCTTCTTGGAAGATCACAACCACCTTCTAGGCGACCCCCATCTAAGGATTCAAGGTTTTTAGTCCATCGATGAATTCAGGTACGCTTCCGCATTCAATTTATTCAGTTTATTATTCTTGATGATTTGACATGATAGACCCTAGGCTTAGATTTCATATCTATTATGGTTTGGTTCTAACAGGATCTGCTATAGTTCACCTTGCTGCAATTAAGACTCCCCAACAATGGTTTCCCCATGATACTTTGGGTTAATCCGGTGAACCTGATGGCCGATTTTTGGTACGTTCAGCCTATAAGATACGTCGGGGAATGCGTCGGATGTGGTGGACAGGTCTTGGAAGGTGATTCATAGTTTTAGTGGTTTGCAAAGAATTAGAATATTCCTTTGGTTGGTTTGTTTCAACAAGTTAATGACAAACGCCGAGCGAGTACGTCGCCATCATGCTATGGATAGCAGCTGCCAGTGTTGTGGGCATTCTAATGAAGACATTGATCATGTATTAAGGTTATGCCCTTTGGCTCATCAAATCTGGGCAATGGTCATTAAACCAGAAACGCTTCAGGAGTTTCTAACGATGGATTTAAAAGAATGGGTAGTGAAGAACTTGACCAAGGCTTATCGTTTTGCTATGGATGTTCAAGATTGGGATTTGTTTTTTGGTGCTTTGGTGTGGAACTTTTGGTTGTATCGTAATGCATTAGTGTTTGCGGCTCCTCTTGATACAGAAGGTTCGGTGTTAGACCAGAGTCGGAGCCTTGTTGAGTTATCGAAGCGAGCTCTTGTTAGCCATAAGAGCGTGTAGCTGTAGGCCACTGCCCTTGCTGCGGTACGTGGTCATTGGCTGCTGCCGGACGAGGGATGGCTCAAAGTGAATACTGATGGAGCTAGGCGTTCATCTGACGGGGTTGCTTCTTGTGGAGGGGTTGCTTGCGATCATTCCGGGGCTCCGATCTTTGGTTTCACAAAGTTTATCGACATTTGTTCGGTACTTGAAGCAAAACTTTGGGGTGCTTATCTCGGATTGTTGCATGTATGGGAGCGCGGATTTCGCCAAGTTATCCTTGAGTTTGATAGTTTAGATGCAATACGAATTCTTAGACATGATACAGATTCATAAGGGAAGTGTTCCCTCTCATGGCATCTCTTGGAGTTGAGCCGACGTAGTTGGGTGGTACGTTTAAATCACATTCCTCGGGAGAGCAACAGAGTCGCGGATGGTCTTGCTAAACTAGCGTCACCAGATAATATTGATGTGGTTTTCTTCCCCAGTTCGCCTATATCCATGTTACAGGTGGTACATATGGATCTATATGGTTAGGTGGTTAGGGATACATAGGTCTGTGGTTGTTTTAGTTGATATTTGTGTGTTATTTGGTAGGTTTCTGTGCCAATTTTATGTAACTACTCTCACGTCTACTCTCTTTTTTCTATTTAAATTTGGGAATGTTTTTTTAACAAGGTATTTAGTAGTACTTTTTTTTATCAAAAACAAAATTCTCTCATCAAATAATTTTTCAATATATGTTTTATAAAATTAAATAATTTAAAATAGTTAAAGTAATTATGGACAAAGCTTTAAAAGTTTGATAAAATATCAATAAAAATCAACTTTAGTGAATAAAGGGAATACTAATTTTTTTAACAAAAAAGAAACAACGACAATATGAACAATTTTGGTTTTTTCACTTTTTAATGAAAATAGGTTTTACGTTTAATCTATACTGTTTCAATGAACTAAAATTCAAGTAGTAATACTTTTGGATAATCATTTTTTTATTATGGAGCAGTAAAAACTGCTACAAATCAAACATATGCTTTTTAACGGAACCAAAAAAAAAACTATAAGGTGGTTAGGAGAGGAGCCATTGCGGAGTCTGTGGAATCTTCGTCCCTTAAAATTTGGTAAATTAAATTTATTTCTTTGGAAATTTTAAAATTCTTAATTTATCCCATTTAAAAATTTTAAAAATGTTTTTATATTTTAAAAAAATTGAAAAATTTTAATCAAGTCCTCTCCTAATTTTTTAAAATTTCTAATTAAATCTCTAAATTTTTAGAAAATTTAAATTAAACATATAAATTTTTTGAAAATTTTAAATAGGCGGCTCAACCTTGGTTGCCAAGATTTGCCCCTGGGTCAATGGATCCCAAGCTATTCAAATTTACCTATTCATACTATCATTGCCAACTAGTAATATTTAATGGTGCATAAAAAGTAAAAATGTATTTTTTTAATAATGATAACTGAAATTTATTAAAAAATAAAGGAAGATATTACTATTATTACACACTCAAAAGAGAGAGAAAAGAGGATTATGTTCACAAAAAAAACTCATATAAAAATAAAATATGAAACTCAAACGTGCAAAGGAAAATAAACTCTTCATTTGAGATTGGTGAACACCGTCAAAGAATTCATAAATCTTCATAAATCTCCTTGTTTCTATCCAAACGAGACTATTTACGAGGTGCAAAATGAGTGGTGAGCGAACTAAACTATCAGACAGATTACTCCGCTACACAATTATGATTACATCGGCAAACAACCACCAAAGGGGATCAAACTTTCTATGACCATCAACAAACTCATATCAGAAAACAAGTGGCGTGAGGATCTCTGCATGAGCACCAAACGACCACTGAAGTATACAAAAATCGTGTCAAACGGCAGAGAAAATGAACCACAAAAGCAAAGAAAAAATGCCACAAAAGCATAGGAAAATCGTGCCACAAATGTAGAGATTCTTATTAAAATTGAAAAAGAAAACGATATATGAAAATATAAGGAAAATAATGAACACCAACGATCGATAACCAATAATAACACCAACGATCGATAACCAATAATAAGGCCAGTGCAGCTGTCGGCTACCAACTCATCATTTAGACGAGAATACAATTATTCGTATTTTTACTTGATACTATATTTTAAAATTGTACAATTACTAGAAATATGATTTGGAACCTTTTTATATTAGAATATTTAATATATATTATAGTTTCTTAAAGATTTAATTATCAATAACGTTTATATTTTTTAAAATATTATAAATATATAAATTTTAATATTATCTTTAATTTTGATTTTTATATAAAATAGAAATTATTATTAAATAAAGATAAATAAACAAGTATGTACACATACAATCCATGTCGAAGAAACTAGTATATATAAAAAAGTAAATAAGTATAACTTTTGATACCGACTTTGATATTTTATGTGCAGTATTGTATCCATTTTTATGCAATTAGATGTCTAACTTTTTTCTTAACAGTACAAATAGGTAACTATATTTTCTTTAATGGTGCAACTATTCACCTAGCTCTTTTTGGGATGTAATTTAGTATCCAACTTTTATTTTTGGTACAATTAGGCATTTAAGATTCTTTAATTACATGTGTCAATACTTATAATTTTAACGTTTAACTTTTGAATCTATAACACATAATATCTCTTTTGCTTAAGGATATTAAAATTTGAACACTTGTGATTTTAAAAATATTAGGTACCTAATTGTACCAAAAAAAATTAGGTATTACATTACACATAAATTCAAAAATAGGTGCCAAAAGTTATAATTGCATAAAAAAGGTTAGATACCACATTGCACATAAATATCAAGATTAGGTACCAAAAAATTATATTTACCCAAAAATAGAGGGGGAGAAATGTGGGTTGAGTTACCTGAGGAGCTTTAACACGCTCCAATATATGGGCTATGTTTACCAGTTACCCGACCCAACTGCAAATCTATTTAATACTCCAAAACCCCTGCGAATTGAAGTGAATACTGAAGGGGAAAATGGTGAATAATTGACTAGAATGGAATCGGAGTTCAGTGAACCATGAGTCGTGTACTTGTATCAGAAATCAGAAGTCATGTTTTTACTTCAGATAACAGGATCACTTGGGATCAGCATAGATAGACTAATTTCCAATCAGGAAGATTAATTATGTAATCATGGAACACACTACTTGGTCAAATTATTACTCAAGAATCCTTGATAATTACAGAAAGGAGACACTGAATTTAGTCCATTCTAAACTGACTTTAGAATCATGAATCATATTTGAAGGAATTCGTTAATTATCAACTTTATCTAGGTATTCAAGAATTATACTTAAAAATCATTCAGTATTCCTGGTATATCATGATTATGCAGGAATTCTGATATATCAGGACAATTTTAAAAGTTCGGGTAGATCATGATCAATCAAGATTCCGGATATATCCAGAGAGTTCCGGTAAATTTTGCTCAAAGGGCAATTTGGTCAATTTAACACTTATGGGCAATTTGGTCATTTTAACACTTAGGGGCAATTCCGTGACTTGTTGAGCGAGAGATTCCTGACGACTTGCCAAGCTTTCCAAGTTTATTCCATTAAACATGCCTCATCAATGCGTTACATTCAATGCATATGAATAAGTACACATCACTATCACAAATTATCTTGAAACGAGCCTCGAATGGTTGAACATGCATTTATGCAGTATTCTTCCATTATTGTAATAGTATTACGAATGACAAATTTACATAAGTCATGCTTCAAACCGCAGGGGCATTTCAGCCATTTGTGATTCGTCAAGAATTTTAAGATTTATCCAAGCTTCCACTTATCTCAAGTCACGTAGGTATTTTAATCATTTAAGTACTCGATGGTGTTTCAGTTATTCAGGCACTTTCAGTACTTCCAAACAATTCATTTATTTTAGAATTCAAGGTTTATCCATCATTCTAGTAAACTTAGAAATTTCGGTGCCCGAGGATACTTCAGCTTTTGGTCATTACGATCATTCTGATCAATTTAACATTATAAGTATTTCCAAACCTTTTTAGTCATTTTAAACAATTTATTCATTTTTATGTCATTTTTAATTTATTCAGACTTGCGGAGAGCTCCTAGAAAATTTATCCTCGGAGTCTTACTCCAATTTAGGAAAAACTAGGTGTATTTCATTCTCGGAGGTATAAATCTTATTATTATATTTTTCCAAGAAAATTAAGATTTTTAGATGAACCAGTTGTTTTACCATATCAAATGTAAATTCTCGGATCGCTTTATTGTCATGAATATTTTAATCATTCTCACATCTCAAGGGCATTTTTGTCATTTCGTATCCAAGTATCTTGGAAGTTAGGTCTTTTAACAATGATAATCTGAATCAAGGGTTTTGAGTTTAATTGCTTCATCAATTATTCACTGAACTCCGATTCCATTCTAGTCATCAAATTCTTATTCGAGTCATTAATTTTTTAGCTTATTATCCTTTTACCGTAATTAGTATGACTTTAAGATATTCCACCAATATCACTCAATCAATCGTATTCATTCAAGCACTGACCAATACTAACTAGTTCTTAAAGCATACAAGAGGTAGTAAAGTATTTCCTCAACTCCGAGCTACGTCAGTCAACCTTTGAAACTCTCTCCAATTGTTCTTGGCTTCGTAATCAACGTCCAACGATAACTCGGATACATGAAAATGCAGAATACATCATAAACGACACTTATATACGATAATTAAATTTATCCGAAAAGCAAAACGCTGGAAAACTACTTATCGAGCTTGAATTTGGCGAGGCGAACCTTAAAGACGAACTCAAAACGTCGAAAAACACAAAATAATACCTTTTAAAAACGTCAACTTAGTAGAGTCAACCAAAAAGCCAACTATCAAAGTCAACTCAGTTCAGGTCAAAGGTCAATTGGGTCAATATGTCAAAGCCGGTTTGGTAGAATTTGGATATGGTTCAACTTGAGCAACACTAATTTGGGTTCATGCAAGCTAGGCTCTAAGTTAAAAGCTTGGACAGCTTTGGGGCCATGCAGATTTAGGCTTTAAAAAAATTGGATCATACATATAGACTTCTAAGATTTGGGCTCAATCACAGCCCATAAAGCATGGACCAATAACTATTACCCTTGCAGCAACATACTAGGGTTTACTACACCTTATAGCCGGCGGCTACATCACCAACGGCGGCAGCTACAGTCTCCGGTGAAAGAACCAACGACACAAGTGGTGATGGAGGGTGATAACTGTAACGACAAGGTGAATGGAGGAAGGAGTTTTGCTAGCGGGCCGACGAGGAGTTTAGAGGTGGCAATCAAGTGAAGCACGGGCATCAACGACGGCCAAAAATAGGAATAACAGAGAAGAACTTGGGGTTCTTGACGAACTTTTAGGTGGTTCTCCAGGGTGAACAGTGGCACGACCGCGCAAGTGGTGGTCAGGGTGCGGTCGAGACGAGAAGACTCTTCAGTTGGCGGCGGCAGCGTCGACTACAAACGATGGAAGAGAACGAAAGTGAGGGCATACGAACATTTTTTTACCGTTTCCTCACGAACGGTGAACAAGAACGAAGATTAGTGGCCATGGTTGTGACCGCGAGGGTGCGACGGTCACACTGACAGTGGCGGTGCACGACACAGACTGGCGAAGATGGGTGGCTGGAGCTTAGAATGAGGGATGAGGGAGGTGATGGATTTTGACAAGCTTCAAAGCTTCCTCCACGGCGGACAACGGCTGCTCACCGCGAGTGGCAGACGGGGTTATTTTCGGTGTACGACAGTGAGCACGCCCGTGGTGGCGGTGACGGCCACGCTGCGACGATGAGGGAGTTCTGCCGGCAAATGTTTTGGGGGTTAGAGGAGGAGAAACCTTTTGATATTCCAAAATTATACCCCATTTCATATTCAAATGGACATTTAATTTTGATAAAAAAAAGGTTGTTGGATCTAGCCAGCTTTTTATTATTATTTTATTTCCCATATACATTTTATAATAAAATCTTACCATACCAAAACCAAGACTTGCCTTAAACCTGATGGCTAAACCGATTGCCCTTTAGGCCGAGGGGTACAGGTTCAAAACCCTTTGGATGCACATTTTCTTTCTTTTTCTATTTTTCATTCATTCATTCATCATCATTATTATTGTTGTTAACATTTTTAATAAAATCATGAGTGTTACACCTCTCCCCTCCTAAAAGAAAATTTCGTCCTCGAAATTTATCTGAGTCAAACAGATGCAGGAATTGTTCTCTTATCGCTTCCTTAGTCTCTAAGGTATCTTCTTCTTCTGGTTACGATTGCTCTACTGAACCAAAACCATTGGGATACATCTGTTTTTCAGAATTCTCTCATCAAGATCCAATATCTGTACAAACTCCTTATCACAAGATAAGTCTGGCCTCAGATTCACAACTTCAATCTGAATAATATAAACTTAGATCAGGACGGTATTGCCTCAATAAAATACATAAAAATCATCATGAATACGACCCTATTAAGGTGGCAACTCAATCTATTAAGTATTTGACAAAACTCTAGTAATCTAGAGCTCTACTTGTCCATACGTCCAAATCTCAATGTTTTCCCACACAAAGATACTTGAATATTACCAAAACTTCAACATCGAACTCGATGCCACTTACCTTCAGCACAATAGTCAAGTAACTGTTTCCTTCGTGTATAATGGAGTCACCACAGAATTTACACTTTCGTCACGTTCACAGACACATTTCTTTTAAATTCATTTTACTTTTATCAAATTTCCATCAAAACATTCTCAAACATAATCATTATCACTGAATAGCCTTACATGTAATTTTATATCAGTTACCTCACATGATTAAACATTTATTCTCAATCTAAATCAGATCTTCAATTTCACATACATTAACCATCTCAAGTTTTTTATCCATATTCAAATTTATCAAGTTAATTCAAAACACAAACGAACGTTATATATTTTTTTAGCCAGTATAGATCGAGCTATGAAAGGCAGAATACTTAGATACACTTATTTTAGAAAAAAAATTCGACATCGGAGTTTTGGCTCGGAGGAGTACGGTTATGCTAGGGGCATGCACAGACCAGACACCCTATGACAGACGATCGACCGACCTACCTAGAATGAAGCAACTCTAAGCTCTGATACCACTAAATATAACCTCCTAAACCCGCCTATGTGATACGCCTAAGTCTAGGAGGTTACATTCGGGTCACCGAGCGACCCACAACGAAAACAGAAGAAAACTCTTAAAAAAATACATTAAAAAGGGTGAAAAATAAATTTTCTGTTAAAACCATAATAAAATTTTGTTTATACGAAACTGAAATCCAAAAAACATTACAAATATAATCATAAAATACAACATGACATACATGTCCACTAATACATAGGTACCGTACTCAACATGCAATGCCAAGGGAACTCCCAAACTGATATCGATCACAGAACCATCATCGGATTCTTTTAACCTGCAATGGTGAAACAAAGTGAGCTTGGGAAAGCTTAGTAATACAGACTACCAAGAGATGCTATAAGTACATGCGGGTAATTGACAAGCATAGCACTGTCATGATGTTCCAGAAAACAACATACTACAATTACGATTCGATATTTCAGGAAGCGATAACTATTTAAAGATAACTGAATTGTCTTTATTCAATCACTAAGTATCAGGCGAGGAACCTATCGTACAGAGAATTAGAAGAGTGTTGGATTAAGGAAAATAAACCCAGGAGTTTAGTGTGATCCAACAGTGTAAAGTTAATACATGAAATGTAATCATGCAGTAAACATTTTATTTTGAGAACATATAATGCAAATAGCAGCAAGGTTCAGTTTTAATTCTCTATCTACCCTCCAACCAAACTCCAGTATACAGTTCTCTAGAGCAGTATCATGTACAAGCATTAACCCGAGCCCATTGGGCAAGGGTACCATCCTAAGGGGATACCTTAGGTCACGGGCAGAATTATCCCAGCCGGAGCATGGGAACCGAATATGGATGGAATCAATCTAGCCGTAGCTGAGGATCCGAGTGTGAGAGTTAACCCTAGCCATTAGGCGAGGGTACCATCCTAAGGGAATACCTTAAGTCACGGGCGAAATTACCCCAGCCGAAGCATGGGACCCTATTACGGGCGAAATTACCAACTTGATCAGGGCTAAACCTACAGTCTTCAATCAGTATCCTAATTCCCAATAAAATAGTTTTGAACAGTAACAGTCAATTCAATATTCAATAGTGATATGTTAGAAGTTCAGGGTACAGATAGACGTTTAATCAGTAGAACCGAAGTATCATGAACCATGAGTCGTGTACTTGTACCAAAAATCAGGAATCAGAAGTCATGTTTTTACTTCAGATAACAGGATCACTTGGGATCAACATAGATAGACTAATTTCCAATCAGGAAGATTAATCATGTAATCATAGAACACACTAATTGGTCCAATTATTACTCAAGAATCCTTGATAATTACAGAAAGAAGACACTGAATTTAGTCCATTCTAGATTGACTTTAGAATCATAAATCATATTTGAAGGAATTCGTTAATTATCAACTTTATCTGGGTATTCAGGAATTATACTTAAAAATCATTCAGTATTGCTGGTATATCATGATTATGAAGGAATTCTAATATATCAGGACAATTTTAAAAGTTCGGGTAGATCATGATCAATCAAGGTTCCGGATATATCCAGAGAGTTCCAACAATTTTTGCTCAACGAGCAATTTGGTCAATTTAACACTCAGGGGCAATTTTGTCCTTTTAACACTTAGGGGCAATTTCGTGACTTGTTGAGCTGGAGATTACTGACGACTTTCCAAGCTTTCCAAGTTTATTCCATTAAACATGCCTCATCAGCGTTACTTTCAATGCATTTGAATAGGTACACCTCACTATCACAAATTATCTTGAAACGAGCCTCGAATGGTTGAGCATGTATTTATGCAATATTCTTTCATTATTGTAATAGTATTAAAAATGACAAATTTACATAAGTCATGCTTCAAACCGTAGGGGCATTTCAATCATTTGTGATTCGTCAAGAATTTCAGGATTTATCCAAGCTCCCACTTATCTCAAGTCACGTAAGTATTTTAATCATTTAAGTACTCGACGGTGTTTCAGTTATTCAGGCACTTTTAGTACTTCCAAACAAATCATTTATTTTAGAATTCAAGGTTTATCCATCATTCTAGTCAACTTAGAAATTTCGGTGCCTGTGGATACTTCAGCTTTTTGTCATTACGATCATTATGATCAATTCAACCTTATCAGTATTTCAAAACCTTTTTAGTCATTTTAAACAATCTATTCTTTTTTATGTCATTTTTAATTTATTCAGACTTGCAGAGAGCTCCTAGAAAATTTATCCTCAGAGTCTTATTCCAATTCAAGAAAAATTAGGTGTATTTTATTCTTGGAGGTATAAATCTTATTATTATATTTTCCAAGAAAATTGAGATTTTTAGATGAACCAGTTGTTTTACCAGATCAAATGTAAATTCTCAGATCATTTTATTGTCATGAATATTTTAGTCATTCTCACGTCTCAATGGCATTTTTGTCATTTTGTATCCAAGTATCTTGGAAGTTAGGTTTTTTAACAAGGATAATCTGAATCAAGGGTTTTGAGTTTAATTGCTTCATCAATTATATATTATATAAGTCTAAATATACTTTGAGTTTCCTATTTTAAATTATTTACATATATTTCGCAAATCTTATTTCTACTCATATATTACTTATATTTTATATTAATCTTATACTTTCGTTTGTTAAACAATATATTATATATATTATATAGTTTGTTTTAATAGTACTACTTTCTTTATATATAATAATAACTATATTTTTTTTGTTCGTGCTCTATATGTGTATACGGCTTGCTTTTGGTTGCCCATGTTATTTGTTTGTGTTTGTTTATATTAATATATTTATTTGTTGATATTTATTTTGCCCGTTTTTTGGTTTTAAGTTGATTTTCAAAATTTCGGTATCTTGTTGGGAAGTGTCGTCCCGGGTCTCCGGGCGTCATCTTCCTTTGGTACTATAATTTTTGAGTTTTTATATGAGATTAGTATTAAATTAAATTGAATTTTAATTATTTTTAATAAATACGATACAAACTCTTAGATACCGATTTCGGGCGTAGCGGGGGTGCTAAATCTTCCCCGTACGTAACTGACTCCAGAACCCATTCGAATCTCTGGTTTTATTTTTGGTGTTCGGTCTACCTTATCCAAGTGACCGGTGACGACTCCCTCATTTTATTCAAAACACGATCTTTTTCAAGAAATTCCTCTAAACCTATTTTTTTTAAAAGGAAAAATTGTAATGTAATTTTTTAAGTCGCTACACTGTTGATGGTAAGTTGTACGTTGCATTTCCCTTATTTTTGGATGTATTAGATGAGTTATGGCCGGATTGACCATTGAGGTCTTCAATGTGTGTTGTCGGTAAGCTGTCGTTTAGGGTTTAGAAACTCTAATTTCAGATATGTTGAAAATGGTTAAGGAGTTGGGCTGGTGTGTGTTTGTGTTGGTTGGTTGAGCCCATATGTGTGACCTGATCTGGTGAAACCCAAATATGTGAACTGAGTGAACCGAGCCCATCAAACCAATCGACCCTACCAGCTTAGCCCAACCCGTGTGAGCCTGTGATTTGAGCCCAGGGTGTGACCCGTACCAAACTTGACCAGCTAAACCAAACCAAACCAGACTGGCTGAACCGAACCAGTGAATCAAACCGGGTTGACATATCCGACCTAACTTATTGACCTATCCGGGTCTGTTAAACGTTGACTTTGACAGTTGACCTTTCAGGTTGAATTTGACCAAAGTTGACTCTTTAAAAAAAAAGTCCTAATTTATTTTTTTCGATGTTCTGAGTCCGATCCTAAAGTCCATTTCATAAAATTCTAACCCAAAATCATCTAAATTTGACCTTGAATCTGAGCATGCATATGTATTCAATTATTTCATTTAAGAGCATCTAAAATTGAGTTAAGGACTGACTTGGAATATTGTTATTTAAAGGTGCTCAGGTTTCTCCTGACTGATCAACTGCCTAGCCCAGTTCACCCCGTTTGCGAACTCGTAGTTACTCAAAAGTCATTCTTGTAAACCTAGTAAATATTTAGATTAAAATTATACTCTCGTAGTAACTCTATTTCATTATGTCTTAGGTTCTAGCACTGCATCAAAGTGTGAGGCTGGTGCTCGATAAACTTTCTCGACTGGTTTAATTTCATGAGGCGTGTTCCTTGTCTGCTATATCACTGTTTAAATATATTATATGAATGATCATGTGCACATGAATATTTTCTCTAATTTAAAGAATATACAAATATTTTCTCTAATTTAAAGAATATACAAACTATCTTTAATTTGTAAACACGACCGTCTATCTACTTTGAAGCATAACTTCTATATCTGTTTGAAAGTATGCTCTACGTCTGTTTTGAAGCATGATCTCTTATTATTATTATTTTATCGAAACATAAAAATGTAAAATTCATGATCATTGATGATACTGCTTACTGTCCTAAACTGATTTAGTTGGGGTATACTTTTTGAGAGAAGTGGATTACCTTAACTATAATTTTACATTTATCTAATGTAATTTTTTTTTAGTTTAAAGCAAAGGCATATAGCAAAAAAAAAAAAATACCCTTAAGGTTTGACTGAATAGTCATTTTGGCTCATATTCTTTTTTTAATCAACTTAACCCTTAACGTTTCATTTTGGTTACAATATCCCCTCTGCGGATGAAAAATGTTAATCAACTGATGATAAACAACTTGAAATGGCTTTGACAGAATAACAAGTCAAAAGAAAAAAAATATTTTATATTTTGTACAATTTTATAAAAATATTTTTTGATTAATGTGTCATTATGTAAAGTCAACATATTTGTCTATATAACATTACTATCGCGCTGTGCATTGTCATGTAGATTTGTCACGTTATTTCAAGCTTGAATGACAGTTTTCATCCGTAGAGGGGTCATTTTGACCCGAAATGAGACGTTAAGGGTTAAATTGGTTCAAAAAAAGAGTCAAAATTACTATCCAATCAATCGTTAGAGACATTTTTTGGTAGTATGCCTAAACCAAACTATTTACTTGTGCGCCAATAGAATTATTGGATCAAATGAATTTAATAGCTGAGTTAAATCTTTAAAATTGAGTATAATGTATAGAAATTAATTTTTGATGAAACGGGGAAAATTACCTACCTGCGCCTCATTAAAAACCTCCCTAAACCTAAATAGAGTAAAAAAGAGTACACAAGTAGATAATGATACAACTGACAATGAGACTAGCTCGACACAACTTAACTTCCACACCCAAGCAACCTAAAACAACCAATCCGCATGCACTAAAGGTCGTAACTCCATCGGTGGTGTATTGAAGACAACCACCTGTATATCATTCATCCGAGCCATCTTCACTAAACCATCAGCAACCTGATTTTTAAAAGGGAAATAAAAAACCGAATTCAAAAGTATGAGACATAATAAATTAATTAAACTAAACTTGAGTTTTGAGTACAACTTTATTTCCCCAGAAACCAAAGAGTTGACAAAGGCTAAATTTATAAATTTGAAGTTTCGCTTATTTTGAAAGCTTACATTATACATTTGAAACGAAAAAAAGGTTCAAAGTCCAACCAGCGGCTTAACATTTGGATTGGTCCAACTAGACCGGGCGTTCATGATATTTTTCCTCCTTACTGTTCCATAGGGACATTGAACTAACAACATCGACCATTAGCAGCAAATGGTGAATTATCAACATGAGTGGGATTGCCCAATACCATATCAACAACCATTTCTGCAGTTCCCAAAGCCTGAAAATTAAACAAACATCACGAATAAATTTCTTCAACATACAAAGATATGGAGGTAGCAAAGAACAAGACCTTGTAGGATCAGTGCTCGACCGATCGCTGTTTCATTGATTCGGATGCAAACAAACAATAAAGACCCATAGATGGAACAATATAAAAGTTAAATAGAATGTAGAACAGAAGGAAGTTACCATAGAGAGCCCTCCTCCTTCGTGACCAGTTGCGAGGAACAAGTTTGACAAACCAGGAACAGGTCCTATGACCGGCTTCCCATCAGGCACTGATATACAAGAAAATACATTGTTTTATGAATGTTTTAGGTCGATAAAACTGTTCTACAGGTATAAATTTCAAAATGGCTGTCTTCCAACGATACAGAATATTCCATAAGACGAATTACATATGGACTTACTGTAAGGGCGTAGTCCTACTCTCACTTTTCTGTTCTTGATGAAATCTGTAAGGGCCAGTTCTTTTAATTTGGGAAAGAACTCTCCAGCCCGTTTCCATATATGAAGAACAATAGAGTCATCTACCTCGGTGCTGAACCCAGCAAACTGACGGCTGCTTCCTAGGATGGATTAAATTTACGACAACAGCATGTACAACAACAAATTAACTTGATCCACTGGACATGAAAGACATATATAACAAGCCCTTTTATGCATTTTGTTTTGCAGAAATATGGGCTAATACTATACAAGTTAATGGTAATTTCATCTATCAGATTATGTAATAATAAGATCCAAATGTTAGAATCTAAAAACTTGTTAAGATCAGGGAAAACAAAGGACATTATGAAGTTCAAATACAATGCACTCTTACACTTCCTTGAGTTCTAAGGAGAAGCGGAATAATAAAAACACAAACACAGAAAACATTTTTTTTCTTTCCTTTTTCTATACCAAAATTATCATTTCACCATGTTTCAGTGAACAGTTAAAAGCTAAGCATTGAGAGTAGCAAGTAAGTTTAACATTATACCTAGAACAAGATTACCCATTGTGTCAGTTGTGGCTGTCATTGAAACAGACAGGGTTTGGCTCTGATCATTCAGCCCCGAAGAAAACACTGCATTTTGATAATCAACATAACCAACTTCCATCGAACCATGATTCAGTTGAAGGGGATTATAGTTCTCGATCACAAGAAGGTGACCCTGTAGTGGATATCAAAGACAAGGCGAAGATTACCTTTAAAAAAAACAAAAAATTAATCATGGAAGATACATCACAATATTGCATTACCAAAATATCACCATATATATATATCAAAGAACTGCATATGCATAGGTCCATTCAAAAGATATATATACAGAATTAAAAATGTGACTAATAGATAGACAGATGAAATATGAAAACTAAAATTATACAAATTCATTATATCTCGGATTCTCACCTTACGAGGCATTACAAGGGCATCCAATTCAACATTTGAATCTTTGAACAGGTCAAGCATCAGAGACCGACTCCAACAACCAGCTGCAACTATAATGACCTTACCATACAAGGTGTTATTGGAAGTCCGAACAGCTTCATACTCCCCACTACTAGTAGATCTGAAAAGGAGTTAGGAAAGTTACACATATACCCTAATAATGATATACAAATTTCTCTTGTCTCTTCATCTCATCATTAATGCACTGCAGAAAGTTAACCACAGACCTCACTAAACCTGTAACTGGCTCATGATAGAACTCCACATATCTACCTTTCGGTGCAAAGGATCTGTTAACCTATGGATCATAGCAATCTATGTTATTTACATACAACAGGAATACGCTAACATTGAAGCAATCATCGTTTCGCTGTATGCTGTTAAAAAACTAAAAGAAGAAGAATAAAGACACCTTTTCAATATATGAAACTGCGCGATAAGCATCCAACTGGCAATCATCAGGTGCAAAAGCAGCCCCACCATCAGTCCCAACATTAATAGCAGGTTCCTTGGAATGCAGTTCATCACTGGACAAATACTCTGCTCTCAACCCAGCTTCAGATAGCTGACTCACTTTCTTTCTTAACATGACTGAATCCTCAGAAGTTGTACCAACTAGCAAGCTTCCTATAGCTCAAGACACAGTATGTTAACTCAAAATTTCAACTTTTAAAAACAGATGACAAAAGATTGTGCAAAGAAACCGAACAGCAACATACGAAAATGATATGCAATTACTACATAACTAAATACCTGTCTTCTTCCAACCCAATACTTGAAGCGGATCCATGCCTTGGTCCCGTATCGTCTCAGACAACATCTTCCACATGTGGTGACTTCTTTTAGTGAGTTCCCATGTATCACTTGCAGGATTTTTATGTACCATCCATATGTAGCCCTGACCTACACCCAATCGGACTTTAGGAAATGCAAAGAAAAAAAATGGGGTTTGGGCGAGGAAGATGATAACAGTTTCAATAATACGGGTTTACCTGCACCAGTGGCGCCGGAGCAAGGTACAGCTTTATCAACGACCGCCACGGATAGATCCGATCCGGTTAAAAACTGCCGGGCGATTGTCAACCCGATGATTCCAGCACCCACAATCACGACGTTGAAAGAACGGGAAGCTGCCTTCACCGGTTCCGAACCCGAATGACGTATGGGTTGCGGTCGGGTTGGTCGGGTCCCGTTGACCGAGAGTGAAAGCTTTTTCGTTGGGATTTTGGAGCCAAACAAGGCTGATTGGGATGAGAAGGAACATATTCGATTCACATTTACTGAAGCGACGCCATCTTTGGTAAAACAGTTGGAAAAGTTTGGGGAGTTAACTGCGACTGAAGTTGAAGCCATGGATTTTGCTGATTCTGTTTTGATGCTGATGTTTGAAACCCTTTTTGCTGTTTTTAATGGCTTAATATCTAAAATGCCCCTCTACCTTAGTGAAAATCTCACATAGCTCTTTACTATTTTTTCCAGTTTGACCCTTAAACTTTCAATTCATTATCACTTTGGTCTTTTTGATATTTTCTAATAAAAAAAATGAAGCAACTTCAAGGTACTACGAAATGACATAACTTGATTATACCATATCATCATTAAAAAAAACCCATTCAAATGTTAATGTGGTAGCAAATTGAAAGATGAAGGATTAAACTAATTGAAAATAGTAAAAAGCGATAAAATGAGAATTTTATTGAAGTAGATATTAAACCTTTTTCAACAATAATAGAAAAAATTCGTAAATATTAAATTGGTCCCTTTAATTGTACTTAAAAATCAAGTTAGACTCGCATTTAATCCTATATTAAATAGTTTTTATTTGGAAACTTATGATAAAATAACGCCCTTTAATTATAGTCGTCGTTGATCACAACAATATTTGATTAATCAATTTTTTTCTTAAAAACTATTCAAGAAATTGAAAATTCTAAAAACTATATACAAATCCTAAAAAATTAAGATGTTATAAAAATTTATAAAATAAATATTTTAAATTATAAATAATTTTAATAAATAAAAATGTAAAAATTATATAATTTTAATTTAACTAATTTTATTAATTTTTTAAAAAGGGTAAAATACCAAAGTTTATCACTTATGTTTTATAAGTGTTCACTTTTACTCATCAAATTCAAAAAAATAATGTTTGAATCACTTATGTTTCATTTTATAAAATTTTAGTCACTCAAACGTTTAAATGTCCTTAACTATTAATGGAATATTGACTTGACACGAGAAATAAATAAAATTAAAATAATCTCATTTCCACATGGAATGCACGTGGATTAAGTAAAAAAAATAAAATAAAACCTTTATATCATTATAAAAGCTAGCTCTTTTTCTTCATAACCCTAACATAATCTTTGAAATTATTTCAAGAAGAACAAGAAGATTATAGAAGTAGACAGTGGAGTACCCATTTATAGGGATGTTCAATCGGTTAATTCGATTGATAACTGAATTGAATTAACCAAATCTGAATTAACCAAAATTATTTTTTTAACCGTTAGTCGAACCAAACTTTTCTGAAACTTATTAATTAAATTAATTTTAGTTAATTTGGTCAATTTTTGAATTAATCAAAATTTATTATATATATTTTTTATTTTAAAATAACAGTGGTCATTACATTAAAAAAACAGTTTGCATCTATAGACAAAATATACCAGTCTATTCACTCTTCAAAATATAGCATAAAAATAAAATAAAATATTAGAATCTAGAGTAACGATAATCTTACATTAAAACCAAACAGGAAGAGAAATGCAAGGTTTATTCATAGAAAAATATAGCAGTCTTCACTCTTCAAAGTGCTTCATCTGTATCGATTAATTTTTTTTAAATCTTCATTTGCATTTTCCTTACAAAATATATTGTCTTTTAGTAGAAATAAAAATAAATAAACCAGAAAAATCAATCATATATAATATAAACTAAGAGGCTAGAATGCATACCCTTCCTTCAATTCACACTCACAATCTCATAGTACATAAGCTTATGAGCTCATGAATTGATGGTGAGATATCATGCACTCCAAGAAAAATCTAAAATGCCAAATGATTAAAAGTTAATGTTATGGTGTGGTATACTAGTCAAAAATAATTTTGCTTATTGAATTAAAATTAATAAATTATTATAATTATCGAGACGATAACGATGAAAAACAAATGATGGTAAAAGCAGAAAGGGAAATAAACACTAAGATTTACGTGGAAAATCGGGAAAATAACCACAAGCAGAGGAGGAGAAATTTTTACTATGTAGAAAAAGAGATTACAACTGAATGAATAAACCCTTATTCCATTGTATCTATTTATAGAGATAAGAGACTTGTTTTCAAAGAAAACCTGCATAGAAAGAAATTCTACTCAAACTGGGTTTCCTACTCTTCAACACATATCCAAGAGAGAAATAGAGTTCCAAAAGGATTTGAACAGTTCAAACTAGATTTTGGGTCACAACTCTAACAATCTCCATCTAATCATCAACACATATCCAAAGAGAGAAGTAGAGTTCTGATCGGTGTGAAAAATTCACACTCTCAGTGCAAGAAAACACTGTCGATACAAGAATAGAAACAGGAGAATCCTGTTTGAATATCGATCCCACGAGGATGATGTATTCAGCTTAAGTATTATGTAGCCACAAGAAATTCTGTAAAAGTGGATATTGTGAGTGTAATGGCGGTTGCAATAAAGGAATAAAATAATGAATAATGGATTAATTGTGGTAGCAATAACAGAATATATGAAAAGCAAAGAAATATAGGATAATGCATGGAGCTCCTCGGTTTAGCTAGGCAGAAAGATCAAGTACACTCAAGAGAGTACAATGACTCAATTAGTAAATAAAAAGCAAGCTCGCAATTAACTTTCATTCGCTTTTCAACTATTGACGCAAAGATGTAGACTGGCCACAACCCTCGTTATGAATCGAAACTACAACTCTTTGAACAAGTGGATCAACTCTCGTTGTATCCTCATTCAACTTTCGTTGTAATGTCTTGTTAACTTGATTTGTCATTGCATCCGTCGATGCTAATAACTATGTTTAACACTCTCATGCAAATAATAATCAAATCCAACAATCAAAGTATGAGAAAAAGCTAATAGAAATCTATAGAACCAAAAGATAAGATTGTAAAAAGTTCATACAAAGATTGAAAGGAATAAACCATCGTCATTAGAGCACAAAATATGATAGAAATCTTCAACAAACATCTAATTAAAGAAAAGTTTAAGAAGATAACAAAATATTCTTCTTGGTTTTGCACTTGAATCCTTTTTTCCTCAAATATTCCTGCCTCGCTTCACCTTGGATCTCCAGAAATGAGCTTAAGCGGCTATGGAAAGATAGAGAAAACTCGGAGGTTGAAGATGATATGAAAATAGAAATTGCATGACCTTCTTTCTCTTCCCGGATTCCTTGATGCCCTTTGGTTAACCCGCCGTGCGTGTGGGCCGGCATTAAACCGGTTCATAGCTGATAAAGGCGAATCAAAAACCTGAGCCTGAACACAGAGAGTGAAGAAGAGAAATATTGAAATGGCGGGTAGGGTTTTATTCTTAGCTTCAGCGGGTCTCCGAAGATCTCATAGGCTCAATATTCTTTTCGCTAATCTTCCCAAAACCAGGTACCTCTCTCTGTATTTGTTTTTCTTCTATATGTTTTGTTTTGTTTTGTTTTGTAATGGAGTTGAATCTATTCGTTTTTCTTTGGCTATGAGTTTGTGCCTTTAGAGTTTCTAAGCTGGCACCGTTTTCCCAATGCGATAGGGTTCTTTTCTATGTCCCAATGCCATTCTGTTTGAATAGCTAATGTGTTAATTCAGTGAAGCAAACTGCAGTTTTTATCATATAAATAGCTTGTCTTTTGGCAGTTTCGGATGATTTCAACATGAAATGAGTAATCTTTGTGACTGTTATTTTAAGAATTTGATGTCCCTGATAACATTTTATGTTATTTTATCTTATTGTAAGAATTTAATTGGGGTTCACTATTTGCTTTTGGTCCAACTAAGAATCCTTTTGGCTTTGGTTTCATTGGAAAACCATGTTAATTATTGCTCCTTTGCTTTCATAGAATGGAAAAAGGCTTCATGGTTTTTCAGTTGATCTCATTGGCATTAACGTATGAAATATGAATCCTGTTGTATTTTTTTTGGATTCTTTTTCTCCCCTTGTTTCCAAAAGCCCATTGCCTGTTTTCTGGGTAACGTACTGGTAAAAACTTATCAGATGACTGAGTTAATCTGTAACCTTTAGGCTTTAGCCCTATTGAAGTGTTTAATCTAACATTTGTGTGCATATTTTTTTTTTAAAAAAATCTGTAATTTCACTTGAAAAACAACAAATCCTTAAACAATTTGCTTGTACTGACTATGAAGTAGTTTGGCTGATGTTATGTGCAAGGCTTTTGGTCCAACCTATGACATAAAGAGGTTTCTGCTCGAGGGGCATGGCTGGATTCATTTAGCTCCATTTCTGAATCCTTCTTAAAAAGTTGTTAGGCCGCCCGACCATTCTGAGAGAGGTGCTAGCACTGATGATGCTTGTAGTGGTAACCTTAAGACAAAGAGGAAGAAACTGAAGGGTAAACGAGCTGTAGTAAGGTGGCTGAAATTCTTCAGGTGGAACAAGAAGAAAGATTATGAAAGAATGACAGCTGAAGAAAAAATTCTTTACAAACTTAGAAAGGTTATTTCCAATTTTTCTACAAAAATGCTTGCATATTGATTAGGGTAATTCAAACCACTGCTCTCTCTCCCTTGTGAGTCAGTGATTTTGAAGTTGGGGCTGTTTAGACGATCATGTATATGCTAGTACCTGTAAATTCTTCAGTTTCCAACTTTTTTTCATTTGCATTTCCTCCATTTGTTCTTCAGGCTCGAAAGAAAGAAGAAAGACTTGTAACAGCTTTAAATAAGATTGAGCCTGCGGAGTCATCGGAAACAACCCATGATCCAGAAATATTGACTCCAGAAGAGCACTTTTTCTTTTTGAAGATGGGCCTCAAGTGCAAAAATTATGTGCCAGTTGGAAGACGAGGAATTTACCAGGGTGTAATTTTGAACATGCACCTTCATTGGAAGAAGCATCAAACTTTGAAGGTGGTGGTTAAGACATTCTCACCGGAGGAAGTCAAGGAGATTGCTGCTGAGCTCGCGAGATTGACAGGTGGAATTGTGCTTGACATTCATGAAGAAAATACAATAATTATGTACAGAGGGAAGAATTATTCTCAACCACCGACAGAGATTATGTCACCTCGGGTCACTCTTTCTAGGAAGAAGGTCATTCTTCTCTCCTTATCTTTTCTTGATTCTATTTTTCACCTGATATCTGGTTGACGAGTCTTACTTTATCATTCGAACTTTATTTGAAATTTTTTCGAGTCGATTTTATGAAATTCGAGTCGAGTTAGATTTATTCGAGTCATATTTTATCATTCAGACTATTTGATTTTGTTCAAGTCGAGTTGAGTTTAAAAAATTTAAGTTGAGTTAAAACATTCAGTGTTTTTGAGTTGAGTGAGTATTTCCTTAATATGACAAACACTACTCTTCTAATATGTTCCATAAAGAAGAAATTTGTGATGGTTTACATCCTAGTCACCTTAAACGAATTTCCAGATCTTGGAAAAGTTTTTTCTTGCGAGTGTTTTTATTTCTTCACCTTATGACTCTCAGCCAGCTTTGAGAGTGTTCTCTTATAGGTCAAGCGTGTTATTTAAGCTCCCATTCGGTATAATGTCGTAAAGAGAGCTTGCAATGTCATTGGTGTTTTTACTTAATCACCCAAATTTGCCTTCACATCATTTTCTTTCCATTTCTGCTATACAGGCTTTGGATAAATCCAAATACAGGGATGGCCTTAGAGCTGTCAGGAAGCATATCCCAAAGCTTGAGCAGGACCTCGAGTTTCTACGTGCTCAAGCTGCAAATAACCCCAACCCTATGCAACAGGTGCCAAACACTGATAATCACAATGTGGATTCTGGGAAGGTTTCCAGCGTACTACTTGAAGGGTCAAATAAATTGAAAGAAATGTTGGATGAGAGCAAGGAACTTTCTGAAAATGAATCCAAAACAGATTTGCTTATGGCTTTAGATTCTGAAGACTTGTCAGATATTTTCGAGACTGAGTCCGACACTGAAACAGAGGAGAGGGAAGAACAACCACTTTTCTTGGATGAATTTGACAAATTTCCAAGAGAGAGTGACGGGGAACCCGAAGATTTTGAGGAGCACCTATGTCAAATATCTATTGACTCAAAAGTTCCCACATCATCTGAGGAAGATGTTAACTCACCAAACCTTGATGAGGTAGATCGGATATTTCTTCGTGCTGCTTCACTCCTAAAGAAAAAGAGGAGATAGGTGGATTCATGATTAATGTAACCCTGAAAATAGATTTGTAGATGTTTATATACTAACTTCCTTCGTTGAGGCTTGATTGCATAGAGAGTAAGTTGCAGTACTTAATGGGAATCATCATAGTGATGCTCAAGTTTTTGGCAACATGGCTATCAAGAATCTATAAAACGTCCATGTGCACACATTTTTCAGCGGGCCGAAGGTGTAGAAGTATGCCAAATTGTTCAACCTCAAGTTGTTCGTCGGTATTGTATACCCACAGATTGTCCATGTATTAATTTTATCTGGGTTCAGTCAAAGCTACTTAACATATCCAACAACAGTATTGTACAAATGCTACTTTGATATGCTTTCTTTCAGGGGTTTTATGAATTTATAAGTTTTAGGCACATTTGCCAGCAAACTGTGCTATTCTTGCTCGACTGCAATTGTAATGCTGGCTTTTATAGGCCCTTAGTCTTGCTGCTTATTATTCATTGCAATTGTATGCCGGAGATTATAGGCCCTTCATCTTGCTTATAGGGATGAAAAAGAACTGAACGTTCAGCGAATCGTTAGCAGAAAGTTCGTTTATGTATTAAGCGAATAAATATGAACAAGATTTTATGTTCGTTTAATTAAACGGACACGAACAAAGAGCTCGTTTGTTCATTTATGTTTGTGAATGTTCGGTAATCTGTTTGTTTATGTTCGTTTAAATTTACTTACACATGTCTATTTATATTTATTATTTTTCGTAAGAAAAGTATTATATTTAAAAAATTTAAAAACATATATTAAAAATATGAAATAACAAGAAAAAAGTTAAACAATACTCAATGTACGAGACTTTAGACTTCTTAAGAAAAAAAAATTAACCAATACTCAATGTTCGTTTGCGTTCGTTTATTATTGTAACGAACGAACACACAAGCTGCATTCCTTAATGAACACAAACAAAAAATTAAGTTCGTTTAATTATTCGTATTTGTTTCGTTTACAGACCTACTTGCTTATGATTTTGACTTTAATGGTTCGTCGGCTTTTATAGGCCCTTCAACTCGCGTCTTGTAATTCTGGCGAACAGTTAGTTTCTGTCTTCAGTACTGGAAGATTGTAAGTAGGGATGAGCAAATCTCAACTTTAAAAAAATTGAATTTTTTAACTCAATGCGATAAAACTCGTAATTTCATAAAGTCGATTCGTCTCGGAAAAATTTCAAATAAAGTTTAAGTTATGAAATGGAATTTCGAATAACTCAAGTTTTTTAGCAATTAGTAGATCATTTTCAAGTTTGAGTTAAGTTCCTCAACTCTTCTTGATATATGCATATCGCATATGAAAAAATATGAAGAAATATATATGTATACCGTATATGGTTATAGAAAATCGTTTAAATTAGAACCAATCAGTACGATAATATTATAAATGTTTGTAATTAAATTAGAATAGAAAGTCGAACAACTCGGCTCAAAAAAATTTCAAATAAAGTTTGAGTTATAAGATAGAACTCATTAACTCAAATTTTTTTACTGAGCTCGATCGAATAATCACCCCTAATTACACGTATGACAGCAAATTAAATTACCTGGGAAATTGGTTAATCAAATTATGATTGGTTTCAATGTTCTTTCTTTAGCGGATTTAGCCTTTAAGTGCTTGACATTCGCGAAATAAGAGGGCCTTAATGGGGCACATAGCTTGCCTATAGTTCTAGTCAACAAGGGGACATTTGTGTCCAAGTACAACGGATAGGCTCAAGATTGCAATTGTAACAACAGTTTAGCTATCTGAGAAATGGTTCAACATAAGACTAGTTCCAATGTTCACTCTTTTTTACATTTAACACTACAATTCCCAGAAAGGCCTTGCAATTTCTAAACCAAATATGCAGGGAATGATCCAAATTAACTGCCAAATATGCAGGTAATGATCCAAATTAACTGCTTTTTGCATCAGAAAAATCACCATTGGATATATCTAAACAATGGTGATAATGGAATTGTACAATGTATCATACATTTTTAGGCCTCGCAAGAAGATACAATAAACAGAACCTCGATCTCCCAGCTATGCTTCTTCAAGTTCTTTTATGTTGTTGACTATATCTTGAACTCTTCTTGACAGTTGATTGGTATGTTCCTCAACAAATTTCAATAAAGCGCGTAATTGTTCCTGGTAAGCAGCACATCGTCGTTTACATTTTTGTTTTTCATTGTTCAGTTCTTGGGTCAGTTCCTGTATTCTCCGATCCTTCTCATCCTAGAAGGAAAACCATTATAGAAGGAAAACATTACACAAGATGCATTGTACTTGAGCATGCTTACAGTTCTATTCCTATATGGTTATGTGTGAAACCCGGACGAGTGACGGCTCACTAATCTCGATCCATACTTCTCATCATCTTATCTGTATAGAATATGATAGCATGAACTAGTAAGCTAACTCATATGCACCTCGATTTATAATTAAAAAAAAACATATCATACCTCACTGATCAAGTTTTTTTGCAGAACCCCGCCATGGTACTTTTCCAGGTGACATCAATGAGTGATTATGCTCCTTGACAAATTTGGTAACAACCCATTTTACTCCATCCCTTAAAGCCAGCCTCAGCATTGCAGGGCAACCTCCTCGGGTGATTGGTGGGGGAGGTAGAACCCTGTCTTTTCTATACATATATTTCTTTCCACGGAAACCTTCTTTTGAGCAAACGAAATTGTTTATCAGTGAACATCGATTATGATGGATTCGCACTGTAAAACCAACATGCCTGCCATAAGCAACATAGAATTCCCTTGCAGCATCTCTTGACTGAAACTCCATGCCAATGTACGGATCTGCAGCATTGCCTAACAAAGGTAAACTCTCAGTAGACTCATCTACACTCTTCTCGACTTCTCCCAAGTGCAAATCAATGTTGTCCGAAAGCTCATGATCAACCAGTTCCTGCTCATCAAAGTTTTCAAGTTCCAAACACTTCATGCTTTCATCGCTCTCCATTAAGCTCTTTCTTTGACCAAATAGTTCATTTATGCAAAGGCTGCCGGCAAGCAAAACCGATTCAACTTCATCATCCGATCTCTTACACACAAATTTTGCATCTAGTTGAAGTTGAAAAAGAAAAGTTTAAAGATTTATGAGACATAAGAAGCAAAAGAAGAAGAATCATCCAAAGAACAGATATCATCATTCTTGTATCAGACAAGCCAAATTTATTATCCAAATAATCAACATTTTCTTTGACATCAAACTACAACCGATTAGGTATCATTCTATTCCACCTTCAATTTTAATGTTTTGGAAAACATCGAATTTACTAAAATAAAACACCCAGAAATGAAATATTATAAACCAATCATAAATTACTCCATAAGATCACTATCTTCAGTGCATAAACAACAACAATTAAATAGAAAATGAACGGTGGAGAACAGTAAAGGATGAAACCACGAGTTAGGGACTGACATGAAGTAATTGGAGTGACTCGTATAATCCAAGCTAATGTGGCGCTGCTAGCCTTCCGATCTTTTTTTCTTTTGGTTTTCCGGAAACCAAACTGAAAACAGAAAATTATTAGTACTATTATTTTATAAAAAACCCAGAAAAAGAATTAAAAATAGAAAAGGTTTTACGATGATTAGCTACTTACTGGGAAGAAAAAGGAAAGGAAAAGAAACCATAGGATTGAAAAGATTGATATTCGTTACGGTTCTTATTAAGCGTACGATGGAACATGATGGACGGGAGCCGTATCTTATAATTTTTACTCTAAACGGCGTCGTTTTCTTTTAGGATCATACCCATTGAATCGGTGATGTAAAGGGACGTAATTGTGGTGGATTTTGCGATGATTCGTCCTTTTTATACTTAATTGGACGGAGAATGGATATATGTTTCGCCGGTGATGAGTAGGGATGATCATTTGACTCAAAGTGGTTGAGTTTTGATTTGATTTGATCTGATTTTATAGGGTAAAATTTTTTAAAGAAATTTCGGATTCGCGTCGAGATTAGATTTAAGGTGAAAAATATTCGACCAAACCCGACATGGAACAATTGTTTAATTTTATTCTAAGTATTTAAGTATAATTGTTATAATGCCTCTCTCTTTATACATATTTTTTTAATTATCTCACTATTTTGTCTAATGAAAATGGAATAATTATTATAAAGTCTCATCTCTATTTGTATTTTTTTAATTAACTCCCTATTTTATTCGAATAAAAATAAAAAAAGTATTTATGTCAGACCAAGTTGGGTTCAGTTTTGTACTCTAAAATTTGGGTCAGGTCAGATCAGATAAAGCATCATAAAATGTCAGGTCAGATTTCGGGTGTATGTCTTAAATTTTTTTTCGAATGCGACCCGACAAAAAACTCGACCAAGCCTAACCCGTGACTAGCCCTAATAGTGAGGTTAATATGAAGACAAAAAAAAAAACTCATCATGGATGGTGAGGTTGGTGTATTGAGTTATGACCTTGTAACCGTGTCTTGTCAATATGTCCTGTCTCATCAACATATACTCAGTATATATAATAATCTTTTTAAAAGATTATTGTAACGCCCCGGTTTTGGGCTTGGATAGTTTAAGGGTTGGTTCGAAAGTCCGGTGGACCGATATTAAAGGTTTGAGTTAGTTTCGGGATTAAATATTTTTAAAGGTGATAAAAATATAGAAAATGTTGTAAAATCATTATTTAATATAATAATGGTTGTGGTAAAATCAATTTTGGAAAATGAGATTTGAAAATTGGACATTTTGGACAGTGACCAAAATGCAAACTTTGAAAACTGTTTTAGTGACTGTTTTGAGAAGGATCAAAACTTTGAATCTTTAAGAAGCTAATTATCCTAGATATTTTTAACAGATTTCTCCCTTTAATTAACTGATTTTAAATGGGTTTTAAAAGGCTTTAAAAGTGGAGAGAATTAATAAAACATATTTTAGACTTTTAACAAATTCACGTAACAAACTTTGCAATTTCTTTCTCTCAATTTCTCTCCAGCCAAACACCTTTCCAACTTCAATTTCTTCAGGTAAAAATCAAATGTTTTGATTTCTATTTGATTTCCTAATGCTTCTTCATCAAATACTTATTGTTATTCTCTTGATTTTTATGTTTTATTAAGCAATTAAGGGGAGAAATCGGCATTGGAGGTAAGGATTCGTTCTTCTCCTCTAATGAGAGGTTGTTTACTGAAATTACCAAGTTCTTGATCCTTTGCAATTGTTTTCTAATGTGTTTTGATAGTTTATGATATGCAAATGATTACGTGCTAAAAGCATGACTACTTGATGATCATGAACCATTGATATCATGATTTTGTGACAGAATTGATAGATGATATGAATCATATTGGAAGCATGTTTATGTTAAAGAAATTATAATGCATATGAATATTTGATGAACCTAGAACAATGATGACATGATTCTAAAGACAGTCATCATATATGATTATTCCTGCATTTCAGATGGCATGATTTTATACTTTGGCTATAATACTTGAAATGCATGTATGCAATTAGTTAAGCTAAAAAGCTTAATGTACACAAGACTGATAAGATAAATGGAATCCTATGATTTAAATATTATATTGGTTAAATAAATTATACATGCAGGGTAGTTCTATACATGATTAAAATGTTATCAACTGCAATTGGAAATTGCTTGCCAATTTGCATAACTGTGTTATTTATAATCATTGTTTTACATTATTATGATTATGCCTCTTTAAGTTATACTTAACGTGTGTTTCGTATCACACGTAGGTACTTCGGACTAGATAGCCAATGAGGAGCTGCACATCGTTGGATCAAGTTAGCCTATATTATCAGTAAGTATCACCACATCCTAGTATAGTGGGGCATGTATAGATGTAAAATATGTAACTATTTTGTATGATCTAGAAACATGACTTAGTTTGAGGAATTAAGAATATTAGAAAAGATATTTCAACCAATTTAAAACTTAGTTGGTCGTTTATCACGTAGTGTTTTTTAAAAATCAAGAAAAGGTCTAGGCAGCACATATAGTTTTCACACTGAATTATATTTTCATTTTAATAACTGCTTAAAGTATTTTATAAACCAATTTAGGGTCAAAACTAGCTGTGGTTGCCAGGCATAGTTTTGTTTAAAAAATGAGAAAGGGCCAACCATTGAACTACTTTGTTGAGGTTAAAAAAATTTTACAAGTCTGAAAATCAGAGTAAATCAGTTAGTAACATCTTTAATGTGTATTCGAATATCAAATATACGTTGAGGGTGTTACATTTAGTGGTATCAGAGCAAAGGTTTAGCCGATTCTGGAGGTTAAACCAAGTCCAATATGATTTTGCTAAAGTGTACATGCCCCTAGGATGTGATGTTATTGATGTATTGTTTGTATAACTTGATGTAGCTCCTCAATAGTATGTGTGAGACTCTAATGGTTATAAGAAAAATAAGACACCGTTAGATTTCGTTGGCTGATGAATTTCGAGGGTTAAGAAAAGACCCATAGTGGATACAAAATAGTGAAATAAATATGGTAGTTAACTTCTATTTAGAATGAGTTATCTGTATAATAGAGAACTGATACAATAATTATAAGAAGACAGAGGATACTCCGATTGTAAGGGAATTTTCAAATGTGTTTTTGGATGAATTACTAAGATTACCTCTAGATAAAGAGGCATAGTTCGATATTGACGTTTAATTTGATAACAAAGCAGGTATTGATAGCACCTTATAGAATGTCACCAATCAAGTTAGAGGAGCTGAAAGCTCAGCTACAAGAGCTATTAGATTGGAGTTATATTTGATCGAGTGAGTTACTATAAAGTGCTACAGTATTATTCGTAAAGAAGAAAGATGATTTTTTACGATTAAGTATAGATCATCGACAGTAAAATAGGGTAACAATAAAGAACAAATAATACGTTACCAAGGATTTGGAGATTTGTTTGACAACACTCAGGACTCGTTATGGACACTACGAGTTCTTAGTGATGTTGTTTAGACTTACAAATGCCCCGCCGCATATAAGGATCTGATAAATAAAGTGTATCAACCCTACTTGGACTAGTTCATGGTGAAATGAAGAAATACATTTTAATAAAAAGATAATCAATTAGACTATTCTGATCTTTGAAGATAAGTTACGAGCCTATATTATTGAGAACAAAGGATGGCGGGAAAGGATTGAAAGGTTCAGAATAATCCAAAAGTGGATGGAATTGATCTGACTCGAGAAATAAAAGATAAAGTGAAAGTGGGGATTCTTTAAAATAACCCTAAAGCAGTTGCAAATCGACAATAGGCATGCAGATAAAAAGAATAAGGAATAAGAAAATTTCATTGGTCAAAGTCCTTTGGAGGAACCACAAGGTGGATAAGGAAACTTGGAAGACCGAAAAGAAAATGAGAGAGCAGTACCCGAAACTATTTAAAATAAGTATGTTTTGAAAATTTGAGGACGAATTTTCTTAAAGGGGAGGAATTGTAATACCCCGAAATTTGCTATGTTGATTAAGGGTCATTTAGTACTAAGATAATGGCTTAAAAGCTTACTCAATGACTAAAATGACAAAAATGCAAAAGTTAGGATTTTCTCAATTATGTGCTGTAGAAAAGAAATTTCTAAGGTTTTTAGGTGTCATGTGATAGAGAACGAGTAAAATAGGATACTCACAAAATTTGGTTAAAATCCAAGGAAAATTTGAATGGGATTTCAAGGTTACAATTTAGTGACCAAAATGATAAGTTTTTAAAACTTGGGTGGTACAAGTTGAAATATGAAAAGTTGAAGGACCAAAGTTGTAATTTTCTAAAATTTAGGTGTTTTATTTTATAAATAGAGAGAGCACCTATTGGTGTGGACCAAATGAGGAATTACTGGTTTGATCCGATATTTCGATTATTGGAAAATTGTAGTCAAAGTTTAGGTGGAATTTGAATACCCAGATCGAACTAAAAATTATGAAACTTTACCATATGATAGAGAAAGGTTATAAAAGTCATTTCCAAGTGTTGGAAATATTTTAGTTCGATTCAGGATGAATCCTATAATTATTTTGATTAAGGAATTTAATTAGTAACTGATAAAATTCTCGACATTTATCGGTAAATTAGATCAAACTAAAATTTCGAAGATGATTCCATAGACTTTGGAAGAGTTATAACATATTATTTTATGAATATTTGGAGAATTTATCATTAATTATTTTATCATGTACATAGATTAAACAGATCATGGAGAAAAATCTGATGTAGATCCTGGGAATAAAAATGTAGTATAAGATAACGAATTTCGATTGAACTGTAAAGTTAAGCGTGCTCAAGGCATGGGATGGGTGACCTATTGGGAAGGTCTTATGTCAGTACTTGAGACTGATAAAAAGGAATCAGTTCGAGTTAATATTATTCGTATGGGTATCTGATAAAGAATCATTAAGAGAATTTTTATCCGATAAAGATTTTGGGTAAAATTATCAGTATATTGGACCGAGTCAAAATTTTAAGTTTGACTTCATAAATATGGAATATTTTATTTGGTAATATTTTTTTTCAGATGTGAAAATAAGGAATTTTTAGAATTTATTTGATAGCTCGGTGAAGGGGAATCACAGAAGAAGTAGTAAGTGAATATCGGGAAATCAGATCGAACTGAAATTTCAGAGGCTGCATCATAAGTCATGGAAAATTCATAAAATATTGTTTATGAATAAATTATTAGTTGGTAGATTGTGATCTAACTAGAATAGTTAGATTTTTACAAAATGGCAAAATTAGTGATTTAAGTGACTAGTTTTGGTAATTTGATCACAATGACAATTTTGAAATATTTTGAAAGTATCATGGGTAATATGGTAATTTTCCATGTGAAAGTATTACTCTAGTTTGGTTAGAGTTGAATGGAATTTGGTTGGAATTGAATTAGAATGGTAACTTGTAAATTATGATTCAGTTGGAGGTTAATTTTGGAAAAAGGACTAAATTGAATAAAAAAATCAATTTATTATTACATGTGGCATAAATTAAAATAAGATGAACAAGTTCATCTTCTTTCTCTTCAATTCTAAATAATAGAGAAAAATGGGGGGAAAATACACGAAAATTTTTCCTAGGCATTTTGAAGGCTCCCGAACAAGATTCAAGGTATGTTTTTGACATAAAGTTGATCTATTTTCAATTCTCTTTCATTTGATAGTAATTTTATCAAGAGTTATGAAGATTTGGTTTTGTTCTTGAAGAGAGAGAAAATAGGGTTTCATGTTCCATGTTTAGATTGAAGCTTGAACTATGCAAATTTAGTGTTGTAGAGATGAAATTAAGCTTAGATTGTGATTAATTTCATGTTTAAGGATTAAAAACCTAACCCTAGAATTTGAGATTTTATTTAGGGTTTTGAAATTGATGATGAAAATGAAATATTGATGATATTAGAAGCTTGATTTTGATGCTAGAATGAAAATTCCTCAACTAGTCCTTTAAGTGACTATTTTGGCATGCTTGGTAAATTAGGGAAAATATTGTGAAAATTATCCTAGTGATGGATTTAAAGAGATTATGAATTTAGAAGCTTGATTATGGCATTTGGACTAAAATAAAGTCCGTGAAAAGTTTAGACACTCAAATTTGGCAAGTAGGAATAAATTGGGGATTTAAATGTTAATTCTTGGAAATGAAGAATATATGTTGGAAAATTTATTTAAGCATGTTAGAATGTTGTTTGGATGAAAAATGAGCCTAGAGAAGCCAAGTGACCAATTCTGCCACATGGAAGAATAATGGGAAAATTTTATGGAAATTGTGATTATGAGATCTTATGAATCGAATATGTTGTATGAAGTTAGAATTAAAATTAGAATACATAGGGACCAATTCGACAAGCTTCAAAGTTAAGGAACCGAATCTGAATTTTATGAAATTGGAGTGTATTTATGTAATTAATGATGTTGGAGATGTGAAATTGATATTAGAATACTAAACCGATGTTGAATCAAATTAGTGACCATTTTGACAATTCGTCAAAATCAAGTGACCAAATAGGAAAATGAATTCTTGGATGGGGATTAAATCTGATTGTTTTTAGATAAAATAATAGAATTAAGGTAGTAATGTTGATTTGAGGACTAAATTGCAAACTTGAGAAGTTTGAATCCTTACCTTTGCATTTTAGTGACTATTTTGGCAAAGAAAAAAAAATTGAGAGAATTATTTTGAATAACTATTTGATGAAGAAGATGATGGATTGGTGGTTTAAAGTAAGTAAAGGGACTAAATTGACAAGGAGAAAAATAAGAAGAAGTTAGTTTAAATTAGAAGTTAATTATAGAAATTTTTATGATAAATGATTAGATAGCTTGAGTGAAATATTGTTAGAAGTGAATCTAACAAATGTTTGTTTATATTTATGTGGTTAATGAAATCAAATCCGAATCAAAGAAGATTCGAGGTGCTATGAAGGAAAGGATCGAGTAGAATTTAGTGAGGCATGCTAATAAATGGTCCAGGTGAGTGTATTTTTATTTATTTATTATATATATATGAGATGAATGAATGCATTTTTATCTATTTACATATATATATGATGTGAAGAAGACTTTCAATCAGTCAACCTTGATAATAATGAAAATGTATGTTGATCAAAGAAATATTAAATAGCATATGTGATACATGGATTTAGCATAATAATTTATCTAAGATAATCAGATTACAGATTTTGGGTATGAAATGTCCATTATCGAATTATGGTTGAAAGTATTGATGAATTTGATATTGAAGGTGAAAGTATTATATTGTTATGCCCAAGTACTAGTGAGATAATGTAGGCACTACGGTGCTGGGGCAATGTAGGCACTACGGTGCTGAGATAATGTAGGCACTACGGTGCTGAGATAGACAATAAGGTGTTGTGCGAGGAGCAAAGGGCATTGTCAAGTACGTACTCATCTTAGTTGCTTCGGCGATGCAAACGCTACGGCGTCGTAGACACTACAGTATCGTGATGACTCGCGTACCTTAGCCTCATATAATATACTTTGGGCTATGATAAAGGAAATGATATACAATAATTGCATGAATGAAAGTATGACTATGATAAAGGAAATGATATACAATGATTGCATGAATGAAAGTATGACTATGATAAAGGATATGATAAGCAAAATATTGCATGATGAAAGTATGATCATGATACAGAATATGATATGCAAATGATTACGTGCTGAAAGCATGACTACTTGATAATCATGAACTATTGATATCATGATTTTGTGACAGAATTGATAGATGATATGAATCACATTGGAAGCATGTTTATGTTAAAGAAATTATAATGCATATGAATATTTGATGAACCTAGAACAATGATGACATGATTATGAAGACAATCATGATATATGATTATTCCTACATTTTAGATGGCATGATTTTATACTTTGGCTATAATACTTGAAATGCATGTATGCAATTAGTTAAGCTAAAAAGCTTAATGTACACAAGACTGATAAGATAGATGAAATCCTATGATTTGAATATTATATTGGTTAAATAAATTATACATGCAGGGTAGTTCTATACATGATTAAAATGTTATCAACTGCAATTGGAAATTGCTTGCCAATTTGCAGAGTTATGTTATTTATAATCATTGTTTTACATTAATATGATTATGCCTCATTAAGTTATACTTAACGTGTGTTTTGTATCACACGTAGGTACTTCGGACTAGATAGCAAAGGAGGAGCTGCACATCGTTGGATCAAGTTAGCCTATATTACCAGTAAGTATCACCACATCCTAGTATAGTGGGGCATGTATAGATGTAAAATATGTAACTATTTTGTATGATCTAGAAACATGACTTAGTTTGAGGAATTAAGAATATTAGAAAAGATATTTCAACCAATTTAAAACTTAGTTGGTCGTTTATCACGTAGTGATTTTTAAAAATCAAGAAAAGGTCTAGGCAGCACATATAGTTTTCACGTTGAATTATATTTTCATTTTAATAACTGCTTAAAGTATTTTATAAACTAATTTAGGGTCAAAACTAGCTGCGGTTTCCAGACATAGTTTTGTTTAAAAAATGAGAAAGGGCTAACCACTGGACTACTTTGTTGAGGTTAAAAAAATTTACAAGTCTGAAAATCAGAGTAAATCAGTTAGTAACATCTTTAATGTGTATTCGAATATCGAATATACATTGAGGGTGTTCATTTATAGAGAAAGCTGACTAGGATTTTAGGGTAAACAAATTGAGTTTGAGTTAAATTACAAAAACCCCTATTTAAGGCTCCAGCGGCTACGCGTACCGATACACAAAAGCACGTATCGAAACTATGTACCGGTACAGTTATACCCTGTACCGATCCTTGACTTGTACCGATATAGGACAAGCTGTATCAAAACACTTCCCCTGATACCCGTATCGATATGCTAAACCCCATATCGATACCCTATAACCAAATTTGATAGATTTGGCTGCAAGGGACCCAAAAATTTGATTTTACTCGAATCAATATGCATGCTTATGATATGAGATCAGCATGAATTGGCAAAAACAGATACATACTCCCCCTAACAACATGAATATATGCATATAGGAGCAAAATTGAATAAACATGAAAATCAACAAAATTCAAGAAAGTTTTAAGAACAAAACAAGGCTCTAAGGTTCAAGAAAGGCTTGTAAGCCCTAACTCTCTCTCCTAAGAGACCAAAAATGTTCTTTATCTAAAGGTTTGGTAAAGATATTCACGAGTTGGTTCAAGGTGTCTACATACTCTAGAACTACATCATTTTCAAGACATGATCTCTAATGAAATGATGTCTTATTTCTATATGCTTGGTTCTAGAATGTTGGATGAGATTCTTAGTTAGACAAATAGCACTAGTATTGTCACACTTTAAGGGGATGATACCTACATCAATTTTTTAATCTAAGAGTTGTTGCTTCATCCAAAGGACTTTCGCACAACAACTATCGACTGAAATGTATTCTGCCTCGGTGGTAGATAGCGTTCTGTTATTTTGTTTCTTAGAAAACCAAGAGATAGGCATGTTGCCTATGAATTGACAAGTACTAGAGTCACTCTTTCTATCTATCTTACAACCTCCATAATCTGCATCTAAATAAGCATGCAAACTAAAAGACAAGTCTCTAAGATACTAAAGACCTAAACAATGGGTGTCTCTAAGGTTTCTAAAGATTCTCTTAATGGCTTGTATATGTGATTTTTTATGACTAGCTTGAAATCTAGCATACAAGCAAATGCTAAACATGATATCCAGTCTACTTACGGTAAGATAAAGCAAAAAACCTATCATAGATATATAAAGTTTAAGATCAACACATTTACCTCCTTCATCTTTGTCAAGCTTTGTAGATGAGCTTATGGGAGTGGCTTGAGGCTTTACATTCTTCAAGCCAAACTTCTTGAGCATATCATTGATGTAATTTGCTTGATTGACGAAGATGTCATCCTTCTTTTGTTTGATTTGGAGTCCCAAAAAGAATGAGAGCTCCTCCATCATGCTCATTTCAAATTCACCTTCCATTAGCTTAGCAAAATCTTGGCAAAGAGATTCATTAGTAGAACCAAAAATAATATCATCAACATATATTTGCACTACTAAAATGTCATTGCCTTTTCTTTTTATAAAAATTGTAGTATCAACCTTTCCTTTGTCAAAACTTTTTTTAATTAAAAAATTTGATTATCTTTCATACAAAGCTCTATGAGCTTGTTTCAAACCATATAAAGCTTTTGAAAGTTTAAAAACATGGTTTGGATATTTTGGATCTTTAAAACCGGGTAGTTGTTCTACATACACTTCTTCATTTATAAAACCATTTAGAAAAACACTTTTAACATCCATTTGAAAAAGCTTGAGTTTATGATAACATTGAAAATGCAAGCAACATCCTAATAGCTTCCATTCTAGCTACGGGTGCATAGGTTTCATCAAAATCAATTCCTTCTTCTTGAGCATAATCTTGACCAACAAGTCTAGCCTTGTTTCTCACTATGTTACCACTTTCATCTAGTTTTTTTTTCTTCTAAAAACTCATTTAGCACCTATAGTATATTCATTACTAGGCCTATCAACTAATGTCCAAACTTTAGTCCTCTCAAATTGATTTAACTCTTCTTGCATGGCCAATATCCAATAATCATTATTTAATTCTTTTTTGATTTTTTAGGCTCTATGCATGATATAAATGCAACAAAATTACAAGTATTTTTAAGAGAAGATCTAGTGGTTACCCATTTGGATGGATCACTCGAAATCTCACCACCTTTGACATAGTTAAACTCTATTGGGTAGGTGACCTCCCTTTCCTCTAGAGACATGTCCTTCAAGGCTTCTAGAGGTGGATCTTATGGTTCTTCTTTTGGTTGAACTTCTTCTACCTTTGATGATTGTCCTTCACCATTATTGACATCCAAAATTCCCACATCATCACTATCACAAGTATCCTTCCTCGGAAGAAGGTTATCATCGAAAACAACATGAATTGACTCTTCAACTACTAAAGTTCTTTTGTTAAATGCTCGATAGGCTTTATATTTTAATGAATAACCTAGAAAAATAGCTTCATCACTTTTTGCATCAAATTTGCCTAAATTATCTTTTCCATTGTTTAAAGCAAAACATTTACAACCAAATAGATGAAAATAACTAATATTAGGCTTTTATTTTTAAAAAGCTCATAAGGTGTTTTCTTTAAAATATGCCTAATCATTACTCTGTTAATAATATAGCAAGCCGTATTAGTGGCTTCCGACCAAAAATACTTAGGCAAATTGTTTTCACAAAGCATGGTTCTAGCCATTTCTTCTAAAGTTCCTAATTTTCCTCTCAACAACCCCATTTTGTTGAGGTGTTCGAGGAGCCAAAAAATTATGGCTAATCCCATTTAAGTTAAAAAACTCTTTAAAACCTAGATTTTGAAATTCGATTCCATGGTCACTCTTAACATGTGAAATAGAGTAACCAATATCATTTTGGTTTGCTTTTGAAAATGTGATGAATTTTCTAAAGCCTCATCCTTGGTACTTAAAAATAGAACTCAAGTAAATCTAGAGTAGTCATCAACTAAAACAAATGCATATTGTTTTCCACCCAAGCTCATAGTTCTAATAGGGCCAAAAGATATATATGGATCAATTGTAAAACTCTACTAGTAGAAACATCATTAATGGATTTAAAAGAAACTCTTTTATGTTTGCCTTTTGCACAAGCATCACAAACTTTGTCAAGAGAAAACTTTATTTTAGGCAAACCTCTTACTAGATCATTTGAAATTAATTTTTTCAAAACACTCATGCTAGCATATCCTAGTTTTCTATGCCACAACCAAGAATCATGTTCATCTTTTGCAACAAAACATGCATTAGAAATATGTATGTCATCTAAATGCACCAAATAAATGTTTCCTATGCGATGACCAATAAACACAGTTTTATTGGAATCTGTTGGGCTCGAATTCCTTCAACCGTATGTGTTGCCAAGTGGTGGAGAAGTTGTAATTTGGGTGTTGGTGGTGGAAGCAAAAAGATAGAAAATCTACACAAGGATTTAGAGTGGTTCGACTTTCTAACCAAAGCCTACATCCACTACCTTAGCTTCCCCACTAAGGATTTCAACCAATTCGCTAAGAATTCTTCCCCTTTTTTTAGGCTTAGGAGGCAACCATTTACAACCTAGACTCACTCACCAAGTCTAGCATCCAAAGCTCACAAACCGAGCTTTGGAAACACTCTTAAACAAGAGAATTGATAGCAAACTGAAATCCCTCTCTAAAGGTATGTGTTTGCACTCTAAAGCACTCACCCAAATCCTAATACACTTGAGCATACATTGACAATTAAGCTCAACAAGTGTAGTCTATACAAATAATGGGAATTTAAGCACTAATACAATTTTTGCATTATAACGTCGTTGACTTGAAGATCATTGTTGCTAAAGCTTGAATGTCCCTTTTATACTCCCAAATGAGTTCTTAGCCGTTGGAGATCGTTGGGATTGAATTGGAGCCGTTAGAGACTCTATTTCCTGCAATAAATGCAGTTATGTAGCCTTCTATATCGGTACGCGTGTAGCCGTATCGGTAAAATTAATAGTCGTTATGCCTATTCTAGTTGCGCATATGGGAACGCCTTGGACCATATCGGTATGGTGTATCGGTACGCCTTAGCCCGTTTTGGTACGCCTTGCAATTTAAAAGACCGTTGGGAAATAGTCGTTGGGGGTGGTTGAAACCAGGATCGGTACACGTACAAGCGTATCGAAATGATCCTATCCATATCGGTACGCCTAGGGGTGTATTGGTATAGTTTTTCAGTTCTGGAATTTTCCTGTAGCAAAAACCCTTATCTATATTGATACGGGGTGTAACCGTGTCGGTACGGACGTGCTAAAAACATAAGTTTAGCTACTTTAAAACGTTTAAAATACTTCCAAAACCTCTCAAAAACTTCTCTAACTTATTTTCAAGTTGTTTGGACTTTAAAACCATTTTTGAAATCTTTTCAAATTAGTCCAAAACATTTTTCAAGTATTATATCAAAACAAATATCCTAACAATTTCCCCCTTTTTGATATAATAAAACCAACTTGAAAAATTGTTTTTGAGATTCTCCCCTTAGTAAAAATAAAATTTGAATAAGAGATTAATTTTTGAAAATCTTATAAGCTCCCCCTTATTCATTTGAAAATTCAAATTTTCAAAAATATTCTCCCCCTTTTTGTTATATAAAAAATGGTTCAAACTTTAAGGACCAATAACAATGGAGAGTAAATTTTTTTGACAAAAATAAGTTTTGGTTTTAAAATTGGCTCCTCCTTACTCAAGCATCATTTAAATGTTAGTCCAACAATTATGATAAACTAGTTTATTAAAAAAATGAATAAATCAAATAAAAATAACTAAATTAATCTAATTTTTACCACACTTGAACTAAAGGTAGGATGTGAAGCCTTCCTTCTTCAAGTGTTCTTTCTTGTGTGTATAGAGCTCGCCCTTAATTTCATCACTTGTTGATCAAGCTCCATCACACCGAAAACAAGACAATCAAGTAATTTTTGGTATCCAAATTGCTTTGGATCCACTCCCGTTAAAAGCACAAAGTTTTGTCCCCTTAGGAATCCATTTTTCAATTTCATTCTTTTTAGTTGAAGTAATTAGTCTTTTTGGGACCCAAATACTTCTAAAACATTTTACTTTAATAAATCTAGGGGCACTAGATTGTCTCACATAAAAATTTGATTTTCTCAAATTATTTTTCTTTTGAGTTCATAGGAAATCAAATCTTTTTCTTTCTTAAGATCATCTACTTCAATTTGATGATCTTTTTCTTTCTTTTGAAGAAAATTTTGTAAATCCAAAACTTTAAGTTCAAAATCCTTTAATTTTGCTTCAAATTCCAAATTGGTTTTCATAAGAAAATCATTTTCATTTTTCAATTTAGAAATCAACTTTTTGTTCTTAGAAAATGAAGCTACCTCATCAAATGTATATGAATTTGAATTTAAACAAGATAAGTTAGAAGTTACCTCACCCTCTTGGAGGGCCATAAAGCATAGGTGGGCTACATCATCTTGATCGGTGGAGTCTTCATCACTCCATGTTGCCACATATGCTTTCTTTGAAGATGATCCCTTTTTGTTGAAGCGGGGGCAATCGTATTTGGTGTGCCTCGTCTTCCTGCATTCAAAGCACTTGGGGGGGTTATTTCATCTTCTTCTTTGATTCATGCTTGGATCCTTCCATTTTTCTCTTCATCAATCGGGTAAATTCTTTGAAGAGATAGGCTATCTCTTTATTTTCACTTTTCTCATCACTTGATTCTTCTTGGTGGCTTGTGGAGGATTGAAGAGCAATGATGTTGACATCAACTCCTTGCTCTTTACTTTTCTTCTCCTTTTCCCTTTTCAAGGGTTGAGACATCATCTTATGGGTAAGAAGAGATCCTACTAGGTCGTCAAGCTTGAGCTTCTTTAAGTTTTTGGTTTCAATGATGGCCGTCTTCTTGCTCTCTCATGATTTGAGAAGTTAATAGATCAACTTCTGAACGAGTTTGTCCTCTGGAATCTCCTCTCCAAGACCTTTTAGTTCATTGACAATTGTGGAGAACCAATCGAACATCCTCTTGATGTCTTCATCCGAGTCTATCTTGAACTTCTCATAGTTGAGGTTGAGTAGACCAAGCTTTGTCTCTCTCATCTCGTTTGTGCCTTCATGGATTGCTTCAAGTTTGTCCCATACTTTCTTGGCATCCTCACAAGAAGAGACCTTTACGTATTCATCCGAGCCTAATGCACAAAGTAGGATGTGCAAGGCTTTACAATTTAGCTTCATCATCATCTTGTCATTTGCACTCCATTCTGCCTTGCTTCTTGTTGGCACGAACGGTCCATCTTCAACAAGCTCCCATAGACAATAATCTTTGGCCTTGATGAAATACATCATCCTATTCTTCCAATAGGCATAATGTTCATTGTTGAAGAAGGGTGGCTTGTCAATGGATTGCGCCATGGAAACTGGTTGACTTGTTGATTGGTCGAGCTTGCTGGATCGCCTCAATAGGATGTTAATATGTCTCGATTGAGCCTCGCTCTAATACCAATTGTTGGGCTTGAATTCCTTCAACCGATTGTTTGCCAAGTGGTGGAAAAGTTATAATTTGGGTGTTGGTGGTGGAAGCAAAAAGATAGAAAATTTACACAAGGATTTAGAGTGGTTCGGCTTTCTACTACCTTAGCTTCCCACTAAGGATTTCAACCAATTCACTAAGAATTCTTCCCCTTTTCTAGGTGTAGGAGGTAACCATTTACAGCCTAGACTCTCTCACCAAGTATAGCATCCAAAGCTCACAAACCGAGCTTTGGGAACACTCTTAAACAAGAGAATTGATAGCAAACTGAAATCCCTCTCTAAAGGTATATGTTTGCACTCTAAAGCACTCACCCAAATCCTAATACACTTGAGCATACATTGACAATTAAGCTCAACAAGTGTAATCTATACAAATAACGGGAATTTAAGCACTAAGACAATTTTTGCATCATAATGTTGTTGAATTGAAGATCATTAGTTGTTGCTGAAGCTTGAATATCCCTTTTATACTCTCAAATGAGTTCCTAGCCATTGGAGACTGTTGGGATTGAATTGGAGCCGTTGGAGACTCTATTTCCCACAATAAATACAGTTCTATAGCCTTCCGTATCAGTACGCATGTAGCCGTATTGGTACAAGTACTAGCCATTATGCCCATTTTGGCTGTGCGTATTGTGGAATGCCTTGGACCATATCGGTACAGTGTATCGGTACGCCTTAGCCCATTTTGGTACGCCCTGCAATTTAAAAGACCGTTGGGAAATAGCCGTTGGGGGGGGGGGGTTGAAACCAGGATCGGTACGCGTACAAGCGTATCAAAACGATCCTACTCGTATCGGTACGCCTAGGGGCGTATCGGTACAGTTTTTGGTTCTAGAATTTTCTTGTAGCAAAAACCCTTATCTGTATCGATATGGGGTGTAACCGTATCGGTACGGGCATGCTGAAAAGATAAGTTTAGCTACTTTAAAATGTTTAAAACACTTCCAAAACCTCTTAAAAACATCTCAAACTTATTTTTAAGTTGTTTGGACTTTAAAACCATTTTTGAAATATTTTCAAATTAGTCCAAAACATTTTTCAATTATTATGTCAAAACAAATATCCTAACAGAATCAATGTCTATAATTTTGCAACCATTTAAATAAAAAAGAACATTGAAACCTTTATCACATAATTGGCTTATGCTTAACAAATTATGTTTTCGACAGTTCACATATAAAATGTTATCAATGAGTATAGAAGAATGATTACCAATAGAACCAATTCCTTCAATGTGGCCTTTAGAGTTGTCACCGAAAGTCACTACTCCTCCACTTTTTGGTTTTAGCTTTAAGAATCAATTTTTGTCTCCGGTCGTGTGTCTTGAGCATCCACTATCAAGGTACCATGAGTTTGCACTTGAAGTTTTGGCCTTGTAGCAATGCCCCCTACAAACATAAAATCAAATCTTGATTTTTGGTACCAAAATTCTTTTGGGTCCATGAGTATTAGCTCCCAAAATCTTGGTTCCCTTAGGAATCCAAGAAGCAATGGCATCAACATTATTAGAAGTGACTAGTTCCTTAGGAACCCACACTCTTAACTCTCTTACCGTTAGAGGGCTTTTGGAAGCCTCTATGTTTGTATCCATTAAAGTTTTTCCTCACATGGCTGGGTTTTGAATTATTTCTCTTTTCAAAATGAGGTTTCCCAACCTTGTTCAAAGAAGCTTTAAGATTACCCTCTTCCTTTTGGTGATCATCATGAACTTTAGAAAGTAGGTTATGCAAGTCTTGGTTTTTCTTTTCAAAATCCTTTAGTTTTTCTTGCAAATCCATAACCTTTCTTTCAAGTTTCAAGTTGGTTTTGGATAAAGAATCATTTTGGTTTTTCAAATCGGAAATTGTTTTCTTGTTTTTCAAAAGTGATTCCTTATATTTCTCAACCAACTCATTGTAAACCTCTTGCAACTCATCATAAGCTTCTTGAAGCTCATCATATGTAAAATCAAAGTTAGATGAGTTTGAGGTTACCTTAGGATCCTTCTCTAATGTCATGAGACAAAGATTTGTTACTACTTCCTCATCCTCATTGAATGAGTTCTCATCACTCCAAGTAGCAACATGAGCCTTGAGCTTCTTCTTCTTCTCGAAGCTCTTCTTCTTTAGTTGGGGACAATCGAAACTTGATGTGTCTCGACTTCTTGCACTCATAGCAAACTATTTGATCATTCTCTTCCTCCTTTTGCTTGTTCTTGGAGCCCTCTCTCTATTGAAACTTTCTTCCCCAGTTGAATTTTATGAACCTTGTGAATCTCTTGGTTAGCATAGCCATTTCTTCATCTTCTTCCTCACTTGAATAGTTCTCTTCTTGTGAAGCTTTGAGAGCAATTCCTATCTTCTACTTCTCTACTTTTTTCTATCTTCTTTTCTTCTTTTTTTTTTCTCCTCTTCTTTTCCTTTCTTTATAATCTTATGAGTGAGAAGAGACCCCATAAGAGCATCATGCTTCAAGGTCTTGAGATCTTTAGCTTCAATAATGGTGGTCTTCTTTGAGTCTCATGACTTGAGACGAGAATAGATAAGCTTCTGAACAAGCTTATCTTTCAGAATGATTTCTCCAAGGCCTTTAAGCCCGTTGACAATTATAGAGGAACGATCAAACATCTTGGTGATGTCTTCATCCGGTTCCATTTTGAAGTTCTCATAGCTCAAATTTAGAACTCCAATCTTAGTCACCTTGACTTCGTTGGTGCCTTCGTATGTAACTTCAAGCTTGTCCCATATATCCTTTGCACTTGTGCAAGAAGATATCTTGGCGTATTCGTCCGATCCAAGAGCATAAAAGATGACATGCGTAGATTTTTTATTTACTTGCATCTTCCTTCGATCTTCATTGGTATACTCTTGCCTTGTCTTTGGGACACATATTTCTTCTTCTTCCTTCATTGGAATGAATGACCCATCTTCTACTATATCCCAAAAGAGGTAGTCATTAGATTTGATGAAAAGCCTCATTTTATTCTTCCAATAAGGATAGTTATCCCCATTGAAATAAGACAGTTTGGTGATGGATTAAGACTCGTAGAGGTAGTTGCCGGAAGTAGAGGTCATGGCTCAATGTGTAGATTGATTGAACACCTTAGGATCGACTCAAGAGGGTGTAAATCCTTCTAATGAGTGTAGCTATGATACCAATTGTTGGGATGAACAATCAATGCAAGATGAACAAGAGGGGGTGAATTGGCAACTAAAATTTTGGTGGAATCAATTAAAAAGGTAAGAAAAATTGAGACACAAGATTTATAGTAGTTCAACCTTCTCAACAAGGTTTACATCCACTACCTTAGCTATCCACACTAAGGATTTCTCAAATCTACTATATTTTTTTTCCTTTTGAGGCTAAAGGAGATAACCTTACAACTCCCTTAAGACTTATACCCTAAAGTCTTAAGAATCCTCACAAATAGAAATACAAATAGAGCAAATTGAAAATCCCTTACTAGGTATATTGTTTGCACAATTCTAGGCTCACTCAAACCCCAAACACTTGAGTAGAAAGATTACTATAAGAACTCTCAAGTGGGTTTACAAGAATTTGACAATTAAGGCTCTAAGATGTTGGATGTGTGCTTGAATGCTTTTGACTTGATTAATGGTTGTTGAAGAAGCTTTGGAGACTTGATTTTATACCCCTCATTGATTTCTATCCGTTTGGGTAGCTAAGATCATTATTACAGCCGTTGGGCTTCATTTTTCCCGCAATAAATGATGTCTGCCAACACTAGGTATCGGTACACGAAGGCTCGTATCGGTGCCTACCAAGACAGAAAATAGCTGTTGCAACAAAGGGGTATCAATACTCGGGAAACCATATCGATATGGAGTGTTCATTTTATAAAGGGTATCGGTACGGGCCGTACCGTATCAATACCGATTTTGCTCACTGGAATCCTGATAAGTTGAGCACAAAAAATCTTATCGATACGCCTATATGCGTATCAGTACATGTTAACTGATTTTCAAATATATGGTTCGAATAAAACTGATACAACAAAGGTCGAATATTAAATGAAAAGATTTGGGAAATCTTTAACCCCGTACTGGTATGCATGAAGCCGTATCGATACTCGTATGCAATTTGGTTACCAGGTTTGAAGGGCGTACCGATATGGCTACACGCGTATCGGTACCCTATAGCCATGAAACAAAAAAAAATTCAGTAACAAAAATCCGTACCAATATAGCCAAATACGGTTTGTTCCATGTGTTTGCATCATTGGCGAAATGAATTAAATTTTATGACATGTTAGATGAAGGAACCCAATTGTCTTCAACCATTCGGGAAAAATCATCATGTGTAAGCCATCCCATAAAGTAGCGAAACAGATGAACTTTAGCAACCCTGACCGAACCACCACCTGAATAAGAATCGGACGATGATCAATATGCATGCGAAGAAGGTGATGCATGACAGTTTTTGAAAAAACTTCATCCCAATAATTATTACATAAAGAGGCGGATGTGTTAAGCCCTCTAGGTATGTAGTTGCATACCCCATTATTTGGAGGGAGTTTTCAAGTATGTTTAGTTTACAAGGAGAAAAAAAGTTTAATTTTTTTTTTGCATACCCATCTATAAAAGAAAAATTAATATTAATATTAATATTAATATTAAAATTAATATTACGGCGTGAACCCCATAATTTTATGGGTGATTGCACATTTAATTATTTCTTTTGTTTTCATCTGCCGTAATTATTTTTTATTTTTTTGATAATTTTTTTTGACTTTATGAGCCTTTTAAGTTGATTTTTATATGCACGAAAGTGTAAAGGTAGAGACTAGAATGTGCGGAAGAATTAAATTTAAAAGAGAGAGCTCAAACAAACTTTCGAGAGAGAAAAGTACGAACATAAAAAATATATTGAAGCTTTTAATCAGTTTTTAAATTCTTCGATCGAAGGTTTATCCGTAGTTTGATTAAGTTAAATTTTAGATTGCAACTAAAAGATTTGAACTTTTTGATTTTGTACAGTCGGAATTTTCATTAGAACCTTGTAACACTAACAACGAAAATTTGAATTTTTTAACAGCTTTATTTTTATGGGGATGAGAATATTAACACTTATTTGTTAAAGATTACTTGTTATTATCTTTGTTAGAATTTTTGGCTAGATATTGTAGTCGTTTAGCTAAACATTTTATTATAGTAGAGTTTTTGATCAGACTTTGAAGTCTTGTAGTTTTTACCATTGATTTAAAGGGTTTTTTTTTCATGTAAAAATCTGTTGTCTTGATTTCTATGTTTTTGTTGTTGCATTGGTTGATTAGAGAATATTGTGATATTGAATTTACTACAACTAACGTTGGTTGTCTTCTATTTTTTCAATCGTGAATCAATCGTCGTGACATTGTTTACTCGTATTCATGGACCCTATTTTAAAATTTATGGATCCGTCACTGATTACATATGAACCTATCAAGACGGACTAAAGCGGAGCTGCGAGATGAAGTGAAATCTGTCCCTTGGAATCCCATACGTCGTAGCCTATAATCAAAGATTAGTTGTTGAAACGCCTTACTAAGTTTTGTAGTAGATGCACAATCCTTTCTATTAGATACGTAAAGGGTAGCATTAAAATCACCAAATAATATTCACGAGGAATGAATGCTAGCCGCGAGACGTGTTAAGTGAGGCCATAATGCCTTCGAACAGTGGCAAGAACAGAAACCCCACTAGCTTTATTAGTAATGTGACAATGAATAAACAGAAGATGATTGTGAATGATTTCAATTGAAATAGAATCATACCACGCAAGCCAAATATCGTCAGAAAAATCCCATAGCTTCCACCGATGGGAGTTTGAGAATCCAAGAGATGCAATAACAGAATCCGCTTTACAACCACTAATATTATATTTTTTTAAAAAAATCCATATTTGAATCTTAAAATCATTATTGTGAAAAAAGACCGTCACAGATCTTAAACATTAAAAGATTCTAAACAAATATTTTTGAATAATAATTTGTAGATAGTACAAGAATAATAAGAACATAATCAAAAATTAAAAAAAGTAATTACTCTTCTTATTGGCCTATAAGTGTATATAACCTCTCAGTTTGTGGTCACATATCTATCCAACTTCTTGGTCCCTTGGATAACCAAACATGTCAGCATTTATACAATTTTCTTTTGAAAAATGCATTTAAACACTTATATACATATTTATCATGATAATATATAAAAGTTGGACGAAGTATTAGCAAAGTTTAGGAACAATATATCATAAGGAAGCCTTGTACATTAGAATTTGCAAGTTGATAAGGAAATCATTCCTTACAAGATATACCATTTTCATAAACCCAAAATCATCTCACTGATTTCATTGGTGAGGGATGCCTACAATTTTTTTTTTGTATTTTTCATAAATAATGATAGGCCACTAATTATAAGGTCAATTATGTATATATTATTCAGATTGAAGTGTACGAAATTCTTACTACACCGATAGATTGCATCACAAGAAAATACAATTACAAATCCGAACATTAATCGTTAAAAAACAGTTCCAAACAATTTCAAGTAAGTTTCTAAAGTTATCTAATCATCCAAATCTTATAGTATAGGAATACCAAATTGTAATAGTAAAAATAACCAAACTCATTCGGAAACAGCTACGGACTAATCAATATTGAAATTAAATGTATATTAGATACTTAGAATTTTCAATTTAAGCGGATGATGTTCATCTTAGGAGACACGAGTTTAAATCGCTTTGTCTATATGGTATATGCACATTGTCAAAGGTTACAAATATCTATGAACTGGTACATTTAGACTATTAAAAAAAATTCTCAATTTAAGCCAACATATTCCCCTCAAACTCAACAAAAATATTAACACAAAACAAGAGAAACCCACGATTTCGATTTACAATATTTGTTTACCAAAGTTGGTTTCATCATTCAATGCATGAAAGCATAAACAGCAGTGGAAATGTAAACCACGAGAGCAGAAGAAACCAGAAGGACCAAAGTCGCCACCGCATGAATGGCGGAGTTGCTGCCACAGGACAACATCCTCAGCCGTATCTCGATCACGTTCACCATCGAAAGCATCAGAAGCAAGCTCCCCATGACGGACCCTACGGTGGAGCCCATCATCCCGAACCTCAAAATTCCGAGGTTGATGTGGGCCCTGAAAGCTTCATCCACGTCTTTGCTGTTCAACAAATTGATGGCGAGCTTCAAGCCCTGCGCTACCAGGGAGGAGAAAAGGAAGAAGCTGAAGGAGATGACCTCGAAGACTAAGAGCTTCTTAGCAACGTCAATGCCGGCGTCGCAGGGGGCTTGATTCTCGAGACTGTGCTGGCCTGGGGTGGTCAAAGAAAGGCCCACGAAGACGGCAATGGTGAAAAGGGAGTTAACGTTGACGAGGCCGTCCAAGGCGGTGACGTGAATTTGGATGTTATGTAATTTGGTTGTAGGGTTTTGTTCAGATTTTATAATAGAATTCTTTGGCCTTTCTATTTTCAGATTGGGGAAGGGAATTACGTACTAGAAATAGAGTTTGAAACTTTAACATGGAGAAAAGAATGCTTGTGAGTTTGTTTCAACTTTCTTTTTAAAAAAAATCAAATAATTGTCTTTGAGGATTAGAATGCAGTAAAGCCCCTGGTGTTATTGCTTGTTTGTCAGTAAAGACATAGGTCAATATTTTATGTTTGTGATGGCCTAATTACAATTTATATGTGTTTATGAGTGGTGCACACGAATACTTCCAATCCAATTATAAGAAGTGGGATGTCGAGTTTGGTAAGGAAAAAGGTTATGAAATAAAGGGTGGGAATGAGAAACTTGTGTGATCCAAAATATGATTATGTTTGTTGAGTCGTGATGGTTGTATTATAAAATCGAGAAATTATTACATGGTTCTGACTTACTACATCATCCATGATCACATCCAATGAGATTCATTTATTTAATGACATGTAGGAAAGAGGTGAAGATTCACCTTGGAAAAAATGAGATAAAAAATTATTATTTGATGGGACCATGGATGACATGGTGAGCCAGACCCATCTAATAATTTTTCGATAAAATCATATTGGAACGTAGGAAGAATTATGTTAGACACGTGTACCGAGTCAGGATTGGATAATAAATTGATAGAATTCACTAACTTTACATTTAACAAAGATTTGATTTGAAATTATAGAAAAATAAGACATAATTTTATAAGTATTCAAACTAATAAGAATTATGATTAGACAAGAAACACGAATCCCTCCCACAACAGTTGTAGTTTCATCTCAGCAACATTTTTGTTGTTGATTGAGTCTTTGTTTAGTTGCTAACTTTGTATTTAAAGAGTAGTTATTCTATACATAGGCGAGGGAAATAAAAAGTTTTTACAAACATCTTAATTTTAAGGTTTAAAGGTCATGAGTTCATATTTAGTGGTTTAGAATTGATGGGTTGTAGTTAGAATTTAAGGTTTGAGATTAGTATTTAGGATTTACAGGTTAAAACCTAAATCTTTAACCATATTACCCTAAACTCTAACCTATATAAACCTTAAACCATAAATTCTAATCCTCTAACTTCTAATTTTAAATTCTAGTCATAATTGCTTTAAAAATTTGGAGGCATTATCTTTATGGCGAGAAGTGTGTGGTTTATACGGATCATAAGAGCCTGAAATATCTAATGTCGCAGAAGGAGTTGAACCTTAGGCAGCGGAGATGGTTGGAGTTGCTTAAGGATTATGATCTGACCATTGAATATTATCCGAGAAAAGCCAACGTTGTGGCAGAGCATCAGTTTCCCTCCGGGTTGTTGGAACCATTGAGGATACCGAAATGGAGGTGGGAAAGGATCACCATAGATTTTGTGTTAGGGTTGCCTGTGACACCAGCCAAGAAGGATTCCATTTGTGTGATTGTCGATCGGTTTACGAAGTGTTCACATTTTGTGCCTGTGTATACGACGTTTACTTTGGATCGATTGGCTGAGCTGTACATCTCTAAGATAGTGCGTTTTCATGGGGTGCCTAAATCCATAGTCTCAGATAGATATTTGCATTTCACGGTGAGGTTTTGGATGTGCTTGCATCATGCTCTGGGGACTAGATTGAATTTCAGCACTTCGTATCATCCTCAGTCGGATGGTCAGTCGGAGCGTATGATTCAGGTCCTCGAGGATATGTTGAGATGTTGTGTTATTGAGTTCCAGGGAACATGGGAGAAGCAGCTGCCTTTGGTGGAGTTCGCTTATAATAATAGTTACCAGGCTAGTATTCAGATGGCACCGTTTGAGGCATTGTATGACAGGAAGTGTCGTACGCCTGTGTGTTGGGCTGAAGTTGGAGAAAAGCTTCTTTCATTGCTGGATGCTTTGAAAGGTACCAATGAGAAGGTTAAGTTGATTTGTGAGCACTTGAAAGCAGCTTCGGACGGTCAGAAATCCTATGCGGATTTGAGGCGTAGAGATATAGAGTATGATGTTGGTGACCTGGTGTTTTTGAAAGTATCGCGTTAGAAGAAGATGGTGCGTTTTGGGCGGAAAAGGGAAGCATAACCCGAGGTTTATTGGACCATATGAGGTTGTGGAGCGTGTGGGTCCTATCGCTTACCGTTTGAGGTTACCTCCTGATTTTTTGGAGAGAATTCATGATGTGTTTCATGTTTCGATGTTGCGGAGGTATCGATCGGATCCCTCGCATGTTATGCCAGTGGAAGATATCGAGCTGAGGCTAGATTTGTCATATGATGAGGAACCAGTAGAGATTCTAGATACCAGTAGTAAGGTTTTGCGTGGCAAAACGGCTGAGCTTGTGAAGGTGTTGTGGAGGCACCGCGGTGTTGAGGAGGCCACGTCGAAACGCAAGACGGAGATGTTGGAGAAATTTTCGCATCTGTTTCCTCTAGGTAAATTTCGAGGACGAAATTTCTTAAGTGGGAAAGAGTTGTAAAGCCCCGATTTTTGGCCTAGCGATTTTGAGGTTTATTAGACGGTCCAGTGGACCGGGTTAGAGATTCGAGTCAGATTCGGGGCCATATATTTTTCGGTAAGATAAAAATATGGAAAAATAGTTAAAAACTATCTTTTAATATATATTGATTTTTGGTGGAGTCAATTTTAGAAAATGGCATTTGGAAATATGACATTTTGGTTAGTGACCAAAATGCGATGTTTGAAAACTATTTTTAAGTGACTAAAATGAAAAGGGTCAAATTCTTAGAATCCTTAAGGAGCTAATTTACCAAGTGTTTGCTGGTGGTTTCTCCCTTCAATTAAATCATTTTTAGCACGTGTTTTAAAAGGGTGATTAAGAAGGGTTAAATATCTAAAGTTAGTTATTAGCTTTTCAAAGTAATTCACATAACTTTTTCCTAAACCTTTTCTCTCAACTTTTTTTCTGCCCAACACTCAGAATTTCATCAAAATCCAGAGGTGAGGGATTCATTTTACTCAGATTATTGATTTTAACTTGGTTTTTTAACTTTGTTTTACAAAATCTCATTGGAATCTTATGTTTTCTTAGCTTTAAACAAGCCAATTGAGGGACAAATCATATAACAGGGGTAAGGTCCGTGATCTCCTTTGTTAAATGGTTCTTTATTGATATTCCCAAGTATTTGATCCTTGATTTATAGTTTATAATCTGATTTTGTGTTTTTATATGGATTTAATTGGGTAAAATTGATGAAATGATGGAAGATTCAAAGTGAATCTATTTTTTAGTATTATGGATTGTTTCTGAACATATTTTGGATGTGTAATGATGTTCATAAGTTGATTTTATCAATGGAATCTCGAAGCTCTTGAATCTCTAATTGTTTAGGTTGCTAGATTTGTGTTCTTGAGGTGTTTTGGTGGTTGTATGATTGCTGGAGGTGTTAGGTTGATTCTGTTTCTAGATGTTAATTGATGTTAAAAGTGGTGTTAGATGGTTAGGTTGTGGCTGGGTTGTGTTTTGGAAAGGATTAGTTGAAGTTTTCGGTTGTTGAGGTTGGGTTTTTGTGAGGCAATGCAAGAATTCGTGAGGATCTGTAGTTGTAGTGTTGTAAATGCATAGAGACGCATTAATCCTTTGTTGTTATGTTGTTAAACAGAGGGGTTGTTTTGGAAGCAAATGGTGTAGCGTTGGAGGCTTTAGACTCTTAATTTCGCGTCACCAAATTAAGGCTTTCCATATCGGTGAGTGAGAACGTGAATTCCAGCATTGGAATGTTTTCAAGGTGGTTTATGGGAGTTTAAACTTAGCTTGATATGCTGGTTTAAACTCGAAAGTAAGTACATGTAGATTCTCTCTCTCGGTTGTGCTAGTGTTTAATGGTTAAATGCACTTGATTTGATTTACAAATTACCTACTATTTAAGCATGTTTTAAAGTATTTGATATACTATTTTTGAGCATGAAATGCTGAAGGATGCACATGGTAAGTGATCCTTGTAAGTATATGGTTTATACTTGTAGATTAAAGCATGGTCGTTGCTTTGGAAAGTGGTTTGGTTAATGCTTATTAAAAATAGTGAGGTAAGTGTTGAATGGTTAATTATATTGGCAAGTGATGTGGTTTTAAAATTGTTATTGGATATAGTTCGCTGGCCATAGAATTAAGTGCACTATAATAAGTCTCCTTGGATGTTGAGGGGTTTAGATCCGTGTACCGAAATCTCCATCCGAGTACCTTAACGGTAGAGGGGTTAAACAGTATCATAGACTCCCGTTAGTGGATTAAGCGTCTAACTGATGAGTGGGGTTGGTGTCCCCGTGGGTTGAAAGGTGTACCCAGTTGGTAATGTACCGCGATTGTTATTGTATCGCTTTTCCAGTTGAGATGGCTTGAAGTGTTGGTTGAACACTTGACGAATCCGTATATCCGATGAACTCTTTTGTTAATGGACTTGTTTAATGATCACTTGTATGCCAATATATTTGTTGAAGTATCGTTGGAAAGTTTATGTTATTCATACATGTTTACTCTTTAAGCTTTGAATATGGTTGTTATGCATGGGAAGGCTTAAATTGAGGTTGAGCAATGGGACTTGCTGATGTTTAATGATAAATTTTGCATATGGATTATTATGCTGAGCTTTAAAGATGTTAAGTGCATGGTTTTAAAGGCTTGATAATGTTTTAAAAAGCCATTTGAAATGAGATCTCAATGTGTTGTTGGTTAACGGTTTTTAAATACATTGATGGTGTTTTGTTTGTGAGCGCTCCTCACTAAGCCTTGTTTTCTTACGCTCTTGTTGTCCATCAATGCAGAGAATTAAGAGCTTTGGAGGCAGCAAGGAGCAAGGGATCCTAGCAAGACTTTTTTTACCAAAGTATGTTGAATTAGACTATAAGTAATAAGGGCAATGAGGTACTTGTTTTGGTTTTGGAAAGTGTTGGTTAAACTCCCTATTTTGAGCAAGTTTGTATGGTTGCTCTAAAGTTGTAAATGGCCTTTATGGTTTGGATTTGGTAATGATTTGGAGCTTCATGCTTTACTTAATTGGTTTTTAGGTTGCATGCCTATAGATTTCTCTTTTGATGTAAATGCTATGATGTGATGCTGGTATGGTGATGTTTGGATGTGGTTTGATACTTGGAGTTGTTGTGTGCTTGTTAGGGACATGTTAGTGTGATTTGGAGACCCTGAAAGCATGTAAAACCAACCAAATGTGACATTCCAGGTCCAGGCGTACCGATATGCTGGGGGACGTATCGGTACGACTATGCAAAATTTAAGAATCGCATTTCGATACAGGGTTGTGTATCATTATTGGTTTATACTACTGGAATATACTTTTTTGAGACAAAACCCGCGAACCAAAACACCACCATACCGTATCTGTACGGTTAAGCATTCGAACTCTGGGCCAGCTAGGCGTACCAAAACATCACTAAGCCCGTATCGGTACGGTTGTAAAGAGATTCTTAACATGGTCGTTATTTTTAGTTAAGCGTACCGGTACGGTGTTTGGCGCACCGAAACATGGGCAGTGATTCTGAGCACCGTATCGATACGGTTTGTAGCGTATCGATACAGGTGTCCGTTAAATTCAGTTAATGTCATAGAAATGAAGTTCTATGTTCTTGCGTTTGGTCCATGTATGCTATGGATGTAAATGAATGAGTTTGGATGATCGTTTAAAGTTGATTTTTGACTGGTAACCATGAAATATACTCAATTAAAGGTTGGTAACTTAAAATTGGGCTAAGTCTGCAGGGTTTTCAAAATTTGCAATTTAGTAATTATAAGCTTTAAACAATTGGATGTCTTTTTGGTGCCCGATTGGGCTAGGTTTCCCTGGGAGCTTTGCATGTACACATAGGTTAATTAATGTGCATTTAGATAAGATAAAAAAAGAAAAAAATAAGGTCGATTTTCGGGTTGATCTCTTTACGGTTTACTTCGGTGAACCTAATGTGGCTCGCTCGGTTCAGTCTTGCGATTAGGCCGGGTCAAGGGGGTTACAAACTAGATCGCGGATAGCACCTTGGCTCCTACACCTGTATCTCGACTCACGAGCACAACACATTGATGTCGTGGGTCGAGAATACACATACAATTGGCAAATGGCAGAAGAAGTGCATTAATCTTATCCAAAAAAGATAAGCCAATAACGAAATCATAGTCGTCGAGAGGGATTGCCTTTAAGGTCTCCTTACTTGTCCAACCTCCAAGATGAAGATCTACTCCTTTTGCGATCCTAGTGATTGGTTCTTCTTTGAAGTTGACTGTTTTGATCCACCCACTTGCCTTCTCCATATGAAGGTCAAGTCTCTTGGCGGTTTCCTCCATTGCAAATAACTCAGATGCACCTGTGTCGACTAAGGCACTCAATTTCTTGCCAACGACTATGATATCCACTAACATGAGCCCCTTCTTTTTACGGCCACTCTTGACTTGAAGAGAACTCACGATTGATCCAAGTTGTATAGACTCTTCTACTCCATTGTCTCCATGGATGGCAGAAAGCTTGGCAGTTTACGGCCACTCTTAACCTGAAGAGAACTCACGATTGATCCAAGTTGTGTAGACTGCTATTCTTCCTACAAGTATACCCACCAATGGGAAATTATCAAATTCCACACAAAATATTTCTTAAACATGTTAGAAACCAAGGGAAAACAGTAAAATCAAATCTACAGATCAACCAAGCCTTCATTTCATGCTAGATAAGTTCAATATATATATATATTCTAAACAAATTTATTGATAGTTTTCCAAATAAAATTTAACAAAATCAAAAAATATATATGTAATCACTCATTTTGTCTGGGTTGTAAATATTATAGTAATATTAATTAATTATAGTAATTATTATATATGTTAGTATGTATGTATTAATATCTATATGTATGTATGGTAATATGTACGTTTGAATATAGGTGCGGACCCATATGTATGTTAGTGGATATGAGTATATATGTATGTTTATATGTTTAATATGAATTACTTATGTTTGGGTGTGCATATTATATGTATAGGTATTATATGTGAATGTAATATATGAATGTTGCATGTATATTGTGCATATATATAATGCATGAATGTGTATGTACAAATATAAGTATGTGTTATTTTTTTAGTTATATTATTATTAATATTAATATTGCGTATATTATATATATAAGGTATGAATGTGTATTACGTATATGTGATACGGTTATTTTAATGATACGTTTGCATGTTGTATGCTTGTGCATGTTTTATATGTATGTATAAATATATTAATGTATGAGTTTTATTATTATTATTTTTATTAATATTAGTTCTAATATTTATAGATATAACAGATCATATATATATATATAAAGAGCCCAAACCATTATTATTAAATGTCCGGTCCATATACAATTTATAAACCCAAAATTAATTACATAGGAGTAATCCAGCCAAGCCCATTTATTATTAAAAACCCTAAAACCCTAATAATATATGATAACCTAATCTATCCTCTTTATTTTGCGGCTTCCCCATCTGAGCCAATGGATCAAGATTTGATCCAACGGTCCAGATCAAAGGATGACCTCCAAGCTGGCACGCGTGATGATTTCTCGTCAGGCTGTTCGATTCCCCACACGCGCTGACGTTTCCACTCCCCACGTGCCACGTGTCGTCATCAGAGGGCAGCTACGTCACTCTTCATGCAATCTCAACCGTTGGATCAGATCTGATCCAAAGGCCAAGAATAGATCTGGTCGATCAGAGACTCTCCATCTTCCAACCACCGTTCCAGGTGGCACCACCGCCAGAATTCTCAGAACCGCTGTACGCCTTCCTCACCGGCTCTCCAACCACCGGACATGTAAGAAACAATAAACAAATTAATGTCTGAACCAAAAGCATGGGCATATTGCAATCAAAAGTAGATATTAGGTTTTTCATTATTATAGGTTTGTATGTATTTCGGATAATAAATCCGAACCAAAGTTTAGTGTAATTTTATCAAGCAAGAAAATAAAAAAAACCCTCACTTTCGAGGTAAAAAAACAACAGATTTCATTTTTTTCGAATCAAAAGTAAAAAAAACAACAAAATAATAAAAGGAAGTATAAGAGTTACCCATCTCTGTCTTGAATAGCCGTCGTTTGGTAGTTGAGGCCATCGACTCCGAGGAAAGACTGTCTCATTTTATAAAAAAGTTTTTAGGTTTTATTCTGATTTTTTTAGATCTAAATAAAGGGGAGTCTTTTTTTAAAAAATCAAGTTTGGATTCAGTTTTTGTATAAAATGGGGTAGTTTTGGTTGGGTTTCAGTGTTTGCCGGCGTCGGCGAGCGGCGGCCGGCGAGGTTGGGTGACGGTTGAAACGGTGGCCGTGTGCCGATTTTTGGTTTTCATCCCCAGATACCTAGAGAGAATCTGGGTTTGTAAATAAGGGTTTTTAAAAAAATAGGAAAATGATAGATATTTGGCCGGTGGGTTGTTTATATAGATTTTAAAAAATTTAAAAATGGTTAAATTACATAATAAACTCTTCCGTCCCAATTTAATTGCACGGGAAGGACTTTCGCATGGTCATTGCCACCCTCAGTCCTCTTACGTTTTCAAAAATTCGCAATTTCGTCCCTGATTCAAGCTGAATCATATTTGTAAAGGGTAAATTACCCCGAAGTCCCTCCGCCCTTTTTCTATTTTCATATCTTCTTTGCCGCATGATATAATTACTCAAATGCCCCCTAAGTTTTGACCGCTTTTTAATTTAGCCATTAATTTTGTATTATTTTATTTAAATGGAAAATTACAGATTTACTCCTCTTTCTTTTTTAATGTCTTTCAATTAAGTCCTTTTCTGTTAACTTAAAAACTATTTTATGGGTTAATTTCTTTTCAGTCCCTATCTTTTTAATTTGATTTAATTTCAGTCTTTAATTTTTATTTTTGTTTATGTGTTTATATATTTTGTTTCTTTATTTATTTATTATGTTCTTTCTCACATGTTTTTTCTTCTTACATGCTATTTGTGTTTTTTATTTGTGTATATTTATATGTATATATTTATTTTTATTTTAAGTCTTGTTGTATTTTATTTAACATATGATGCTAATATTGTTCTCATTTGATCATTAGTTTGATTTTTGTATTTGTAATATGTTTTATATTATGCATATGATAATATGTTACATATGTTATATTATGTATATAATATATATATATATGTATATGTTACGTTTATTATAGGTACAATATATATTATATTTAATATGTATACTATATAGTATTATTTTATATATTTTTATATTATGTACATACTAATTAATATCATATATTATGTATTATATTTATATGTTTCGTATTATTATTTATGTAATTTATATCATATGTACATGTTATAATTTATTATACATATTATCTTTGTATATTAATATATAAAAAATATTATATGTTGTAGATATTATGTTATTACATTTGTGGATGTTTTATTTTTATCGCATTTATTTATTTGTAGTTACTTTTCGTTACTTAATATTTAATTATCTTTTATTAATTCATATATTTTTTAATTTATTCTTGTTTAATTTATCACGTGAAGTTTAGACCTTTTATCCCGTTATTCTAGTAGGAGTGTCATCCCGGTCTCCGGGTGTCATCTCCTTTGGTACCGTGGATCGAGGAAAAATTAATTTTCGAAACTTATTTTTAGGAATAATTATTAAATTAAATTTTTAATTTTCTTTATAAATACGATACGAATCTATTTGGTACCAATTTTGGGCTGCGTGGGGGTGCTAACCTTTCCCCATCCGTAACCAACTTCCAAACCCAATTTTTATAAAATCTCTGGTTTTTGTTTTTACGGTGTCCGGCCTACCACAGTTGCCGGTGGCGACTCTATTTTTTAAATACGAGTTTTTCCTAAATTATCCCCTTTTTAATATTTTCAATAAAGCAGGAAATACCCCCAAGCACGATTATTTTTATTATTTTTCATAGCGGCCTTCGATGTCCAAAAATAGTCGCTACAGCATAGCGACTCCGCTGGAACTAAATTTTTGTTTTCAAAAAATAAAAAGCGAGTTAAGCCATAATTAGATTCGTATCATAATTATTTAAAAAATTTAAATTCAGTTTTAATTTAATTTTGAATTCCTAATTCTTGCTTGTTTACTTTTTTGACATCATATAGTAGTCTTAAAACCTTTAGGATGAGTGATTACTTCGCTTCGTGGGGTTTTAACCTCCGTATAGTGTTGTAATTCACTTCAGGAATTCGGTCCTTATATTTCGTGAGGTTTTCACCTTTGTATGGTGTAAGGGTCGTATTCCCTCGAATCGATGTCCAAGCGACAGTTCGAGTACCGTTCACTGTAGAATTCAACCGCATATAGTGAGACATATATCCTATTAGAGCCATGCCGGTACACTATCCGTTTAGTGGAAAACCTGTTTAGGTTTTTTTGTGTGCATTTTTATTTGTTCATGTATATTTTAATTGCTTGATGTGAATGCTTTATTTTATTAACCCTTTTATTTAGATTATTCTTATTAAATTGACACAATTTTCTTTATCCTTTTTATCTTTTTGTGCATCGCATTTTCATGGCATATAAAAGTTATTTATTTCGCAAGTGGTTGTCACTGTAGAAGACAGTCATAGTGGACAAGAGGTCTTGTATTCAGATAAAGCAAGCAAATTTCGAGCATTGTCAGAAGAGTAAAGAAGGCAAATCACCCGAAGAGTTTGAACCAGACAAGGAAATTGATACTCTTGTTAGGAACAATGAAATGAAGATTGTCGTTATCCAAGCACGTAAAGTGGCTCTGCAAGAAGCGGATGTGTTTGGCACAGCAATGTCTTAGAGTCAGAATATGAATCCCACACTGGACCATGAAGAAAAGATGACTCATTTGTTGGATGAAGTCAAAAGAGTTAGGGACTTCAATATTCGTAAAGCCTAGAAGAATATCTGATGTAACAAGCCTTTTTGTTCAATGAAAGTCTTTCTACGACGATCACTTTGCGACTAATACCTTATTGCATTCATGTTCGCATTTCGTTGATTCAAAAATGTTCCCTGTTAGGGGATTTTTTTAACAAGAAGATATTCTGTAATATACATAGATTGACAATACTACGGTTGGAAATAACCTGAGTATGAAGCAAACAGAAGAGACAAAAGTGAGGCACCGAGTACGTATTTCGCTCCAAAAGGAATGGCTAATAGATGCCTGTAGAATATTGTCAATCTTTTGTACACATACATTCTTTCTATATAAAAGTCCTCTTAAAGGATCGTTTGCGAATCAACACCTTATTTGCATTCATTGCATTTTATACTTATTTTCTGCCTTTTACTTTTTAGACATCTATGATACATTTCATGCATCACTTAATTAAATAATAAAATTTTACGGGATCGATGAAAATATTGAGAATTAGTTGAAAAGAAGAATGGAATGAAGACTCGTGCGGTTAGAATATATGTTCAAGAAAGTAATTAAGAAAAAAAGGAAAAATGGTCGCCTTTAGAATTTTAGTTTAGTCCCTGATTTGGTAATTCCACCGAATTTCAAGGAGGGCATTGAGGCATCCTACCAGGAAGAATAGACTGTTGTTGGAGGAAATCAAGAAGCTAATCAGCAATTGAGTTTTGACCCAAGAATTGACCTAGAAGGCCAGAAGGAGTTGATGCCCTGGTAATGACTCGAAGGTCCATATGCTTGGGTCTCATCTTTTTTGCAAAGAAGTCCTACAAAAATGTAGGCATAACGTGCTCAAACACGGTAAAGTTTAAGACAATGGATAATTCAAATGTCCATCAAAAATCTATTTTTACGAATGGTCAAAGGAAAGTAAATCCTTTGGAAAAATCCAATGTCATAATTGGTATAAACTGATTCTACCCAGGGGAATGGTACAACTAGCCCAGAGCAAATAGCTACCGGTAAAGGATATTCAAATCCGTTGATCCTTGTGCATTTGGGAAAAATGAAAAAGAAATCTATAAGTCAAGCCATAGATTTTTTTAGAATGTAGTTATTTTTTTGTCATAATAAAATTTTTATTTCGAAAGCATTTTTGGCATTCTTTGTTCTTTATACATTTCATTCATTGTTATGGGATAGTTTTTGTTCTTCCATGCGCATATACATATTTATGAAAAAAACATACACATGTACATACCTTTTTTTATTATTTGGTCATTGAATCCCAAATATAAGAGTGCTTTAGATTTAGATTGAACCCCGTGAGAATATCGCGAATACAAGATCTGCCAGTCCATTTAGTCTGACAGAGGAACAAAACAAGTGTCTAGATAATGGGCAGTTCCCATTTTTAGGAAATTTTCTTCTCAGGCACTTGTCGTTTAAGATCCTTGAATCGAGTGTTGACCCTAAACTTCTATCCCCCTGAAGATTTTCTCTCAATGTCTATGAATGAGACGACGAATGGTACTCTTCTACCTACCAAGCAAGAAACAATGAGACTGGGTATATCGGATACGAAGACCATAGAATCACCAGAGGGAAGTGATCGAAGACAATATTAGGTTCAACGAGCAAACTAGGCAAAAAAAGAAGGAAATGCCAGGCAGAAAGCTGAAACAACAATGAGTGAGCGATTTAAGTTGAACAATGCAATAAAAAGAAGGCACGGAAAGGAGCCCTTAGCCAATAAGCGTCAATTTAGAAGAATACTGGAGAATCGACTATTTCCAAGCAGAAATAAACATCAAGGTCTAATATAGATACAATAAAAAAAGAAAAAGAGAAAAGAAGAAGAAGAAAAAAAAGAAAAAAAGAGATTTGAGACTGAAATCCAAAATAGTTGGTCTAAAAAAAAGAAGAGAGAAAATAAAAGAAAAATAAAATAAAATAAAAAAAGAAAAAAGAAAAAAAGGAAAAGGGAAATAAGAAGAAAAGAAAAAAAAAGAATAAAAGAGAAGAAAAACATAAGTAAACCTAGATCCAACTTTGCACGAATGAAAATCTGGTTGAAAAATGAGTAAGGGATTTCAATGTAATCCTCCTTTCAAGAATTCTCAATTTTGGGAAGAACCTTGAAAGACCGGTCACTTTTGGACAGAAAGCAAGCATTAATGCAGACTAGAATATAAGTCGGTCAGAAGATACATGAAATGACCTCTAGTGTGAAAACCCAAAAAAGGGAAGTCTAGAGTGATCCTAAAAAATAAAGAGAAAAAAGAGAAAAAGTGATCTGCCTGAGCATGATAGCATCAATGTCTGGCCAGAATACGCCGACTTGAAGATATAGAAGAAGAAAATGAACTATAGGGTGAAAACCAAAAAAATGGACAGTCTATAGCGATCTTGGAAATAAAGAGAAAATAATATCCTGTATGAGTAAGAGATAAAGGCTTGGGTTAGAAGAAAATCCCAAAGAATCTATATGCAATCATCCATTCAAATAAATATCAGTTTTGAAGAGTTATAGAGGATCGATCACCTTGATTAGAAAGCAAACAACAATGCGGATCAGAATCCATGTATGTTCAAAGATACAGAAAAAGGAAATGAAATATAGGGTAAAACCCAAAAATGGGCAGTCTAGAGCGATCAACGAATGAAAGAAAAGAGAATACTCCATAAGAGCATATACTGATTAAACGAGTTTAAGAGCACGATTTTTGGCACACGGTTTACAGTACAAGCCTCCGAAGACCATTTTGATCATTCATAAATATATAAATTGAATAAGATTGTCTTCAGATTATATTCCGCCTATAAGGGTTAACCTTTCTTCAAAGAACGTCAAACTTCGAAGTGCCTGATCGACACCCAAAATGAGGGAGGGATGGGGGCACAGTGAGTGGTGAGGTCAAGAGAGCCACCTTAAATGGGCTAGAAAATAGGTATGAGAAGTGTTCCTCTCAAAAGCCTAAATGGACACCATACATATGCTTATATGGCCAAAATAGGCAAGATTTTCTAATACATACAAATTCAATAATGCATTTGTGTAATCACTCATTTTTATCTGGTCTGTAAATACATATTAGTATAACTATTAGTATATTAGCGTTGCATGTATACATTGTATTATGTTATGCTATATGTTTATTATGTGCATGAGTGTTATTAATATATGTAAAGTGTGTAGTGTGTGCATGTATATTATAAACTATGTAGGTATACGTATTAATAAGTAATACGGTGTATGTGTGTCACGCATGTATCTATATTTAGTACGAGCGTATTTGTTTTACGGATAATGTGTGTAGATGTTATGTTAATTATGTGTATGATTATATATGTATGTATGCTAGTATGTTATATTAATTAATGTTTTCATAGGTACATACGTATGTATTATCGTATGTGTATTATTATTATTAATTTTTGTTATAACTAATATTAATGTTATTATTATTGGGCTAATATAAGATGAAACCCAAAAACATATTAAACCCCAAATGAATAAATTACCAGTCCAAGTCTATTACATATTACAGGGTCTGAAATTATTAGTATTATTACAAGGCCTGATCAGGCCCAAACCAGCCAGCCCATCCTAAGAAAACCCTAGCCCACATCAGATAATAGACTATTGACGCCATTCTTTCAATCTTGCGCAGCTGAACGAGGGCCGTTGGATCAAGATCTGATCCAACGGCCATGATCAAGGAAGGATAAAATATCTAGCCAGCCACGTGAACTAAACGTCTGGACGGTTCGAGTGCCACACGCGCGTGCGGTCCACGCGCGGACTCTTCGATATCCCACTCGTGCGTGGGTCCCACGCGCTATAACCCCTCGACTGCTGAGCCACACGTGTCACGATCTGGAGCCGTTTCACCGATCGAGGTTTTATCTGGGCCGTTCATCCTTCAAGCCAGCCCTACTGTTAGATCAGATCTGATCCAACGGCCGAGAACGCCTCTGGCCGAAGATAACTCCCCCACACCGCCACCATGCTTCCACCATGCCGGTCTCCAACCACCGCGTTCAGACATATCAGAACACAAAAAAAGAGAGATTATGTCAGTATTAGTTCAGATCTGAAAAATAGATTATATTACTTGTTACCAAACCAAAGAGATAGGCATATATGTATGAAACAAGTAATTGTAAGGCAGTCAAGTTGTAATCGGAAAGAAAAAAAATACAAAAACAACAAGTTTTCAGTGGTAATACTCTTCTCTTTTCTTACTTCTTTGCATGCATAAAGGAAAAGATACGTAGTGATAACAAAAAAAAGGGGTTTAGAGTTATTACCTTCGTCGTCTGTGGATCTCCCCTCACCAGTGACAAGCCTCTTCGGCTTTCCGAAGCCGAACATGGTGAACTGAAGGGAGAGGGAGGTCCCTTCTGATTTCACTTCGGTCAAACGTAAACAAAATGTTTTTTTCTCGTTTTGTATTTACTCAGATCTAGGCCAAAGGGTGAGTCTTAGCGTAGATCTAAGGGCATATACGGGTTCGGTTTAGGAAAAGGTTGGTTTTGGGTGTTTCTTTTAGTTCGCCGGCGCCAGTTAGCGGCTGTCGACGGCAGAAGAGACGGCGGAAAGTCGTCGGTTTCTGGGTTTACCACAGGGACATGGAGGATGTTCGAGAGAGAATGAGAGGTTTGGTTCTTTATAAAAATTGAAATTGAATAAAAATGGGGAAAAATTTGAGTCTGGGCAAAAAAATGGGTTTTATAGGTGTTTTTATTTCGTGAAATGGTGAAATTCCGTAATAAATCCTCCCGCGTTTTCAATGTTTTCATTTTTGTCTCGCCGCAGGGGATATTTACAACTATAATCCCCCTATTATTTCAAAATCTCGCAATCCAGTCACTAAATTACATCAAATCAGTTTTTAAATGGTAAAATTACCCCTTTAACCATCCCGCGTTTTTAGATTTTTCACTTCGGGTCTGCCCCTTGGTCCAATTACAGTTTCAGTCCTTTCAAGTTCGGTCCTGCTTGTATTTTCGTCCCTAAATTGCATATTATTGTCCTTTAATTTCTGCTACTGATGTTTATTTCTTTTCATTTCAGTCATGTTTCCATGTAAATATTCATGTTCGTTTATTATAATCGTGTATGTTGATGTAGCCTTTTGCCTTATTATATATCCCTCGTATATGCCTTGTATTTCCATGTTTACATGTATATGCGTGTCAAGTTTATGATGATTATGTATCTTTATGTATTGGTTCGGTTATTCGTATCATGCATATTATGTTGATATTCTAGTTGGCTCGTACACAACATGTTTTGTATTTTAGCATGTATTGTTTGTTCTATTGGCTTTAGGGTTACGTGTTAGTATATTTTCTTTTTTCACGTATAATATTTTGTTCTACATATGTTGAAATGTGTTTATTTCTAATATGTATGTTTTCTTGAAATATGTGTTTTTGTTCACACATGTATCTATTCATGCCTTGTTATTGTGATATGTTAAATTTGTTTTTATTTACTATTAAGATTAATATGTATGTATGTATGTTTTAGTTACGTATTTTATTTATGTTAGATTAGTATTCTATTATGTTAATATTTATTTGTATTGTATTTAAATTATTTGCCATGTTTTATATTTTGCTCACTAAGGTTGCATAATGATATATGAATTGTCAATGCGGTGCCCTTTTATCCGAGCGTAAACGGGGCCAGTATCAGGCGTAATGATAGTAGTTGGGCGTTTACTCTCGGATAACGGGGCCTTTAAAATTTATTCGCAATTATAACCGAATTTTAAACTAATCGTCACTTTAATCCGGAAAATCTAATATTAATAAAGCGGTAATTATTAAAGTACCAATTTTGGGCGGTGTGGGGGTGCTAATCCTTCCCCATCCGTAATCGACTCCCGAACTCAAAGTTTTTTGAATCTCTAGTTTTATGGTGTCCGGCCTACTTAAGTGGCCGGTGGCGACTCCAATTTTTAATAAAATACGATATTTTCAAAACCCCACGGAATAAATACTTTATATCCGAAAAATCACAAACACTTCGAAAACCTCATTTTTTTAGCGAAAAAAGGACATCGCTACAGATGGCGACTCCGCTGGGGACCATTTTTGTTTTTTTCAAAAACAAAAAATGAGAGTCAAGCTTTTTCAAATAATTACCGCTTTAATAATATTAGGAGTTCCGGATTAAAGTGACTATTAAATTAATATTCGGTTGTAATTGCGCGTTTATTTTAACGCATTTAAAATTTGGCATATAAACCCGTTTTTTAAGTGGGGGGAAAACGCTAATGCTTTCGTGGAGATATCGTTCTCCCGTGTAGGCCTAGCAAGTACCTTCGGGGCTCGAGTACCTTATGCTTTCGTAAGGATATCGTTCCTTCGTGCAGGCATAAGCGAATGGGTCCCCCTGAATTGAACCGGTTGAAAGGAGCCTATAATGGGTGATGATCGGGGGCCTTGCTACTCTTAGTAGAGGATAGCAAGGAAAATTCGGGTACCTCTTAGCACCAACACTGCATGTAGAGAACATAGAGAAACCCACCCCTTTAGAGCCATGCGGATAACCTTAGGTGTTTTAGGCAGGATAAATAGGGTTTTTGTTTTTGTTTGTCTACCTTATTTTGTCCTTTTATTTGTGTATTTATTAATTCTATCCGGTACTGACTTGTTTCCTTTTTTGGCTATTTTTTTTCATGCATTATTACATTAGCATTACATAAAGGTACTGGATCAAGTGGTTTACCCGATCAGAAAGTCTTTCACCATGGAAAAAAGGTGTCTTAGAAAAGAGGAACTCAACTTGTCTGTTAGACATTGGTCAGAAGTCAACCAGAAGGCCCAAGGGGACAGTTTACCAAGTGAACCCGTAATAGCCAGGTACACCTATGTGAGTCTTCAACAGAACAACTTAGGGGATCTTCAAAGTATCTAGGAAGAATGGGACCAGAGATTACAAGATAGATTCCGTGATAGTTATGGTGACATTGCACAGTTGATGTACATCCGGGTCAACCAACCCCTACTCCGAGCCATTTTTCAGTTCTAGAATCCCGCCTTTTGCTGCTTCACCTTCAATGGACAGGACATGATGCCCATAGTAGAAGAATACACCGCTCTTCTTAATCATAAAAATGTTCAGGAAGATTGGATCTACGCAAAACCTCCGAGGAATCAGAATTACACTTCCAAGCTCAAAACCTTTACCGGAATGAGCGACGATTGGGTCAATGGCTTGATCTGACTTCGAGGAGATAGTACAGTATTTGCATGGGAAAACATTCGAGACATCCTACCTGCACATCCGGATGAGGATAAAAAGTTAGACATGCTTGCCTTGGGAATATATGGATTGGTGATCTTTCCAAGAATTCTGGGAAACATTGATGTGGCCATTCTAGATTTGTTTGAGCGGATAAAACGGCGAGCAAACCAGTACCAGCTATTTTGGCCGAGACCTTTATTTCTCTAAATGCCAGTCGGAAGCACGAATAAGGGCGTTTTCGAGGATGCGCACAACTGTTACAGGTATGGATTCAGAGCCACATGTGGAAGACACCGATGAGGGTTCTGCCGGGAATATCCTTCCGAGATTTTTTGCCTTTACGGGAATACTTAACAAAAGAGTGGCGAGAGGACTTGAAAAAAAGAAAATGGGTCGGTTTCTTCAGGAATATCCAAGGCGAGGACATAGTATGGAGGGTCCCGTGGCTCGGTAGAGTTAATTACTTTTTATATAGTTGTGGTGATTTCAATTGGCTGATGATGTTGGGACTACATGGAGGGATTGCTTGTGCCCCACTTCTGGTGTCCCGACAATTCGGATCGCGACAGTTCATTCCCAACACTGTCGGGTTAAGCCGAACTGAATTTCTTTTCAAACGAGAGTTCAAAGAGAAAGTTCAGACTATCATGAGGGCTTGGGACCATTGTTACCGGATTAGGGTGGAAGGAGACACCGAGTACATGACCACCCCAGACTACGATCTTTGGAGACGTTTGAGGGTAAACGATATGATTCCCGAATCTGATCAAGGACCAACAGTGTCACTAGAAGAGCTTACAAGGGTGATACCGTCTGAAGCTGACATCTTAAGGAATGAACTCGAAGAAATTAAAAAGAAAATAGACATCCAACAGACTCAACATGCGAGCGAGCTCTATAAGGCAAGCTTAGAGGTTGATGAACGGGACGGGATCATTAGGCAGTTGAAGAAATTAAATGCAGATTTGAGCGACAAGAATGCTCTTTATCAAAAAGATTCCCTTCTACTACAAGCAAAAATACATAAGGCCGACCGGAGTCAATTCATAGTTGTGGAGAGAGAAAGAATGAATGGCATCCGTTTGGTGGAAGAAGAACGAGAAATCAACAAGAGAGCGATCGAGAAAGAGATAGAAAGCTACTGGTTGGCTATGGAGGAAGAAAAACGGTCCTCTAAGAAGGTCATTGACCAAGAAAAGGAAAGACTCAGGCAAGAAATCAGCAAGGGAAAACAAGCAGTCAATCATGAGAAGGAAAACGTCGCCGTATGGAAAAGAAAGTCCATGATTAGCCGGAATAGACTGTTAGAGATGCAAAAATTGTACGATGACACCATTCAAAGTCTGGAGCAAAGCCAAAGTCAGAATGGCGAATTAAAAGGAAAGGTGGCGGAAGTTGAACACTCCCTTCGAATGTACTGCCAGAGAAATGGCTTCACTGAGCTACAAGAAAGAGAGTGCGAAGTAAGCATATTACGAGCAAAAATTAAGTCCCTCGAAGCAATAATTGAGGATTACAAGGAAAGAATTAGTGTGTTCGAGGAGGCTGCAGCCGGAGGGGACACCTATTGGCAAAAGAGACTGCGTGACGCTGCCCGAATGGTACAGGATATGGACCAATATTACGCAAACTTGATGGTGGACATACAGCGAGTCATCAGGCATGTGAATGATTTGGCCATCGAGGCTAAAACACTCTGACCTTTCATAATCCCAGAAATGGAAGAAGCTCCCAGGTTCAGCAAGTTGCTCCAAGCAATTGAAAGATTAGGAGATAGAGCTAGAGCTTATCTATAGGACTCTGTGTTGTAATTCGATATTTTGTATTAGGAATCTTTATTTTGTAATACGAACTCTGTTGTAATCTAGACTCTTTAATTCCCGTGGAAGTAGTTCAAAAGGGTGATTACCAGCGGAATCAATACCTTATCTGTATACATTATTGCATTGCATCATGACATTCGCATCATTATACATGCATTTATTTTCTTGTAACCATATTAACATTATGAATATTGTGGCGTTGTGTGTAGTTAACCCGCAATCATTCATCATCCATACCTTACCCGATTACAAAGCAAGCTCATGGAAGACAGGATAATCAGTTTAGAAAAAGGGCAAAAAGAGCTCGAGACAAGGCTTGAAGAGGCCCAAAGAAGCCTCTGTGACCAGATTGCTCAGTCACAAGCATCAATAGTATCCGACATAACCGTACTGTTGGCTAAAAGCCTTGGAAAAAGAGTGGAAGGAGAAACCGTTCAAGAGCCAGAGGATACCCCAGCTCACTACAAGGTTCAACCAGTTGCACCGAATCCAGCCAGAAAGATGTATATCGACCCTGCTGGAATGTCAGCTAGTCTTCAGATAGGGGCACCTGAAACTCAACCCCTCGACACTGGAGCACCCTATGAAGAGGAGGTGCCGAACCTGAACATGGTTGAAAGAATCAAGACCGAGGTAGAGAAAAAGTGGGAGGAGAGGTTTCACCTCATGGAGGAAAAATTTAAAACGTTACAATCTATGGAAGAGTCAGGAAATGACGCTAGCGACTTAAGTCTGGTGTTCGATCTTGTCCTACCACCAAAATTTAAAACACCAGAGTTCGACAAATACGATGGAACCACTTGTCCTTCCACGCACATAACAATGTATTGTCGAAAGATGATGGCATACCTTAAGGACGAAAAGCTACTGATACACTGTTTCCAGGACAGCCTAACTGGAGCGGCATTACGGTGGTACACCCAGTTGAGCAAGGCAAATGTTAAGACATGGAAAGATCTGTCGAGAGCATTCATTGAGCAATATAAGCATGTAATATATATGACCCCCAGTAGAATTATGTTGGAAAATATGGGGCAGAAGTCCAACGAAAGCCTGCGGCAATACGCCCAAAGGTGGCGGGAAGTGGCCGCCCAAATTCAGCCACCCCTCCCGGAACATGAAATTACGCCGTTATTTGTTAATACTCTGAAAGGGGCACTCTTTGATCGCCTCATTAATAACACAACGCAGTGCTTTGCTGACTTAATCAGGACTGGGGAGTCCCTTGAATTGGCAATTAAGAGTGGTAGAATTGATAGCGGGGAAGGGTCTCGAAAATATAGCAAGAGGAATGAAGTAAACGCCACCAGCACTTATACCACCCCGAAGAACTTCACAGTCTCACAGCCACAAGCACCTAAGGGAAAAACACAAAACTCGAATCAAAGAGAGGAGAGAATCTCTAGAAAAGAGAAAGAGAGGAGAACTTTCACTCATCTACCTGTTTCGTACTCGGAACTTTATTCCCAGTTGTATGAAGCAGACCTGGTCCGTCCATACATCGTTACTCTTGTCAATCCTCCCTTCCCTTCTTGGTATAATCCGAACGCGCATTGCGACTATCACGGCGGTGCCCCTGGACATCCCACTGAGAACTGCCTTGCCTTCAAAAAACTTGTGCAGAATTTAATCGATTCTGGGATATTGAAGTTTGAAGAACCAAGTGTAGCTACTAACCCGCTACCTAATCATGGGAGTAGAAGAGTAAATGTTATTGAAGAATAATTTACCAGGAGGATTAAGGATGATGTGTCAGAAATCAAATCTCCTTTACGGTGGGTATTTCAATAGTTATGCATGGCCCGTGTGATCGACAAAGGCATGATAACAAGGTAGAAGAGATGTGGAGTGTACTGCGAATTCCACTAGAATGAAGGACATGACATCCAAGAGTGCGATGAGCTCAAGAGATTGGTACAGCAATTGATGAATGAAAAGCAAATAGAATTCTTCGAGGAGCCCATGGGGAAGAAGGGGTCGGACATACATATGACGGATAACCCCAAATCTAAATACGGGAAGGATAAACCTTTTATCATCTCTCCCAGGCCAGGGAATGCAGGTGCCTCCCAAGGAGAAACCAACAAGATAAGTCCCAGGATCATCATTTTAGCACCATCCCCATTCCCATTCAAGGATATGCGGCAAACCCCCTGGAATTATGCTGTAAATGTGACCACGCCAGAAAAACTAGAACATGGTCAGGTAAAAGAGCCTACGCTAAAAGACCAACAAAGCCAGAGCGATGTAAACGTTGGTGAGGCAGGCCATTTCACAGGGAGCAGCAGATGTTATTCCTCTGAGGCTTTGAAAGCAGCTGAAACAGATAGGGGAAGAATACAACAGTTAGTCCCACGCAGATATTTGGAGAAGAACCTCCCCCAAAGATGAATGAGCTGGTAACTGAGGCTCAAGCTAAAGAATTTCTGAAGTTCTTGAGACATAGCGAGTACAACGTAGTGGAACAACTACGAAAGCAACCGGCCAGGATCACAGTACTGGAATTACTCTTGAGTTCAGAAAAGCACCGGGAGATTAAAAGTACTAAATCAAACTTTTGTGCCCCAGGATATTTCTGTGACAAATCTGGACAGGATAGTGGGGCATATCACTGCCTATAATCATATAACATTCAGTGATGATGAGATCCCTGAAGGAGGAATAGGGTCCACCAAAGCCCTTAACATCACAACCCACTGCAAAGGGTATGTAGTACCTGGCGTACTGATTGACAATGGGTCAGCATTGAACGTCTTGCCCATGGTGACCCTGCAAAAACTACCAATAGATGGTTCTCACCTAAAGCCCTGCCACAATTCAGTAAGAGCCTTTGATGGTACGCAAAGAGGAACAATAGGGAAAATTGAGGTGCCCCTATTGATCGGACCAACTGAGTATGTGATCGATTTTGTGGTGATGGACATAAAACCATCTTACAGCTGCTTATTGGGAAGACCATGGATCCACTCTGCAGGAGTTTTCCCCTCATCATTGCATCAGAAATTAAAATTTGTAGTCGAAGGTAAATTGGTCACAGTAGAGGCTGAGCAGGAAATTGTTGCTTCCGTGACATCAGACGCCCCTTATATTCAAAATGATGAAGATGCTGCAGAATGCTCGTTCCGAGCATTAGAACTAATGAATGCCACGTTTGTTTAGGAGGGAAGTCAGATCCCCTACCCCAGGTTATCTAATTGTACCAAGATGACCGTCGCAGAAACTTTGGGCCGAGGAGCCAAAGTAGGAAAGGGGCTGGGGAAGAAATTACAAGGAAACCTAAGAGCCAAGAATATGATAACCAAGAAGGATCGTTTTGGGCTGGGTTACCAACCAAGTGTCCAACAGAGAAAAGAGGAATACAAGAGAAAAGAAGAGCAAAGAAAAGCCAGATTTAAAGGAGAAGACATTCCGTGGAGACCAATGTCCTTTCCTAGTTTAAAAACCACTTTTGCCTCCGAAGGATTCTACCAGCCAGGTCAAAAGGTTGAAGAGGCAATGAAGGAAAATGACGTACTCAACCAGGAAGAGACATTCAATGAATCATTTGAAGGGATGTACATCAACATGATAGCTGGAAAAGACCAAGGCAGCAAAATATTGACCAACATCCGCCCCTGCCATCCCGGGGAAACACTCAATAACTGGAGCTGCATTGATCTACCTGTGGTTTTTAGGAATAGATCAGAGTAATGCTCCGAATCAACCTTTTGTTTTGCCCGTAAACAAATGGGATCTCTTGTATAGGGCACCTATGTTAACTTTTTGATTGAAATGAAAATATCCCCACTTTCCTGAATGACCAAAGTTTCATTTATTTCATTCATGCATTCTTCATGTTCATTCCCTTCATATAAAACTGTCTCCTTCCCAATACAATTCATTCTCATTTAATGCAGGTCGCTCATGATTGACGATATGAATGATACCGGATCCAATCCTGGAGTGAATTTCGAATGCCCTGAGGTCTCGGAGGGAATTGAGGAAGGATATGATGAGATAGAAGGTGAGGTCCCGGAAGAGTTAAAGAGAATGGTGGCCAACGAAGAAAGGCAGATCATGGCCCACCAAGAAGAAACAGAAGTTGTAAACTTGGGGACTGAAGAAGAGATAAAAGAAATAAAAGTAGGAACGACGATTTCCTCTAAAACCAAGCACGAACTGATAACCCTACTTCAGGAATTCAAGGATGTTTTCACCTGGACTTATCAAGATATGCCAGGGTTGAATACCGACATAGTGGTGCACAAATTGCCAACAAAATCGGAGTGCAAACCAATACAGCAAAAACTTCAGAGAATGAGACTAGATATGTTGTTAAAGATCCGAGAGGAAGTAAAAAAACAGTTTGATGCTGGGTTCTTGGAGGTAGCCAAATACCCCGAATGGGTTGCAAACATTGTACCGGTACCAAAGAAGGACGGGAAAGTTCGTATGTGTGTAGATTATAGGGATCTAAACCGAGCCAGCCTTAAAGACAACTTCCCCTTACCACATATTGACACGCTGGTTGACAACACTGCATGACACTCATGGTTTTCATTCATGGACGGCTTCTCAGGGTACAATCAGATAAAGATGGACTCTAACGACATGGAGAAAACTACGTTCATAACCATGTGGGGCACTTTTTGTTATCGGGTGATGCCGTTTGGGCTAAAGAACGCATGGGCAACATACCAAAGAGCAATAGTGACTCTTTTCCATGACATGATGCACAAAGAAATAGAAGTATATGTGGACGACATGATTGCCAACTCCCGAACAGAGGAAGAGCACCTACAGAACTTGAGAAAACTATTCCAAAGACTACGGAAGTACCAGCTGAGACTCAATCCTGCCAAGTGTACCTTCGCCGTTACTTCTGGAAAACTCCTAGGGTTCGTGGTAAGCAGAAAAGGGATTGAGATCGATCCAGATAAAGTGAAAGCCATCTAGGATCTCTCACCACCCCACACTCAGAAGGAAGTTCGCGGTTTCCTGGGGAGGTTGAATTATATCTCTCGTTTCATTTCCCAATTAACCGACCGATGTGACCCGGTCTTCAGAGTTCTTAGAAAGAATAATCCTGGTGTATGGGATGAGGAATGTCAAAGAGCCCTAGAAAAGATCAAAAAGTACCTGATAAATGCTTCAATTTTAGTCGCACCAGTACCAGATCGACCATTAATTCTCTACCTGACAGTTTTTGAGAATTCAATGGGATGCGTATTGGGGCAACACGATGAGTCAAGAAAAAGGGAGCAAGCCATCTATTACCTACGCAGGAAATTCAATGATTGCGAAACGCGGTACCCGCCAGTGCAGAAGCTGTGTTGTGCTCTAGTTTGGGCTACCAAGCGGCTTAGACAGTATATCCTGTACCATACTACTTTGTTGATATCCAAGCTAGACCCATTGAAGTTCTTAATGGAAGCGCCAGCACTAACAGGAAGGATGGCCCGATGGCAGATGCTTTTATTCGAATTCGATATTGTATACGTGAGCCAAAAAGCTATAAAGGGAAGTGCTGTAGCAGATTTCCTAGCTAGTCGCGCTTCGGACGACTATGAGGCATTGAACTTTAATTTCCCAAACGAGGACTTGATGTGCATTACAACCGAGGAAGAGGTTTTAGATGATAAATCGTGGAAGCTTTACTTCGATGGAGCCTCTAATGCTCTCAGACATGGGATAGGGGTCGTGCTAATTTCTCCTGAGGATGTCTATTATCCTTTCTCCAGCAGATAGGAATTCTTCTGCACTAACAATATAGCTGAATACAAAGCTTGCGTTATGGGACTGAACTCAGCTATTGAGAGAAAGGTTAAGGAACTTCAAGTATTCGGAGATTCATCCTTAGTAATTTACCAATTGCGCGGGGAATGGGAAACCAGGGACCCGAAGTTGGTCAAATATTATGAATTGATTCAAGAGCTCACCAAAGAGTTCGAAAAGGTCAGCTTCAATTACCTGCCCCGAGAAGAAAATCAGATGGCAGACGCCTTGGCAACCTTGGCATCCATGTTTAAAACAAACACCGGGGCAGAAATGAAGCCCATTGAGATGCGGACGTTTGAAAGGCCTGCTCATTGTTGTAATGTACAAGAAGAGATTGATGGAAACCCATGGTACTATGACATCTTGCAATACGTCAAGCTTCGAAAGTATCCAGAAGGGGCAAATGACAATGACAGAAAGACACTAAGAAAAATGGCAACAAGATATGTCTTAGATGGGGAGATCCTATATAGGAGAAATCATGATCAAACATTGCTGAGATGTGTGGATGCCCGGGAGGCGAAGGAGATTTTAGCCGAAGTACATGACGGGCTCTGTGGAACACACGCCAACGGACTGTCTATAGCCCGAAAAATTATGAGATATGGTTATTTCTGGTTGACCATGGAGGGAGATTGCATCGATTACGCCAGGAAATGCCACAAATGCCAAATTTACGCTGACAAGATTCACGCACCCCCATCGCCTTTACACACCATGAATTCTCCGTGGCCTTTTGCGGCGTGGGGCATGGACGTCATCGGGCAGATTCATCTGAAAGCTTCCAATGGACACCGTTTCATTTTGGTCGCTATAGACTATTTCACTAAATGGGTAGAGGCAGCGTCTTACGCCAACATCAGAAGGACTACAGTATGTAAGTTCTTAAAGAAGGAGATTATTTGTCGATACAGATTGCCAAAAAGGGTCATCACCGACAACGCTTCCAATCTGAATAACAAAATGATGACGGACGTGTGCACTCAATTCAAGATAACACACCATAATTCCATAGTCTATCGTCCTAAAATGAATGGAGCAGTGGAAGCAGCAAACAAGAACATAAAGAAGATCATAGCAAAGACGACAGATACCTACAAGGATTGGCATGAGAAGTTGCCGTTTGCCCTTTTTGCCTATAGGACGTCCATTCGCACATCAACGGGGGCAACACCCTACTCCTTGGTGTATGGTACCGAAGCAGTACTCCCCATCGAGGTAGAGATCCCGTCTCTCCGGGTCTTAAATGAAGTAAAATTGGAATAAGCCGAATGGGTGCAAGCCCGACTCGACCAGCTAAATCTCATTGATGAAAAGAGACTAAAGGCCATTTGTCATGGTCAGATGTACCAAAAGCGGATAATGCAGGCATACAACAAAAAGGTGCACCTAAGAGAATTCAAAGAAGGGGATCTGGTGCTCAAGAAAATCCTCCCGATTCAGAAAGATTCTCGAGGAAAGTGGATGCCCAACTAGGAAGGGCCGTACGTGGTAAAAAAGGTCTTCTCAGGAGGAGCCTTAATCCTAACAGAAAAACCCTGTAAATTCTGATGCTGTTAAGAAATACTATCTTTGAAAAAGAAAATAAAAAAAGAAGAACAAAAATGGAGAGCTCAGGGCGAAAACCCGAAATAGGGCGTCTTGAAGCAGAGGGAGGACCTGATTTGAAAACCCGTAAAGGGCGGCTCGGGTAAATTGAAAAGTTGAATATCCGAAGAGAAGAGTATCCCCATGAACATCATGAAGAGGGAGCTTCAGGCAAAAGATCCTACGCCGGTTGACAGGATCATGTATCATACATATCGAAGATAATGAGGGATCTTGTATTTCATACTTAACTTTTCTTCTTTCTCATGTGTGTCATACCTCTTTTAAGATATCCCAAGCCCTTAATCGTAATAAAATCGTGTTTTTGAGCATCCATTCCTTGCCTTCTTGTTAATTTCAGGCAAATAAGCTAACATAGGCTTATGGTAAAACAAGAGATTTCTGAGCATTACTGTGATCTAACCTTAGAAATGCAGGTGATTAAAGAAAATGATGTTAACTTTGCCCTCTAGCTCCCTACATAACGGCTGTTGATAGGGAAGGCGAAAAGCTTCAAACAACCGGATAGGATGACCAATGGCGTACGTCCTGCTTATTCAAGGAAAGCATGCGAGATAACAAGAGAGATCTCTCGGGGTGAAAACCCAGAAGGGCACCCCTAAAAAAACAACAAAAAAAAACTCTCTAAAGCGAAAACCCGAAAGGGCACTTTAGAATCCCAATTCGTAAATGGAGAAAAAGAAAGGTTGGAATGGCTGAACCCAACAGTGAAGTGGGGTATCAACGCCCGTGAAAAAGGAGAAAGTGAACAACGAGATCGAATAAGGACCAAAGCAAGCCCACCAAGATATTGACACTCATGCATCATGAATAGTCAGACATCACTAGGATTAAGAGCATGTCAATTTATTTGTCATAGCATTTTGTTTTATCTTAGACAGGTATCGGTGGATTCAAAGAGACATCGATAGCCATCGTGGTGTGAATCCCAAATGTGAAGACAATGGTTCTACATACAAAAGGCCAATGTTTCTAAGCGACTGCAGAGAGAGGTTCTATATAGGAAGAATCCTCCGCTCTGAGGCTTCAGAAGCTGAAAGTTTTTTTATAGGAATGACTTACAGCTCCAGGGTGAAGACTAGCAGTTCTATATAGGAAGAACTCTCAGTCGAAGGAATTCACCCATGACACACAAGGTTTATATAGGGAAAACCTGTTGTGTTGAAAGCGAAGAGTCTTATATAGGAAGCGCTCAGAGCTCCACTGTCTTAGAGTAAAAGATTCTATATAGGAAGAATCCGTAGCTCCAAGATTTCAGAAGCTGAAAGTTTTGTATAGGAAGGACTTACAGCTCCAGGGTGAAGACTAGCAGTTCTATATAGGAAGAACTCCCAATCGAAGAAATTCACCCATGATACACAAGGTTTTATATAGGGAAAACCTGTGGTGTCGAAAGCGAAGAGTCCTATATAGGAAGGGCTCCGAGCTTTACTGTCTTAGAGTGAAAGGTTCTATATAGGAAGAACCTGTAGCTCTGAGATTTCAGAAGCTAAAAGTTCTATATAGGAAGGACTGACAGCTCCAGGGTTTGAAGACTAGCAGTTCTATACAGGAGGAACTCCAGTCGGAAGAATCCATCAGCGACGCAAAATGTTTTATATAGGAGAAACCAGCGTTGAAGGCGAAGAGTTCAATATAGGAAGGACTCCAAGCTTTACTGTCTCGAAGTGAAAAGTTCTATATAGGAGGGACTCATAACTCGAGGCTTCAGAGCGAAGGGTTCTATATAGGAAAAGCCTGTAGCTCCAAGATCAGAGGGGGAAGAAGCTATATATAGGAAGGACTTACAAGCCCGAAGATTCAGTCGAGGAAGAACGGAGAGTTCCAGAAGAACACGTGTTTCCAAAGCTGTAATCACTCATTTTTATCTGTAAATACATATTAGTGTCGCATGTATACTTATTATATTATATGTTTACTGTTTGCATGAGTATTACTAATATATATAAGGTGTGGTGTGCATGTATATTATAAGCTATGTATGTATACGTATTAATGGTGTATGTGTGTCGCGTATGTATCTAGAGTACGAGCGTAGTTGTTTAATATATATAGATGTTATGTTAATTATGTGTATGATTATATATACGTATGGCAGTATGTTATACTTGTATAAGTATACGTTTGTATTATGAATGTGTATTGCTGCTATAATTATATTATTATTAATATTATTGGGCTGATATGAAATGAAATCCAAAAAAATTATATATATTAAACCAAATAAGTAAACTACAGTCCAAGTCCAGTTACAAGGCCCGGTTGGCCCAAACCTTATCTAATTACAACTGTGTGTGCAGGTGGCTGTGGGCCGTTGGATCAAGATCTGATCCAACGGCCACGATCCAACCAAAGAGCCAAAATATCTGCCAGCCGCGTGTTCCACACGTATGGACCGTTCGAGTGCCACGCGCGCGTGCGGTCCACGCACGGACGCTTTGATATCCCACGCGTGCGTGAGCCCCACGCGCTCTGACTCCTCGACTGCGGAGCTCCACGTGGCAAGATCTTGAGCTGTTTCACCAAATCGAGGCTTCATCCAGGCCGTTCGTCCCTCAAGCCATCTCGACCGTTAGATCAGATCTGATCTAACGGCCGAGAACGCGTCTGGCCGCTGGCAGAACACCCACACCGCCACAATGACGATCTTCAACCACCGTGCTCAGAACATGCCAAACACAACAAGCAAGACGTTTGTCAGTCCAGATCTGAAAAAGCAAGTAATATGCAACTTGCACCAAAACAAAGACAACCATATATACGAAACAAGTATTTTGTAACGAAAAAAGGAGGGGGTGAAAAACAAAAAAAAACAAGAGAGTTGTAACAGAGAAGATTGTAACAAAAATAAATAGAAAGTGTATAAGAAGTTTCTTCAGAAATACAAAAAAGAGGCAACCCAAGTCCAGTGGTATATTTCTTGTTACTTTTATTGCATGCATAAAAAAGATAGGTAGTAAAAAAGAGAGAGAGGGTTAGAGGTCGTTACCGCCATCGTTTGTGGGTCTCCCCTCCTCAGTGACAAGCCTTTCGGCTTCCCCAAGCCGGATATGGTGAACTGGAGGAAGGGGAAGACCCCCTTTGTAGTTTTGTTTTTGGTTGAAAGTATTTTTTTTGTTCGTATTTCCTAGATCTAGGGCGAATAGAGGTGTATCCTCTGAATCCAACCTCGGATTCGTGTCGAGGATGGAAAGGGGGTTATTTTGGTAGGTTTTTTAGGCTCGCCGGCGCCGGAGAACACGGCGGCCGGCCGCCGGATTCTGGGTTTTATGGGATAGATTTGAGTGTAAACGAAGAACAGGTTTGGGTTATAAAACTGAGAAAATGAAACAAATGAGGGAAAATTGGTTTCGGCCTAAAAGAGGGGTTTATATAGTTATTATTATTTCGTTAAATGGGGAAATCACACACTAAATCCCCCCGCGTTTTCAATATTTTCGTTTCTGTCTCGCCGCATGGTATAATTACAATCCCAGCCCCCCTGATATTTCAAAATCTTGCAATCCAGTCCCTAAATTACACTGAATCAGACTTCAAATGGTAAAATTACGCCTTTAACCATCCCGCGTTTTTGAACTTTTCATTTTGAGTCTGCCCCTTGGTCTAATTACAGTCTTGATCCTTTTAGGTTTTGTATATTTTGCATTTTCGTCCTTAAATTGTATATTATTATCCTTTAATTTCTGCTACTGACTTTTATTATTCTTTAATTTCAGTCATGTTTTCATGTAAATATTCATGTTCGTATTATAATCGTATATGTTGATGTAATCTTTTGCCTTATTATATATCCCTCGTATATGCCTTATATTTTTATGTTTACATGTATATGTGTGTTAAGTTTACGATGATTATGTATCTTTTTGTTCGGTTATTTGTATTAAGCATGTTATATTCTAGTTGACTCGTAAACGGCATGTTTTTATATTTTTGTACGTATTGTATGTTTACTTGGCTTTTAGGTTACGTGTTAGTGTGTCTTCTTTTATGTATAATAAATTGTTCTATATATGTTGAAATGTGTTTTATTTATAATATGTATGTCTTTTTGAAATATATGTTTGCCCATACACGTATTTATTCATGCCTTGTTATTGTGATATGTTAAATTTGCTTTTATTTAATGTTAAGCATGTTATGTATATGTGTGTTTTAATTACATATTTTATTTATGTTAGATTAGTATTCTGTTATGTGAATATTTATTGTCTTTAAATTACCTGCCACGCTTTATATTTTGCCCACTAAGATTGCATATCGAGATATAAATTGTCAATGCGGTGCCCTTTTATCCGAGCATAAACGGGGCCAGTATCAGGCGTAGTGATAGTGGTTGGGCATTTATTCTCGGATAACGGGGCCCTTAAAATTTATTCGCAATTAGGACCGAATTTTAAAATAATTGTCACTTTAATCCGGAAAATCCAATATTAATAAAGCGGTAATTATTAAAGTACCAATTTTTGGCGGTGTGGGGGTGCTAATCCTTCCCCATCCGTAACCGACTCCCGAACCCAATATTTTTTGAATCTCTGGTTTTATGGTGTCCGGCCTACCTAAGTGGCCGGTGGCGACTCCATTTTTTAAAATGCGGTTTTTTAAAAAAAACCCCACGGAATAAATATTTTATATCCAAAAGAATCACAAACACCCTTCAAAAATCCACGTTTTTTTAGCGATGATAAAAAAGACATCGCTACAAAAGCTACAAACAGGGAAGTCGGATAAAAATGAGTGCTTATGAATCTTTGCTTTGTTCCCATTCCACAAGAACAAGCAAAGAGGGGCAACTGTAATCACTCATTTTTGTCTGGTCTGTAAATACATATTAGTATAATTATTAGTATATTAGCGTTGCATGTATACATTGTATTATGTTATGCTATATGTTTATTATGTGCATGAGTGTTATTAATATATGTAAAGTGTGTAGTGTGTGCATGTATATTATAAACTATGTAGGTATCCGTATTAATAAGTAATACGGTGTATGTGTGTCACGCATGTATCTATATTTAGTACGAGCGTATTTGTTTTACGGATAATGTGTGTAGATGTTATGTTAATTATGTGTATGATTATATATGTATGTATGCTAGTATGTTATATTAATTAATGTTTGCATAGGTACATACGTATGTATTATCGTATGTGTAATATTATTATTAATATCGGATACGAAGACCATAGAATCACCAGAGGGAAGTGATCGAAGACAATATTAGGTTCAACGAGCAAACTAGGCAAAAAAAGAAGGAAATGCCAGGCAGAAAGCTGAAACAACAATGAGTGAGCAATTTAAGTTGAACAATGCAATAAAAAGAAGGCACGGAAAGGAACCCTTAGCCAATAAGCGTCAATTTAGAAGAATACTGGAGAATCGACTATTTCCAAGCAGAAATAAACATCAAGGTCTAATATAGATACAATAAAAAAATAAAAAGAGAAAAGAAGAAGAAGAAAAAAAAAGAAAAAAAGAGATTTGAGACTGAAATCCAAAATAGTTGGTCTAAAAAAAAACAAGAGAGAAAATAAAATAAAAATAAAAGAAAATAAAAAAAGAAAAAAGAAAATAAGGAAAAGGGAAATAAGAGGAAAAGAAAAAAAAGAATAAAAGAGAAGAAAAACATAAGTAAACCTAGATCCAACTGTGCACAAATGAAAATCTGGTTGAAAAATGAGTAAGGGATTTCAATGTAATCCTCCTTTCAAGAATTCTCAATTTTGGGAAGAACCTTGAAAGACCGGTCACTTTTGGACAGAAAGCAAGCATTAATGCAGACTAGAATATAAGTCGGTCAGAAGATACATAAAATGACCTCTAGTGTGAAAACCCAAAAAAGGGAAGTCTAGAGTGACCCTAAAAAATAAAGAGAAAAAAGAGAAAAAGTGATCTTCCTGAGCATGATAGCATCAATGTCTGGCCAGAATACGCCGACTTGAAGATATAGAAGAAGAAAATGAACTATAGGGTGAAAACCAAAAAAATGGACAGTCTATAGCGATCTTGGAAATAAAGAGAAAATAATATCTTGTCTGAGTAAGAGATGAAGGCTTGGGTTAGAAGAAAATCCCAAAGAATCTATATGCAATCATCCATTCAAATAAATATCAGTTTTGAAGAGTTATAGAGGATCGATCACCTTGATTAGAAAGCAAACAACAATGCGGATCAGAATCCATGTATGTTCAAAGATACAGAAAAAGGAAATGAAATATAGGGTAAAACCCAAAAATGGGCAGTCTAGAGCGATCAACGAATGAAAGAAAAGAGAATACTCCATAAGAGCATATACTGATTAAACGAGTTTAAGAGCACGATTTTTGGCACACGGTTTACAGTATAAGCCTCCGAAGACCATTTTGATCATTCATAAATATATAAATTGAATAAGATTGTCCTCAGATTATATTCCGCCTATAAGGGTTAACCTTTCTTCAAAGAACGTCAAACTTCGAAGTGCCTGATCGACACCCAAAATGAGGGAGGGATGGGGGCACAGTGAGTGGTGAGGTCAAGAGAGCCACCTTAAATGGGCTAGAAAATAGGTATGAGAAGTGTTCCTCTCAAAAGCCTAAATGGACACCATACATATGCTTATATGGCCAAAATAGGTAAGATTTTCTAATACATACAAATTCAATAATGCATTTGTGTAATCACTCATTTTTATCTGGTCTGTAAATACATATTAGTATAACTATTAGTATATTAGCGTTGCATGTATACATTGTATTATGTTATGCTATATGTTTATTATGTGCATGAGTGTTATTAATATATGTAAAGTGTGTAGTGTGTACATGTATATTATAAACTATGTAGGTATACGTATTAATAAGTAATACGGTGTATGTGTGTCACGCATGTATCTATATTTAGTACGAGCGTATTTGTTTTACGGATAATGTGTGTAGATGTTATGTTAATTATGTGTATGATTATATATGTATGTATGCTAGTATGTTATATTAATTAATGTTTGCATAGGTACACACGTATGTATTATCGTATGTGTAATATTATTATTAATTGTTGTTATAACTAATATTAATGTTATTATTATTGGGCTAATATAAGATGAAATCCAATAACATATTAAACCCCAAATGAATAAATTACCAGTCCAAGTCCATTACATATTACAGGGTCTGAAATTATTAGTATTATTACAAGGCCTGATCAGGCCCAAACCAGCCAGCCCATCCTAAGAAAACCCTAGCCCACATCAGATAATAGACTATTGACGCCATTCTTTCAATCTTGCACAGCTGAACGAGGGCCGTTGGATCAAGATCTGATCCAACGGCCACGATCAAGGAAGGATAAAATATCTGGCCAGCCGCGTGAACTACACGTCCGGACGGTTCGAGTGCCACGCGCGCGTGGGGTCCATGCGCAGACTCTTCGATATCCCACGCGTGCGTGTGTCCCACGCGCTATAACCCCTCGACTGTTGAGCCCCACGTGTCACGATCTGGAGCTGTTTCACCGATCGAGGTTTCATCTGGGCCGTTCATCCTTCAAGCCAGCCCGACCGTTAGATCAAATCTGATCCAACGGCCGAGAACGCCTCTGGCCGAAGACAACTCCCCCACACCGCCACCATGCTTCCACCATGCCGGTCTCCAACCACCGCGTTCAGACATACCAGAACACAAAAAAAAGAGATTATGTCAGTATTAGTTCAGATCTGAATAATAGATTATATTACTTGTTAACAAACCAAAGAGACAAGCATATATGTATGAAACAAGTAATTGTAAGGCAGTCAAGTTGTAATCGAAAAGAAAAAAATACAAAAAACAACAAGTTTTCAGTGGTAATACTCTTCTCTTTTCTTACTTCTTTGCATGCATAAAGGAAAAGATACGTAGTGATAACAAAAAAAGGGTTTAGAGTTATTACCTTCGTCGTTTGTGGATCTCGCCTCACCAGTGACAAGCCTCTTCGGCTTTCCGAAGCCGAACATGGTGAACTGAAGGGAGAGGGAGGTCCCTTCTGGTTTCACTTCGGTCAAACGTAAACGAAATATTTTTTTCTCGTTTTGTATTTACTCAGATCTAGGCCAAAGAGTGAGTCTTAGCGTAGATCTAAGGGCATATACGGGTTCGGTTTAGGAAAAGGTTGGTTTTGGGTGTTTCTTTTAGTTCGCCGGCGTCGGTTAGCGACGGCAGGCGGCGGAAGGGACGGCGGAAAGTCACCGGTTTCTGGGTTTACCACAGGGGCAGGGTGGATGGTCGAGAGAGAATGAGAGGTTTGGTTTGTTATAAAAACTGAAATTGAATGAAAATGGGGAAAAATTCGAGTCTGGGCAAAAAAAAGGGTTTTATAGGTGTTTTTATTTCGTGAAATGGTGAAATTCCGTAATAAATCCTCCCGCGTTTTCAATATTTTCGTTTTTGTCTTGCCGCAGGGGATATTTACAACTTTAATCCCCCTCTTATTTCAAAATCTCGCAATCCAGTCACTAAATTACATCGAATCAGTTTTTAAATGGTAAAATTACCCCTTTAACCATCCCGCGTTTTTGGATTTTTCACTTCGGGTCTGCCCCTTGGTCCAATTACAGTTTTAGTCCTTTCAAGTTCGGTCCTGCTTGCATTTTAGTCCCTAAATTGCATATTATTGTCCTTTAATTTCTGCTACTGATGTTTATTTCTTTTCATTTCAGTCCTGTTTCCATGTAAATATTCATGTTCGTTTATTATAATCGTGTATGTTGATGTAGCCTTTTGCCTTATTTTATATCCCTCGTATATGCCTTGTATTTCCATGTTTACATGTATATGCGTGTTAAGTTTATGATGATTATGTATCTTTATGTATTGGTTCGGTTATTCGTATCACGCATATTATGTTGATATTCTAGTTGGCTCGTACACAACATGTTTTCTATTTTAGCATGTATTGTTTGTTCTATTGGCTTTAGGGTTATGTGTTAGTATATTTTCTTTTTTCACGTATAATATTTTGTTCTACATATGTTGAAATGTGTTTATTTCTAATATGTATGTTTTCTTGAAATATGTGTTTTTGTTCACACATGTATCTATTCATGCCTTGTTATTGTGATATGTTAAATTTGTTTTTATTTACTATTAAGATTAATATGTATGTATGTATTTTTAGTTACGTATTTTATTTATGTTAGATTAATATTCTATTATGTTAATATTTATTTGTATTGTATTTAAATTATTTGCCATGTTTTATATTTTGCTCACTAAGGTTGCACAATGATATATGAATTGTCAATGCGGTGCCCTTTTATCCGAGCGTAAATGGGGCCAGTATCAGGCGTAGTGATAGTGGTTGGGCGTTTACTCTCGGATAACGGGGCCTTTAAAATTTATTCGCAATTATAACCGAATTTTAAACTAATCGTCACTTTAATCCAGAAAATCTAATATTAATAAAACGGTAATTATTAAAGTACCAATTTTGGGCGGTGTGGGGGTGCTAATCCTTCCCCATCCGTAACCGACTCCCGAACTCAAAGTTTTTTGAATCTCTGGTTTTATGGTGTCCGGCCTACCTAAGTGGCCGGTGGCGACTCTAATTTTTAATAAAATACAATATTTTCAAAATCCCACGGAATAAATACTTTATATCCGAAAAATCACAAACACTTCGAAAACCTCGTTTTTTAGTGAAAGATAGACATCGCTACAATTTGATATTTTAGGATTAAACATTAGTTTCCAAAAATGTTTAGATCTTTTTCAAAATTTTAACTCTTTTACATATTGATCATTTCCTCCAAACATTAGTTTTCAAAAAAAATGTTTGGACCTTTTTCAAAATTTCAATTCTTTTGCATATTAGTTATTTTCTCCAAGCATTAGTTTTCAAAAATGTTTGGGCATGTTTTTCTCGAAAATTTAATTCTTTTACATATTTGCCATTTTCTTCCAAGCATTAGTTTTCGAAAATGTTTGTGCATTTTTTTTTTCCAAATTTCAATTCTTTTGCATATTGGTCATTTGCTCCCAACATTAGTTTTCAAAAATGTTTGGTATCTTTTTCGAATTTTGATTCTTTTAATATTTACCATTTTCTCCAAACATTAGTTTTAAAAAATGTTTGGCATTGTTTTCTAAATTTTGATTCTTTCAATATCTACAATTTCCTCCAAACATTAGTTTTCAAAAATGCTTGGCATTTTCCTCTGAATTTTGAATCTTTTAATATTTACCATTTCCCCCCAAACATTAATTTTCAAAAATGTTTGACCTTTTTCGAATTTCGATTCTTTTATCATTTCTTCCAAACATCAATTTTCAAAATGTTTGGCTTTTTTCAAATTTTGATTCCTTTAATATTTACCATTTCTTCCAAACATTAATTTTTGAAAATGTTTGGCTTGCTTCAAATTTTGATTCCTTTAATATTAGTCATTTCCTTCAAACATCAGTTTTTAAAAATGTTTGGCATTTCCCTCAAATTTTGATTCTTTTAACATTTACCATTTTTTCAAGCATTAATTTTCAAAAAATGTTTGGCATTTTTGTCTTTATTATTTCTTCCAAACATTAATTTTCAAAAATGTTTGACATTTTTTGAATTTCAATTCATTTAATACTTATCATTTACTCCAAACATTCATTTTTCAAAGATGTTTGACATTTTTCTCCGAATTTTGATTCTTTTAATACTTACCATTTTGTCTAAACATCAGTTTTTAAAGATGTTTGACATTTTTTCTAAACCTTGATTTTTTAGATATATCTATAGTTTTCTCCCAAACACTAGTTTTCAATATGTTTGGTATTTTCCCCCAGTTTTATTTTCAAAATAACTGACCTTTTATTTGATGAGAATTAAAGCATAGGGACCGAGTGTTAGTTCCTGCTAAGATGTTGCAAGAAGAAATAAGTTCAGGGACAAGAGTTATTTTGCTCGTCCTAATGAGAAGATAAATGAAGATTTTGAATGTTAGGTCAAAGACAAGAAAGATAGTTGAGCCCAGAATAGAATAAGGTAATGCTGTGGGACAATAAGAATGCAAGACAGATGAGGCATAAGGACCTAGAGTTGGTTTCCCCAAAATGTTGCATAAGAATAAGCTCAGGGCGTGGGGGCATTTTGTCAGCCCTAATGTTAAGACAGATGAAGACTCTGAGTGTTGGGTCAAAGACAAGAAAAGTATTTGAGCCCAGAGAATGATTGGGGCAATATTGAATGATAAGAATGATGAAAGTCCCTATCTAAGGTTGGAATATTGACTAGAAGAAGGGTTTGCAAAGATGGGCAGAAACCCCGAAAAAGAAGAAAAGATAAGAGCGTGGGTATTTAATTGATAAAATGAAGATTGATGAATTGAAGATTAAAGAGCATATTGCAAAAAAAAAGTGAAAGAAAGAAATCTGAATAATGACCTTTTAGGGGATAGGATTTTAAAGTAGAAGAAGAAAGAAGAAAAAATGAGATAAGAAGAATGAGAAAGAAAGAAAAAAAAGAAGAAGAAAGAGAAGAGAAAGAAAAAAGGAAGAAGAAGAAAAAGAAAAAAGAATGAAACATAAAGAAAATGAAAAAAGAAGAAGAAAAGAAAGAAAAAGTGTTACATTACATGCACCATATAGATAGGGACATGCTAATTTAAAAGTATTTTGCTTATTTTGAACAGATATTTGAAGATTACTAAAGAATTTGATCTGTGATTTCATGTTGAAGAAGTAGATTCTATTGAAGATTTACACTAGTAGCATGTTGACGTGAATCCAGATTTTAAGGGAGATTGGTAGCCGTGTCGGCGTGAATCTAGATTTTAAGTCCTTCGGGCCATTAGTAAGTCTTTCGGGCATGATGATAAGTCCTTCGGGCCACCGGTAAGTCATTCGGCCATGGTGATAAGACCTTCGGGCCATCAGTAAGTCCTTCGGGCATGATGCTAACCTTATTATGATGTCAAGACGTAAAAACTGGTATCATTTTAAGGGATATTGGTAGCTATTTTGGCGTGAATCTAGATTTTAAGGGAGATTGGTAGTCGTGTCGGCGTGAATCCAAATTTTAAGTCATTTGGGCCAGCAGTAAGTTCTTCGGGCATGATGATAAGTCCTTCAGGCCATCGGTAAGTCCCTCGGGCATGGTGATAAGACCTTCGGGCCATCAGTAAGACCTTCGGGCATGATGTCAAGCTTTCCTTTTGAATGTCGAGACAAGTACAAATCAAGGCATTGAAGAGATCAAAGCTTGAAGATTTGGCCGAGGAAGAGCGGAAAATTCCAGTAGAGATCGTGATTCTAGAGCCGAGGAAAGGAAAGTAGGACAAAAATGAGTGCTTTTGGGTCTTTGCTTTGTTCTCGTTTCACAAGAACAAGCAAAGATGGGCAGCTATAATTACTCATTTTTGTCCGGGTTGTAAATATTATAGTAATATTAATTAATTATAGTAATTATTATATATGTTAGTATGTATGTATTAATATCTATATGTATGTATAGTAGTACGTATGTCTGAGTATAGGTGCGGGCCCATATGTATGTTAGTGGATATGAGTATATATGTATGTTTATATGTTTAATATGAATTACTTATGTTTGGGTGTGCATATTATATGTATAGCTATTATATGTGAATGTAATATATGAATGTTGCATGTATATTGTGCATATATATAATGCTTGAATGTTTATGTACAAATATAAGCATGTATTATTTTTTAGTTAAATTATTATTAATATTGTGTGTATTATATATATAAGATATGAATGTGTATTACGTATATGTGATATGGTTATTTTAATGATACGTTTGCATGTTGTATGTATGTACATGTTTTATATGTATGTATAAATATATTAATGTATGAGTTTTATTATTATTATTTTTATTAATATTAATTGTAATATATATATATATATATAAAGAAGCCCAAACCATTATTATTAAATGTCCAATCAATATACAATTTATAAACCCAAAATTAATTACATAGGTCTAATCCGGCCAAGCCCATTTAATATTAAAAACCCTAATAATATATGATAATCTAATCTATCCTCTTTATTTTGTTACCGCCCCATCTGAGCAGTTGGATCAAGATTTGGTCCAACGGCGCAGATCAAAGAATGACCTCTGAGCTGGCACGCATGATGATCACTCGCCAGGCTATTCGATTCCCCACACGCGCGTGTGATACACGCGCTGACGTTTCCGCTCCCACGCGCCATGTGCCATCATCAGAGGGCAGCCACGTCACTCTTCAAAACCCATCTGGACCGTCAATCTTTATGCAATCTTAGCCGTTGGATCAGATATGATCTAAAAGACCGAGAATAGATCTGGTCGATCAGAGACTCTCTATCTTCCAACCACCGCTCCACGTGGCACGACTGCCAAAATTCCTGAAACCGCCGTACTCCTCCCTCATGGCTTTCCAACCACCGGACATGCAAGAAACAATAAATAAATTAATGTCAGAACCAAAAGCATGGGTAGATTGCAATCAATAGTAGATATAAGGTTTTTTTTATTATTATAGGTTTACATCTATTCCAGATTATAAATCCGAACCAAAGGTCAATGTAATTTTATCAAGCAAGAAAATAAAAAAAAAAACACACTTTCGAGGTAAAACAAAACAACATATTTCATTTTTTCGAATCAAAAGTAAAAAACAAACAAAACAACAAAATAATAAAAGGAAGTATGGGGGTTACCCATCTCTGTCTTGAATCGCCGCCGTTTGGTGGTTGATGCCACTGTCTCCGAGGATGACAGTCTTGTTTTTTAGGTTTTATTCCGATATTTTTTAGATCTAAGTAAAGAGAGTCTTTTAAAAAAAATCAAGTTTGGATTCGGTTTTGGGATAAAAAGGGAGTGGTTTTGGTTGGGTTTCAGTGTTCACCGGCGTCGATGAGCGGAGACTGGCGAGGTTGGGCGACGGTTGTAACACCCTTAAAAAGGTTAAAAAAGGGGAAAAGAAGGGAATTGCAGCCAAGGGGGTTTAAACCCATGACCTTAGCTGCATAGTTGAGGGAGGTAACCATTGAGACAAGGCTCTATTTCTGATAAGAGTTTATAAAAATAAAATTTAAACTATATCCTAATCGGTTATCAAGAAAAAGATTAAGCTGAGTAAATGGCTCTTCATCTTCCATTCGAATCAAATAACCAAAAAATTTTCCCCAAGGTTCTCTCTCTCATTCTCTCCCCTGCCACCGTATGATCTCCCTCACCATCGTACCATGGCCGCCACCGCCAGATTGTTCCCCGTCGTGCCCCGACCAAAACCCCTCAAACCACTCTCACAACCGACTCCCCATTTGTCGGGAATTTTGTTTGAAGGTTCGATGAACCTAGAATTACCTCTTTTCGGTCCATCGTCAATTTAGGCCGTTGCAGTAGTCCGATCATGAAACTTGGGCCGCCATTCTTCTTCTCATGCTAAGACAGTCTTTTTGCAACCGTCCGATCGTTGCCTCAACCCCGGCAGTGGCCTCGTTGGAGCAATGCCTAATTCGGTCAGATCAGGTAAATCTGGGTAAGATATCCAGTTTTTTGATTGTTTAGGTTTGTAATTGACTCAAATAGGTTGTTGTGATTGAAAACCAGTAAGAAAAAGCATCTTTGGGCATTTTATCGACCGAGTAAGGCCGCGCGTGGTGTACACGCGCCGCCCAGATGATTTTTCGGCCATCTGGGATGGTAGCCGGTCGAATCAGGCCTAAACCGGTTATGTTTCAAACCGTTTTTAAACCAATCCGACCCGACTGACCCGACTCGACCTGTTTGACCTGACCTGACCCGTCCAACCCGACCGAGTCAACCTGACCGAGTCAACTCAGTAAGTCAACCCGACTGAGTCAACTCGCCCGAGTCAAACCTTTGACCACTAACGTCAGCATTGAATGCTGACATCGGCATTGACCGTTGACCAATGATGCCATCATGACGTCAGCGCTGACTGCTGATGTCAGCGTTGACTTTGACCAAAAAGTCAATTTTTTTGAAAATCCATATTTTATGTTTTTCAACGTCCTAAGTACGTTTTTGAAGTCGATTTTGTGAAATTCAAACCTGAAAGCCTCTGAATATGACCTTGAACATGAATTTGTATAGGTGATTGATTTTCAGTTTAAAGAGCAATGGACTTGAGAATAAGGACTAATTAATGGCTATGTTTGATTGAAGGATTTCATGACCACGTATCCAAGTTTAGTGGACTTCGAATTCGGGTTCGATAGTGGTGGAAGGAAGTTTTAAAGTTCGACTGAAGTAACGCCGAATCAAGGTAATACTTTACTACCTCTTGCATGTTCTACGAAACATAATGGTATTTGGTTAATTCATGTGCCTTTCTGATTAAGCTACAGTTATCTTGCTTAAGTCAAATCATTGGCGAAATATAAGAAGGGTAATATGAACAAGATTGGATAATCGAATAAAAAGTTTGATAGTCGAAAGGACTTCTGAGTTTAGTGATTAATTAACAATCATTAAATAACCAATTTTGATTTCATGTTAATGAAACTGATGTCTTGAATAATTGGATGCTAAATGACGAAATTGCCCTTGAGATGTTCGAATGACTTTTATACCCCAACTAAGGGAATGATATGGAATATGCACTTTTTGTGATAAAACAATTACATTGTCTAAAATCCTTAAAATTATTGGGAAAGATCTCGATATCATGATACTAGTGAGTGAGAAAATAAAATACTTGAATTTATCTAGAATTCTGGATAAAACTTTGAAGATAAAATTTCTGGAAGTACTTCAAAATTGACGAGTTAGACTAAATGATAGAAAGACTGAATTGTTTTGGATGATTGTAATGATTAAAATATTTTCAAGCACCGAGTTCAATAAATTAATCGAATGGCAGATACACACTCGGGTTCTGAAATGAATAAATTGTTTGGAAGGACCAGAATGACTAAAATGACCAAAATGATCAAAATTTATTCGAGCGGCAAAACTTCTAAAATGGCTAAGACATCCTGGACCTCTGGAATGATTAATTTATCGACATGAATCGACATAAGAGAATATCCTTGAGAAATCTTAACCCAGAATAAAATCTTAATAATCATATTGTTTGTAAGGATCGAGAAGCATAACCCAGATATGATGGTTATCTCAGATACTGCTTTGTATTTGGTTTATTAAAATGAAAAGACATGTTAAAATACGTTGTGAAAGATCAATAATGGTTACGAGGGTGATTAGTTTAAATATATAAGGCTACCAGAACTAAGGAATAAATATCTGTAAAGCGTATTTGTTTGGATACTGAAAACCGCAACAATATTGTCATATGGCGAAAGCGATCGGCTTGGAAGTCTGATTAGCCATTTAAAAGCCACGAATTTTTGCGAGCTTTAAATGTTTCCCCTTTTAGGCTGTATTTACTAAATTGCCCTTGGGAATCAATAGGACCCAAAATGCCTTATGAGCAAATTGTCTGGTACTCTCCAAGTATAATTGTTTTCTTGAATAATCAGGATATATCAGAATTTGTGACTGGCCTTGAGATAAAAAATTTTGTATACTTGGATGAAGTCTATGATTATTTAACTCTTTCGAGTAAGGTCCTTAATCCTGAAATCAGTTTAGAAGGGGATTGAAGAATAGTGTTTTCTGTCAGTAATCATTAAGGATTCTTCAGAGTCAATCAAACTGTTTAGTGCGTTCCTTGCACATTCATATTCTTTCTGGTCTGAAACTAAGACTATATCTCTTTAATCTGAATCATAAATTCTATCTATCTAAAAATATATCTTCGGGTCTGATCTAAAAAATTTACTCTATGATTTCTGATATTCTAAAAATATATGTTTTAATTCTGTTTTTCTTATTTCGTCTGTCCACGCTAAAAAAATTTCTCTGGGGTACTTCTGGCGCTGGTAAGTCCTTCTGGACCTAAGGCATCCCCTTAGGTAAGCCCATAGGCTCAATGAGCCTAGGGTAAGCCTTTCTGTAAGCTCCTACGCCCAATGGGCCTAGGGTAAGTCTTTCTGGATATTGTTCTGGAATATTTCATATCGGTGTATGGTTGGAGGGTAGTCGGGTAATTAACATAAAACTATTTGTTCCTTTCTATAATTATACCTACTTAATTAATTTACCAAAGTCTGAAACTCTTTATGCTCCGAATCTGATATCATTGAAACACATTAATTTTTGCAGTTCGACTTTTGTAATCTAAACCTCTTCTGATTCTTCGGATTATAGGTATCTTGTCTGGTACTCAGGTGATCAGATAAAGAACAATTCTATACCTAAGTATATCAATGTTTCGAATATCAATATCTTAAATGAAATATGTTGTTGCATGGATCATCATATTAGTATTGTTTAGCCATTTACCTGCTTGTGCCTATAACATCAGTTGGTAGTTTTGTATTACTGAGTTTTCCGAAGCTCACGTTGTTTTTACCATTGCAGGATAGAAGCAATCTATCTTAGTATAGTGATCGACACAAGTGGTTGGAGTTCCATCGGCGTTGCTTTCGGAGTACGGTACTTGTGTATTAGTGGGCATGTATGTCACATTTTATTTTATGATTGTGTCTGTAATACGTTTTCTGGATTTCAGTTTGTGTAATAAAATTTTAAAATGGTTTTAATAGAAGTTTTATTTTATACTTTACAATGTATGTTTGAGAGTTTTCTTCTGTTTTTACTATGGGTCGCTCTTGTGACCCTAATGTGATCTTCTAGAATCACGTGTAACGCATAGCCTGGTCTAGGGGTTACAATGGTTGATACGATGGCTGTGTGCCGGTTTCTAGGTTTCATCCCCAAATACCAGAGAAAATCTGTGTTTGTAAATAAGGGTTTTTAAAAAAATGGGAAAAGGATAGATATTTGGCCGGTGGGTTGTTTATATAGATTTTAAAAAATTTAAAAATGGTTAAATTACATAATAAACCCTTACACCCCAATTTAATTGCACGGGAAGGACTTCCACATGGTCTATTGGCACCCTTAGTCCTCCTACGTTTTCAAAAATTCACAATTTCGTCCCTAATTTAAGCTGAATCAGATTTGTAAAGGGTAAATTACCCCCGAAGTCCCTCCGCCCTTTTGCTATTTTTATATCTTCTCTGCCGCATGGTATAATTACTCAAATGGTCCCCCTAAGTTTTGACCGCTTTTTAATTTAGCCATTAATTTTGTATTATTTTATTTAAAGGGAAAATTACATATTTACTCCTCTTTCTTTTTAATGTCTTTCAATTAAGTCCTTTTCTGTTAATTTAAAAGTTGTTTTTATTGGTTAATTTCTCTTCAATCCCTACCTTTTTAATTTGATTTAATTTCAGTCTTTAATTTGTATTTTTGTTTATGTGTTTATATATTTTGTTTTTTATTCATTTATTATGTTCTTGCTCATATGTTTTTTGTTCTTACATGCTATTTGTGTTTTTTATTTGTGTATATTTATATGTATATATTTATTTTTATTTTATGTCTTTATGTTGTATTTTATTTAACATATGATGCTAATATTATTCTTATTTGATAATTAGTTAGATTTTTGTATTTGAAATATGTTTTATATTTTGCATATTATAATATGTTACATATGTTATGTATATAATATATATATATATGTATGTATATGTTATGTTTATTATATGTACAATATATATTATATTTAATATGTATACTATATAGTATTATTATTATTTTCTATATTTTATATTATGTACATATTAATTAATATCATATATTATGTATTATATTTATATGTTTCATATTATTATTTATGTAATTTATATCATATGTACATGTTATAATTTATTATACATATTATCTTTGTATATTAATATATAGAAAATATTATATGTTGCAGATATTATGTTTTTACATTTGTGGATGTTTTATTTTAATCGCATTTATTTATTTGTAGTTACTTTTCGTTATTTAATATTTGCTTATCTTTTATTAATTCATATCTTTTTAATTTATTCTTGTTTAATTGATCACGTGAAGTTTAGGTCTTTTATCTCGGTATTTTAGTAGGAGTGTCATCCCGGTCTCCGGGTGTCATCTCTTTTGGTATCGTGGATCGAGAAAAAATTAATATTCGAAACTTGTTTTTTGGAATTAATTGTTAAATTAAATTGAATTTTTATTTTTCTTTATAAATTTGATACGAAACTATTTGGTACCAATTTTGGGCGGCGTGGGGTGCTAACCCTTCCCCATCCGTAACCAACTCTCGAACCCAATTTTTATAAAATCTCTGATTTTTGTTTTTACGGTGTCTGACATACCACAGTGGCCGGTGGTGACTCCATTTTTAAATATGAGTTTTTCCTAAAATATCCCTTTTTTAATATTTTAATAAAGCGAGAAATACCCACAAACACGATTATTTTTATTATTTTTTGTAGCGGCCTTCGACGTCCAAAAATAGTTGCTACAATATACAGATATTTTAAGAAAATTTATTGATAGTTTTCCAAATAAAATTTAATAAAATAAAGAAAATTTGAAGTTATTTTTCAGGCATAATCTTCCATATATTCAATTCGCCACATGCTTGCAATATTGCGGTGAGATAGGAGAGTTATTCATTATTCGTTAATATATGCTATTAGTACATTCCATAGCATCATGGATAGCTACCATATTTAGGACCTATGAAGGTTGGCTTAGGGCATAAAAGAATTTGCAATATTTATTTCGTGGAAACGGTAGAAGTAACTGGATCTTTAAGGCAGGCTTAAGAAGAAATTTTGGTTTGAACCAATTAAGAATCAAAAGTATGTTCGAAATTTATGCAACAGCAAACTTTGAATGCAACAATTTAAAGCTATGTTACTCGGTTTTGGGTGTATGTCAGATACAAGTATGTTTACGAGAGAGACTATTTTTTTATGTTTTATCCTCGGAGGTATTGAGTGGTTCCACATCCTTTACCATGCCCAAAATTATTTCGGATATGCATACTTGAAGAAAAATGAAGAGTCGATATAGAATTAAAGGCTATTTGGTGCTAACCGTATCTGTGAATGTTGTGAATAAACAGAGAAAAAGATGAGAAAGACAGCAATAAGCACAAAACAAATTTTGCAATACATGCCTAAATGAAACAAAGCATTCAGAATTGTTCATATTTAAATATGTTTTGTTTGATAAAGTTAATTTTATTTTTTAAATATTATTTATATCATTATGCTTACATTTAAATACAATATTTTTTCTCAAGCTTATTCTTTTTGTCACAATCACCCTTCTTCAATAGTCATAACTTCATCCTAGCCGCCACTTTCAACCTATACCAAATCAATTGTCATCTTCCTCTCTCCCCTATCTAGGGTTTGAATACTAGCATTTGGAGCTCCTCTCCTATTTTCTGTGTCCTTTATACCAGAAAATACTTTCTAGGTTTGCCTTGTATTTACCTGTGAATGAAATGAAAGCAAAAATATATGTTTATCTTGAATTGAATTTTCCATGCGATGAAAGCAAAAATGTTTCTGAAAGAAGCTGCTTGCCTGTGCACTAAACTCACCTGCTAGCTATTGCAACAACAAAGATAGATACCGAGAAATGGTAGCTCTGGACAAATCATATATATGACAATGAGAGAGAGCACGCTTGTACACATCCATGCCCTTGCATGAATGGAAACAAGTGTGCTCTCTCTCATTGTCAAATAATGTGTAAAATCTGAAACTGAAATCTGCAAAATAAAATTCGAACATATTAGAAAATATATTGCAAAATAAACTGATGCTCTAAAATGAAGGTTATCGAAACGATCCCAAGATATATAACATAAATGCCAAAGAAATCATGGTAAATACATGTAGAAACAACAATTAAAGCTACATTCACCTTTATGCATACAATCTCTATAAGGAATGATCTAAAGTATTGCATACATAGAAGTGCATCGTCTTCTAAGATGAATGAAGACCACAGAACGGAAGTTCCTTTCAACACACATGAATTTGTACTTTGGATGATTAAAAACATATCTGGAGACTCAAAAATTAAAACATCAAGTCAACAGCTTATAATTCAAGACAAGATACATGGTATATGTCCAAAAAACATAATCTCTTGAGCAATCATAAACGGACAACACAAACCAATGATAGGCTGATTAAAAGAATTTTCTTGGAAAACCCTCAGTTCCTTGCAAATTACAATCAAATCTATATTTCTCATTACAAATGCAGCTAGTTGTTCACCAAAAACTCACCCTAGATTCTGGTGTCTCCCGGGACAAAGCTTGAGTAGGGGGACTTTTATATGTAATGAAGCATATTATAAAGGCTTGGCATAAGCTACAAACAAATTTAAGGACAAAAGAAGTTTTTACAAAACTTGCCAAACATTCAAGGTTGCCATTTAAAAAAAACTAAAAAAATGGCCAATAACAAAAATCTATTGGATTTTAAAACTACAGTTGAACAGTTGAATTTTCTAAATAAAAAGGTTAAAAGAGGATATATGAAAGGTAGCAAATCAAGGGTCGATTCAACTACTAGTATTGCTAAAACTCAAACAGCATGGAACACAAACCAATACTTCCTAGTCTTTATGTTTTTCTCCATGTTTCTTAACCAAGATCTTAGCCCAAACTAGAACAATTATCAACATTTATAAGCAGAATAATAAAGTCTTGGTAGAATAATTTAAAGCACATGGGTTAAAATATGCTAAAACTTTTAAAGCATAAACAAACCCTAACCTGAAAATTCACTGAGAAGAGAAAAGAAAAGAAAAAGTTGAAAAAGCTTTTATGAATAATTAATAATATAACCTAATTCTCAGATCTAAAACCCAATTCTTGAACCAGGAAAAACATTAAAAATCCATACTAAAACACTAAAATGAAGCATGAAGCACTTCCCCACAACGGGATGCATAGTAATAAAAAACAAATTGTTGGTGAAAAGACTGCAAAGTAGCAGAAATTTCTTCAGAATAGAAGAAGAAATTACAACATGTTTCAATCCAACCCCATGAAAAAACTACTACACATAAACGACAGTAAAAAATTAAGTGATAATATCATAAAAATAGAGAAAGAAATAAAAGAACAAAGATTTAGAGAAAGTTTATAAGGTTAAGCATAAGTGGTGGTTTTGAAGGTACCGTTTCGAAATCCGCTTCTTTGTCTGGTTACTCAGGCTTTTGATTCGTAACTTTACTTATTATTTAACACATTTGTACGTATTATGATTAATGGTATTGTATGTTTATTAATTACGAATATGTATATGTGTTTATGTGTATATATATATGTTCGCATATATGTATATATATACATATATGAATATATGTATATTAATTTTATTATTATTAATATTGCTATTATTATTATTATTAGTTAATATTATTATTAATGGGCTATATATATATAAATAAAAAAATCATATTATATAATAAAAGTCTATTTTAATTTAAAATACAAGTCCATTTACAAACCGAAACTAAAATATTCCCGAGCCCAATTGGCCAGCCCAAAACTCTTTAATAATCCAAACCCTAATTTGATCTAATATCCCTAATATATCATCTTCTTTTGCAGCGGTCAAAGGAGAGCCGTTGGATCAAATCCAAATCCAACGGCCATGACCAAACCAAGATGCCCTTCCAGCTTGCCGCGTGAAGTCCATGCGTGGACCTTCCATCTCCCCACGCGCGCGTGTAGCCCACACGCAAGACCATCCGCCTTTCCACACGCCACGTGGCAAGATTTGGTGCTACCACATCATCACCCAGAAGCAATCAGGGCCATCCAATCTTTGAGCATTCTCAGCCGTTGGATCAGATCTGATCCAACAACCAAGATTAAATTTGGCCATAATAGTCTCTCCGTCTTCCGATCCTTCGCCACGCGTCCTTGCCGCGAATTTCCGCGATCACCGTACGCCTCTCTCTCATCAGTTCAACCACCCAAGCATGGTCAAGAAACATAAAAAATACAAGGATGTCAGAATCAACTCATCATCTACAGCTCTTGCCTATAGATGTAAACAAAAAGAGATCAAAAAATAGCATATATTGTAAGGATCCCAACCGTTTTGTACAAGAAATTTTCGGGTGTGAAAAAAACAGATTCCATATTTAATAAAAAAAGAGATTTTCAGATAGGTATATCTATTCTCCCATCTTTGCATGTCTATTCGAACATGAAAAAATAATAACAAAAAATAAAGGGAAAATGGGTTAGCTTTTACCTTAGTCGTTCGGACTTCCTTTCTCCAATGACAAGCCTCTAGAAGGTGAATCAGTGGAGGAGTTCATGTTTATCAAAAAAGGGTATTTGTCTTTCAAATAGGGTTTTGGCTTTTTATAAAGTAGGGATTAGGGTTTGGATTTTTTAGAAAACAAAGAGGATTTTGTCTTTTTATAGAAATGGTTTCGAAATGGGTTTTTAGGAGGTTTTCGGCACTGATTAGCGGTGATCGGGGGTTGAGGGCGGTGGCTGGAGCAGTCGAAATAGAAGAGACTATGAAGAATCAATACCCTCATCTCTTCGGTTAAGTTAAAATTCGAGGACGGATTTTCCTTAAGAGGGGAGAGTTGTAACACCCTAAAAACTGGTCTAGTCAGGATTAGATTCCATGATCAGAAATTCAACTTTGGGAAGTCAAATTATTGCTTTGGCCTTTGACCAAGTGGTTAAGTGTCTAAGTATTGAACCGTAATTAAGCATTGTTATTGATTAAGGACCATATTGAAAACATTGAAACATAACTTAGTGACCAAATTGTGAAAATTGAAACTATTGGGACAAAAGTGTAAAGTATGGAAAGTAACCTTGCGATTAGCCCTTCTCCAAGCCTTGTCACCACCTACGTGGGATAAGGACAAAGGATTCCTTCAAGTGATGGAAATACCAAATTGAAAATTTAGGATAAGAAAAGATGAATGAAGGAAAGCTCCCGGTTACTAAAAATATAAGCCATCTTCATCTTTTACCCCACCTCCCCATCCCCTACCAAGCAAGCACCTCCATTGTTGATCATATCAAGCTTAAGATTTCTTCGATTTTTCGATTCCATATCGTTCCTATCAATCTAACAAGGTAAACCCCTTTATTGATTATTGATTTTCATGATTAATTCATGGTAAAATCCAAGTTACAAGATCATCCAAACCTTATTGACTAACCATGAAATCCAAACTTAAAATCCTATTGTTTTCATAGCTAGAAATTGCTATAGATTTAATTATTGCTATTGAATCCATATAAATCATTGTAACCCTTGTTCCATATTGTTTTGAATAGCTCAAAAGGTTCACGGTGAAGAGTCTCATAATCTGTTAGAATTCGACAAGAAATGGAACAAGGGAATAGTCATTCGAGAGCCTTGAAAGCTTTGGGAGTATCGGTGAGTGTAGTCGGAGTCTCGGGATTGGCTAGGTGCCTTTCCGATTTCATTCTTATTGTTTATTACATAGCTAACAAGTTACAAGGTTCCATTGCATCGAGTCCTCTTAGGAGGTACTATCGCTAAACTTCGATCAGTTTATTGCATTGAATTATTGTTCATTGAATCATTGATATTGCCATCAACATTGTCGAAACATTGATACATGATTATATTGAATCATTGGATAAGGTCATATTGATCATTGAACATTGTTATTGAATCATAGAAACATTGATATTTTTATTTTCATCAATATTGTTATTGGCTCAATCATCGGACCTTAGATACGAATGGACATTGGATACAAGTGGCATGGCATAGAATTTATGAGCTCATTGGTACGAAGTAGACTACGGTCCTTGAGCTAAGGCTCTATTTGGCGATGTTGGCAGGATGTGGGAGATATTGGTCCATTGGCGATGTTGGCAGAATTTGACCACTCATTGATTTGGCGATGTTGGTTGGAAATTCGCGTATCCATTATCTCATATCGATCCAAGAGTTAAAGTTGTTGAAATCATTGTTAAACATGATTTGTGATGTTATATACATTGAAATACTATCATTGATATTATTGGCATTCATTGTATTGTTCATAGCATTGTTGTTGACTACCTCACTAGGCTAGATAAGCCTAATACACCTCATTTCCATGCATTTCAGGTTAAAAGATATAAGCTTTGAGGTCCGGGAAAGAATCAAGTTTTGCAAGTCACACTACAAGGCTATGTAATGTTCCTTTTAACTATAAACTCCTAGAATGGTGGCATAAGGTCTAAGCATGCATAAATGACCCATTTTGATATGTATAAGTGATAGTTATGTGTGTGCTTAAGTTTAAGGTAAAATGGACCTATGAGTATATTGAAATTTGATAAAACATGCTTATTTGGCTCTAAAAGGTGAAAATATGGTAAACGGATTCAATTAGCCTTGAAATTTTACATGTTAATAGGTTGGGACTAAACAAGGTTGCTGGTAAAGTTTCATGAAATTTGAATATGATTTGATAGGCCAAAATGGATAAAAACTAGACAAATTTGTCATTATAAAACCTGTCGTACCGATACGGGTGAAAGAGTATTGGTACGAGTATTCATTTTTGGACTAGGTCAACGATGGTCAATAAGGCATATCGGTACGACCTTGAGCGTATCGGTACGAATTTTTGATAATAAATTTTTATTATAGTAGGGTATCGATACGGACATGTGGGTATCGATACCTAATTTACCTAAATTTGGGAATTAGAGCACCAGTATCGGTACGCGCTAAGCCAATATCGATACCCATTTTAAGTTCGAAAGAAACATTATTGATAATATTAAGGGCGTATCAATACTAGTCTATGCGTATCGGTACACATATTGGTCACTAGAATTTGATGATATTTGAGTTAGGCAAGGCGTATCGGTACGACCTCTTGAGTATCGAAACCGATATAGGTAAATTAGTTAAAAGCTATGAAATAAGTTCTGAAATATCACATTATGATCATTAAATGTTACATGGCTTAAATTAACTAAGTTAATGGCCTCTGATTGGTATGCAAACTGACAAACAAGCTATGTGGACATTGAAGTATATGTTGATAAAGTTAATTTCAGATAAGGACCTAAAATTATAAATTTACAAATTAGTCTCTAAACTAGTAAACCTTATAGATTGGTCCTCTAAACAAATTATGGTTGCATATATTGATTCATTGACATCATTGTATCAATTTTATATCGTTAAAACTTTATATTAAGACATCAAACATTGCTAAATCACCGGAATTACTATATAGACTATTGTTATCATTCTCCGGTAGCATTTTCGACTTAATTTTCTACCAGATCGAGAAGGGGTGTTACAATTATTATCATGTATTTAAAGAGTAGTTATTTCATGCACATACGACGGAAATAAAGAATTTTCACAAACATCTTAATTTTTAGGATTTAAAGGTCATGAGTTCATATTTAGTGGTTTAAAATTGATGAGTTTTAGTTAGAATTTAAGGTTTGAGATTAGTATTTAAGATTTATAGGTTAAAACCTAAATATTTAACCATATTACCCTAAACACTAACCTATATAAACCTTAAACCCTAAATTCTAATCCTCTAACATCTAAGTTTTAAATTATAATCATAAACCTAAAACTAAGGCGCTTTTTTTTTCCACCACCTATGTATTAAATATAAATTCATATTTAAATAGCGGTCCATGATCACAATAGTGGCCATTATATAACGGTTTCAATGCTTTCTGAAACCACGATAACCGCAACTATTATGTTCGCGATAGCATTTGTTATTAGAGAATTTTACTACCACGTTACCTGCAACGACCATAATAACATTCGTTATGTCCGCAACCGCAATAAATACAACGCAACTAAAAACGTGGCCACACCCACATTTTAAATCCCTGAATATTACTGTTGTGATATTTAAAAGGAAAAGAGTTCAAATAGATTTAAACGTACAATATATTATAATAACAGAGTTTCAAAAGTCTAAATAATTAAGACATTATATAAAACAAATTTGCATTTGCCTAAAGAAAATGAATCACAGTAAAAAAATAACTTAATCATTCATCCAAAAAAGAGCATATTCACGGGTCGGTCAAAAGTAAAACAGAGCCATGTTTACTGAACTTCATCCAAAACCATTTTTAGAATGTGACCTTTAATAATTTTGGATTCAAAACTTTCCTTTTTTCAAGTTATAAACTTCTTTATTAAAAAAAGGGAAAGGAAAAGGAATAGATTAATTTATTATTGAAAAGACTGCACCTGCATGATTGAAGTTTAGGAAGCGATGATGGGGAAGAGTTTTTTTTGAACAAATTCTACTTAGGGGAGGGGGGGAATTTGCTCTTAATGAGTTTTGAACCGACAACCTTAAAGGGAAAAAGTGTCAACTGAGAGCTTTAACCACTTGTTTTAAAGATTGTTGACGTGATGTGAAAAGATTTTAAACCAAAAAAGAATATGATTGGAAATGAAGTCATTGTTAGCAAGGGCATTCGGATCACTAAGCACCTTATAACTTGCCCTCAGCTCATATATTGACACTTCACAACAAATTGAGCTGCAACTTTAGAAGATAGAACATGGAAACAAGAGTAAGACTGGTGCTGACTCATACACAAGAAAAGAACTTTGTTTAGTATTTTCTCATAGGAATCAAAGGGTTTTATTGTATTATTGCATTTAAACTAAATCTAATGCAAACTAACAATGAGATGAAAATACAAGTCTGGTAATTTCCCTTCGGTATGTGTCCAGTTCTTGTCACCAACGCTATTCAAACATGAGTTTCAAATATGATTATCCAAATATATATGCTTAAAAAGACTTTCAAAATTGAGTTAATCATGTGGGATACATGCCCTACATACTCACTCCAACTTGTAACACTGTAGACTGTTATTCTTCCTACTCCAACAAGTATACCCACCAATGGGAAGTTATCAAATTCCGCACAAAATATTTCTTAAACATGTTAGAAACCAAGGGAAAACAGTAAAATCAAATCAACCAAGCCTTAATTTCATGCTAGATAAGTTCAATATATACAAATATTCTAAACAAATTTATTGATAGTTTTCCAAATAAAATTTAACAAAATAAAGAAAATTTGAAGTTATTTTTCAGGCATAATCTTCAATATATTCAATTCCCCACATGCTTACAATATTGCAGTAAGATAGGAGAGTTATTCATTATTCACTAAAATATGCTATTAATACATTCTTTAGCATCATGGACAACTACCATGTTTAAGACCTATGAAGGCTGGCTTAGGGCACAAAAGAATTTTCAATATTTTTTTCGTGGCAACGGTGGAAGTAACTGGATCTTAAGGCAGGCTTAAGAAGAAATTTTGATTTGAACCAATTAAGAATCAAAAGTATGCTGGAAATTTATGCAACTGCAAACTTTGAATGCAATAGTTTAAAGCAATGTTACTCAGTTATGGGTGTATGTCAGATACAAGTATGTTTACGAGAGAGATTGTAATACCCCTTTCCCGTATTGATAGATGAATACGAGTCAGAGATATCACAAAACAATTGTAAAACCCTCTACATTTGTAACTCGGTAAAAATTTTGATTCTTCTAAAAATATTACAATATATTTAGTTTCTATTTACAAATGCAGTTAATCGCGTATAGTTTAAACATAATATTTTAATCTTCAAATCGAGTTTAATTTCAGGCAGCAACTTATTAATTTAATTTGACTTTATATAATTAATGAAACTGCCTGACTTAAAATTCATCTAGATACCACATAAAATACAAATTCTATCAGAGCAGGCATATCATTTTAATATACATGCCAACTAGTAAATATCAAATAGTGTCAAAAGATATCTTACTGATACTGATGCACCTATTATTGATTGATGATGTCCGTTTATGCTCCTTACTCCAACCATTTCTTCTTTCATACGTGTAAAACAGTTACGCGCTAAGTATTTACTTAGTGAGGCAATAATTCGAATTCAAGTGCAATTGTCATAATATCAATATTAATGATTAACAATGCATATGATCACCTTACCATTATATGCTCGTTACATAAATAAATATTTATATCAAAGTGATAAGATCAGATCTTACCAATACCGTTGTCATTCCATCTGTAAGCTTTCAATGCTTACCAATACCTTTTTCCCATTTCTATCTGCAAGCTTTCAAGCTTATCTTCTTGTTTCTTTTTTATTCTTTTTAATTTATTTAGCCCAAGGTATCGAATTAAGAGATTCTATGTACACGAGTCATCCCCTCACACCCAACCTTTCTTGAGTATGTGTATTATTTGCACTCTACCGGGAGTGCTTAGCACCGAAGTGCTTATGTATACTTACTGGAGTATACAATGTATCTCTCATTGAGTTTTTATGAAATTTGACCAAAGTGTTTAGCACCCGTAGTAAGTCTGTATACTCAAACCATGCATGAGTATACTCCTCAATGAGTATTTATAATATTTGCACTTTACCTGAAGTGCTTAGAATATTTATACAGCTGTTTATGACCCTATGGATATCCAACTATACCATCGAACCTCTATATCATACATTGGGCTTTATTTCATCATTTAAGTCATCAATGGCAACATATATCAACATTTATCAGTTCATAGCCGAAATAACATTCATATTATACCATCATCAATAACTAGTGATCAATGCATTTATTTTCAACCTTTGACATATTTAAAATATGTCAAATATATGATCAATGAAATAAATATCATGACAATATATAAACCAGGTAGACTCATCGCAAGTCCTACCGGTGATGTATGAAACATCCAAGTATAATGTTATGTATGCATTGCACTCACCTGGGCCATTTATTAGTATGCCTCACTAAGTCCTCTTTGATCATTTCATTTATTGTACCTCGAACCTCCCTGGATTCGAACTTAACTTTATAATTCAAATAAGTAAAATATTTGTTAGATCCCAATCTAACAATATCTTAGACATATTGTCCAAAATAATCATTCGAATACAAAATCTTCAAATGTTTTCCTTTCTTCCTTGTATTGTTCAAAAATTCATTACGGTCCTTAGTGACCACTTTGAACTTCCATTAACCCCTTTCAAGCTTACTAATCAACCTTAGATACAAAGTGTATCAATTCTCATTTTCTGGCAGTTTGCAGTACATTCGAAGAAATATTTCTATAAAATAATCTATAACTCAGAATTCGACTCTATTTGTTCTAAAAGAAACTAGATTAGATAATCTTTTCAACCATATAAATTAATAGCCCAAATTCAACTTGTACGATTTACGGTGAATTTTCAAAGTCAGTTACAGTGCTAAAATTCGAAACAGACTGTTGTTCTGTTTTCTGACATTTCGCCACTTAAAAATTCATATCTTTTGACTCGGAACTCGAAATCAGATTCCGTTTGTTGGAAACGAAACTAGACGAACAAATTTTTACATCGGTATAAAATTCACTATCTAACTATTTTTGTAGAATTTATGGTAAATTTTCAAAGTTACTGCCAAAAACTAGTTTTTCTACACAGCTTCCATAAACAACTTCAACTTTTATACTAACTTCTCCTTACTTCTCTATTTTTCAATTTAGTCCAATTACTTGCTTTAACCCACCATCTTATGACCTTCTTCATCAAATAATTATTCACAATAATTCTCCTTAATTTTCCTTCTTTACCGAAATAGTCACTAAAATGCAAAGATAATGATTCAAGCTTACTAGATCATTATTTCAACATCACAAACCCTAAATTAAACTTGAATCCATAAACCCTAATCATCTTCATAAAAATCAAAACATGCAAAACTTAAATCTCAACTCAATATCATGATTTTAGATGCTTGTCGAAAATTCTCTCTTCTCTCTCCCTTGGAGTTGACGGCATGGCCTCTAATTTATAGGGCTAGGTCAAAGTCCTTATTTGAGGAGGAAGTTAAGTTGGAATTAAATTATCTTTAAAGAATATAATTCTTTATTATAATTATATTCCTTCTAGAACTTCTCCTATCTTCTTAGAATTTAATTCTTCTTTAATCTCTTCATAGAAATCAAACTCCTTTGGGATTTAGCTTTGCTCCACGTCATCTTGGGCTTGTCTAGTCATCAATTTCAACTACCATATCACCTTATTCTTTGTCGACAATTGCCCTGGCAACTGGCTCGGTGTCTCCTTCATGCATTGCCCTGGCAACTAGCTCGGCATCTCCTTCATGCATTGCCCTGGCAACTAGCTCGGCATCTCCTTGCTTTGGCAAGTGATCCTGCACATACACACAAAACACACCAAAGCAGCATCTTTTCCCACAAAAACTACCAAGTTATGTAATCAAGCTCAACGATGGAAGGAAACATGGATTAATGCATGAATGGCTAATTATGCAACTAATATGAGCCTAAGTCTAACAATAATATGAGTAAAAGGGGTAAGAAAAATAGTACTTTTGAACACTTATCACACCCCCAAACTCGAACTATTGCTTGTCCTCAAGCAATGCAAACTAATAATTACCTGCCAAGACTTTAATTTTCACAAGCTTAGCTTTGAACTTGATTTCAATTCTCAGAATCGGGGCACAAAGTATGATTGGCTTTTCATTTTTTAGAAAACCTAGAAGTTACTCGGAATCAAACTATAATGCTTGTGAGTGTGTGCAGAGTTGTGTGTAAGTTGATTTTTTGGATTCTATGCAAACAAGAGGTTTTCAATTTACTTCATTGGGTTTTTTTAACATGTTTTAACTAGAGCCAGTTTTGGGCACCTCTAGTGTTTTGTTTTTAGTTTTCTTAAGTTAATTAATTCATTCGACTAGAGCCGGTTTCGGGCACCTCTAGCGATCAATTTTTTAGCACATACTAAAGCCGGTTTCGGGCACCTCTAGCGATCAATTTTTTAGCACATGCTAGAGCCAATTTTGGGCACCTCTAGCGATCAATTTTTTAGCACATGCTATAGCCAATTTCGGGCACCTCTAGCATTCATCCAATTTTTATTCTAGTCCCCCAATTTGTTTAATTATCAACCTAAGTTCACTAGAATTCCTTAAATCAATCAAATCACAATAGTGTTTCATCAAATTTAGCATCATAGTAAAATTCTAAGTTTTTCCATGGTTATCCTAGAATAAAAATTCTATCAATTAAGTGCATTGGCAAAGTCATCATCGGATATTCATCAAATCTAGGAAATTCTTGTTCCAACTAAAGGCATGGCAAGCAATTTATGTATCCTAAATGTAATACTTAAGATGAATGTAACTAAACATGGTAACTACTAATAACAATCCCCCCAAACTCGAGTGAGGCATTGTCCTCAATGCATGTATTAAATAAAAATAATGAAAAATAAAATGAAAACGAGGACTTACTCCGAGAGTTCGTCATCGTGGATGATTAGTTTCCTTTTGGTCGGTGTCTTGATTCTCTTGCTTGAACGCGATGGTTGTTTCCTTGTTGCCGGTGGTGGAATCGATCCTCGTACGGGGTTGTCCTCATCGTCCTTTTCATCAATGTCATTGGCTTTTCGCTTGGAGGATTCAATTGGTGCGGTCTTTGTTGGTGCAATTAAGGACTCGTCCGAATCTGAAAAATCAGATAATGATTCTGTAGGAGTTGATTCGGGCATAGGTGCTTTACCTTTGGCTTTTGCAGTGATTGCCGGGACATCTTTAGCTCTGGTTGTCGTGGCATCTTCAGGGTTGGTTACCGTGGCGACTTCTTCATTGGTTGTCGATAGGAAATATTGGGAACGGCACGCGGCTATCTGGGTACTTTTCTAGGATGACTTGGGTGATGGCATTGTTGTGCTCCTTCATGTACCGTATGAACATTAGTTGCCGGTCTTCAATTTGCCTTAAGTGGCTCGCCAATGGTTGCAAGAGTGCTTCAAAGTGTCCCGGGGTTGATGGCCGAGTTTCCCGGGCGTTAGGTGCTTGGGCATTAGGGATTGCCGAGGCGGCAGGAGTTGCTGCGACAATTGGTGGCCTTGAAGATTTTTCTGGTGCCTCTCCCATTAGCTTTCAGATTTGTGCTTGATTCCAACCGGACTTTGGTAGGGCCTTTTCATCGGTGGACTCACTTGGGACATGCATCTCCTTGCAAAGATTAGAAATTAAGCAAGGGAAGAAAAAAGAACCCTTATATTTTGAGCTACATACAAAAATCTCATCACAAATAATTTTTCCAATGTTAATGATGCGATTATGCAAAATAGAATGTATGAGCAAAAGACGTGGTATATCAATGGTAGTATTGTGTGTGGTGGGCATTAAAGAAGTTTTAACAAACTTATTCCATAGTTTTGCCTCGGGTTTAAGCCGAAGGTGATTTACTGTGACCTTGTATTTACCGTCGTTCCAATGAGTTCCCGGTTGAGTGAGTTCTTGAAGCACCTTGTCGAGTTGCTTGGGCGTGATTTGATCAACAAAGGCTTGATGCTCATCCTTCTCAATGTAGAGCCCGTAAAAGGTGTTGACATTTTCGGGGCTTATGAGTATGGCCTTGTCACGAACAAAAACATAAGGATTATCCGGTTAGGTGAGTGAGAATAGAATTCTCTTACCCATGAGATGTTACCCGATTCTGATTGATGGTAAAAGATTTGCCACTTTTGATGTGCAATCCTCTCGAAGATGAATGGTTCAAGGCCGAAATCTTGATGATGGTTGGAGTATTCAAAGCCTTGTTCTTCGTGAACTTGGAGTGAAATCTTTCTTGAACCACTGGTGTAGCAAACTTCTTGTATCTTGGTTCTTTGGAGGAACTTAGATGAACTAAAAATTTAATTTTGGATACCATAGATGATCTTGGTTGTGAGTTTTGTAAAAACAAATAAAAGAAAATAAAAGAAACTAAAGAGTTGCAAGATGAAAAGTAGGAATAAGTTAAGGGTGGTGGGTTTTATAGAAAAGATAGGTAGTAAATATGGTGGGTGGGCTTAGTTTTTGGAAAGATGAAAAAAAGGGTTTCGGTTTAGGGGAAGGGTGACGGCAAGGGGGTTTAATTAGGGTAAGTTTGAGGCTTTATATAAGCCTTAGATTCAGCCCATTAATTTCCTTGTTGAAGATGTTTTCCTTCTTGGATCAAAATTCCTCTTTATCTTGAACTCTTTTCCTACAATTCAAAGACAAATCAAAAAAGGATTAAAATTAAAGATAAACTAATAAAAGAAAATAAATAAAGATGTGTAAAGGGATTCTTAAACTTAAAAAGATAAAAAAAATCTATCCTAAAAATATAATACTAATCGAAAAAAATAATTAGTTCAAAAAAAACTAAAAAAACTAAAATAAAGAAAATAATCGAAAATAATAAAAATAAAAATAAAATATCGAAGGGATAGCATGCTCATGCATCTCCTAAGTTGACCACTTCTTTGTTACGTTCCACATGGGCACCATTGTAGTGCTTCAATCTTTGTCCATTAACTTTGAATTCATGTTTGTCAGTGATGGACTTGATTATTACGGCACCATGGGAGAATGGTTTGACAACTTCGAATGGTCCCGACCATCTTGATTTCAGCTTTCCCGGGAAAAGTTTTAGCCGAGAATTGAATAAGAGAACTAGTTGCCCTGGCATGAATTGTCGCGACAATAGTTTCTTGTCGTGCCATTGCTTTGTTTTCTCCTTGTAGATTTGTGCATTGTTATAGGCGAGTGTACGAAATTCTTCTATCTCGTTGAGGTCCAACAAACGCTTTTGTCCGGCACTTTCCTAATCCATATTCACGGTCTTGATTGCCCAATATGTCTTGTGTTCGATTTCCACCGGTAGATGGCATGTTTTGCCATAGACAAGTCGGAAGGGGGACATACCTAAGGGTGTTTTGAATGCAGTGCGATATGCCCAAAGTGCGTCATCTAGTCTTGATAACCAATCATTCCTAGAGGGATTTACATCTTTCTCGAGTATACCCTTCAATTCCCGGTTGAAAATTTCTACTTGCCCATTGGTTTGTGGGTGATATTGCCCGTCCTCTGGCAACGATCAGATTGCTTGTAAAACTCTTGGGCATCTTTGTATAGTGTTGGCCAATACAAACCGGATTGAAAAACTTTGGCCTCGGTACGAGTTCCTCCAAAATGTCCTCCATAGGGTGAAGAATGGCATTGTCAGAGTACATTCTGTTGCTCCTCTTCAGGGACACATCGGCGTATAACCTGATCTGCACATTGTTTAAACAAAAGAGGCTCGTTCCAAAAGTAATGCTTAGCATCATGGCGGAACCGCTTCTTTCCTTGGTGAGTAAGGCCATAAGGTAAAATACCACAAACAAGGAAATTAAATAAATCTGCGTACCAGGGTATTGCCGAGGCATGTGCTGCCGTGGCGACTACTCCCAAGATTGCCGAGTCGTGTGTGTCTAGAGTTGCCGAGGCATACGCGTCCATGGTTGCCGAGGCGTCAAGGGTTGCTGCGGCATCGAGGGTTGCCGAGGCGTGCGCGTCAAGAGCTGTTGTGGCGTCGAGGGTTGCTGAGGCATGCGCATCCATGGTTGCTGAGGCGTGCGCGTCAAGAACTGCTGCAACATCGAGGGTTGCCGAGGCATGCACATCCATGATTGTCGAGGCGTCAAGGGTTGCCGAGGCGTGCACATCCATGGTTGTCGAGGCAACTAAAAGTTGTTCATCCGGGAATGTATCGCATACCTCTAAATCTGCATTCTCCTCCCTATTGCGTTCTAAACGTTATAAGTGATCGGCCACTTGATTTTCTGTTCCTTTCCTGTGCATTGGCTTAGGACTGCTCCTACCGCGAAATCACTTGCGTCACACATGAGCTCAAAAGGTAGCGTCCAATCTGGTGGAACGACAATGGGTGCTGAGGCATGCTTTTCCTTTAGGGTTTCGAATGCTTGGGTGCAAGAATCATCAAAATGGAAGACTTTATCTTGGTGGGGGTAATCTCTCGATCACGTCCACCTTGGCTTTGTCTACTTCAATTCCATTGGATGAAATCTTGTGGCCGAGCACTATTCCTTCATCTACCATAAGATGTCACTTCTCCCAATTAAGGACTAAATCGGTTTCTTCACATCTTGCCAACACATTCTCTAAATTGTCGAGGCAACTATTGAAGTCACTACCAAAAATGGAAAAATCATCCATGAAGATCTTAAGAAAGTCTTCGACCATGTCTGAAAAGTGTGCCATCATGCATCTTCTAATGTTAGTGCATATCTGAGAAAACTTGAGGATGGTCGTTTTCGATACTTCTTATAGTCCATCCGTACCCTCTATCGGGTGATAATATTGCCCAAAAAGAGTTTGGCCAATGTGCTTGCCACTACTCCCTTTTGCGTTACCATGGTGGATGTGTCTTTCTTCTTTGTTCGCTTGTAGTCCATGTATACTCTCCGCCTTACTACTATTCCTGAAGGCACAAATATATTAATAGGAAAAACTATATCCGTTCTCAACCATTCAATTACCTCATTCTTGTCGACTTCTATCATGGTTGGATGTAGCCTTTGTTGTCGTGGCAATTGCTGCTCAAGCCAATTGCTGTGGCAATCAGTTGCCAAAATTTGCTGTAAGTCAAGGGAAGAACCAATTTTCTGAAAAGCTTTACGAATCCAAACACCGTTTTCTTTTGGCCTCTCAAACATCTCCATCAGTAGAGATTTCGATGGCTTCAAATCTACCAACCTTGGTTCCTCAACACATACCTGCAATGGACGAGGTGAGTTTTTAAAGAATTCGAAAGGTTCAACTATTACCTGCTCATATTCCATTGGCAAAGTATTATCATCTCGTTGATCTTGCATGTGGTCGTGTAATTGCCGTGGCAATTGTAGATGAGAGCAATCTATTGATTCCTCCTTCAACATCAACGTTGTAACCTTATGGGCATCAGGTTCCTCAGAATTTGCTATAGTATTGTTGTTCTCAGCTTCACTGAGTGTTGTCGCGACATTGCTCTGTTCAGGCTCCTCAATCATTGCCGAGGCAATTTGTTGTCCAGGCTCATCATGTGTTGGGCAGTCTCTCTCATTGGCATCCTCTTGACTTTGAGGTTCTAGTTGTTCCCCACACATCAGAGAGCTTTCTTTGCATTGCTCATTATCCTCTTGCCTTGGGACGTCAGTATCCCTAGGAATGAATTGTTGGTGCATGTTATCCATAACATATGTGGATCTCCCCAATTGATCTTCTGAATCCCCTAAGGTTGCATCCCACTGAGCTATCCTCGTATCCATAGATTTTAATAGCTCTCGAATATCTTCAATTGATCCGTCAAGTCTAGCCAATGAAGCTAGTAACATTTCCTCCAAGGAATTGGAATGCCCTTGAAAAAGACTACATTGCCATGGCATATCTGTTGCTGCGGCAAAATTGTTATGGTAAAAAAAAATTTGAGCTTTATGACCATACCATGAAGAATTTTGCTGCTGGTTCCCTCTATGGTCCTCCATGTAGATGCACCGAAAATGTGAGGGCAATTTTCAAACACATGATGTTCTCCGCACATAGCACAAGATTTTTCCACGGTATAAGTTCTTTGGGCTTCTCTTGGTTGGTATAGGTAATCATCAAAGGGTGCAAGAAACTCTTGATTGGATTGATTCATATATTCCAACGCCATCTCTTGAATAGATCGGCTTTTATTTCCCGACATGTTGATGTCCCTTAACTTGTAGCGCACCTATTTTTTTTGATAAAACAAACAAAAAGAAAAGTTGGTAAAACTAAGAGAAAAAAATACAATAACAAAAACAACTAACACCAATTGCCAATCCCCAGCAACGGCGCCAAAAACTTGTTGCGCGTAATAAGTGCTACGCAATTGTGCAAGCATACATGTTGCAAGTTATAGTATAAAAGATATCGTCTCCACAGGGATTGGTGCCACTTCAAGAATCTAGTCTCTTGCATTGTAAAAAGTAAAAGAAAACACAAGTAGAAGATTATAGGAGTTTTAACTAATAACTAATCTAGAAAGCAAATAAGTAAAAGGCGATGTAATTAAATGAGAGAGATAGGCCAGGTTATTGTGAGTTGAGGTGTGATAGCCGATTGGATCGTCTTGGTAAAAGAGTGCACGGGCAACTCAGTTGCCGTGGCAACTTGCACAACGGGGTTGCCTTGGAAACTAATCGATGGTTGCCTGGGCGACTAGTTGGGCAACTAATTGGGCGTCTGGGCAGCAACCTTCAAGGTTCGGCAGAGCGTTCTTCAATGGTTTCTTCTTATCCCTAAGTCGAAACTCTAGCTACTCGTGCATGCCTTGATAATACATCCATGCGTGAATCAAGGGTGAACAACAACCAATCTTGCGCTCCTCTTAGCCGTTGAAATCCTTAACTTACTCCTAAGCCGGATTAATCTTCACCATCAATAGATTGAATAAAGATCATATTCATTAATTTCTTGAATCTAACTCTCCCGATATTAGATAAATAGATGAAGTTACGAGATCCTCTCCCAATTCACTCGCAAATAAGAATAAGAACCAAGAATGAATAAACCTTGAATAGAAAAGTGCAAACTCTTATTACCTAAACAAAATCCAATAGTTTCTCACAACCACAAGACACAATAACCTTAGCCAAATAGATTTAGTTCATGGCTAGGTTCCAAAGAAACACAAGATAAAGAATCCCTAGCATGAACCTAATTGAACAAGAAAGAAAAAGATGAAGGATGAAGCTTGTCGAAATCCTCCTTGCCCTAGATGCTTGTAAAAAATTCTCTCTTCTCTCTCCCTTGGAGTTGACGGCATGGCCTCTAATTTATAGGGCTAGGTCAAAGTCCTTCTTTGAGGAGGAAGTTAAGTTGGAATTAAATTATCTTTAAAGAATATAATTCTCTATTATAATTATATTCCTTCTAGAACTTCTCCTATCTTCTTGGAATTTAATTCTTCTTTAATCTCTTCATAGAAATCAAACTCCTTTGGGATTTAGCTTTGCTCCACATCATCTTGGGCTTGTCTAGTCATCAATTTCGACTACCATATCACCTTATTCTTTGTCGACAATTTCTCTGGCAACTGGCTCGGCGTCTCCTTCATGCATTGCCCTGGCAACTAGCTCGGCATCTCCTTCATGCATTGCCCTGGCAACTAGCTCTAGCCTTGCTTTGGCAAGTGATCCTGCACATACACACAAAACACACCAAAGCAGCATCTTTTCCCACAAAAACTACCAAGTTATGTAATCAAGCTCAATGATGGAAGGAAACATGGATTAATGCATGAATGGCTAATTATGCAACTAATATGAGCCTAAGTCTAACAATAATATGAGTAAAAAGGGTAAGAAAAGTAGTACTTTTGAACACTTATCAACTGCCTTTCACCCTCAATCTGACGGTCAGTCAAAAAGGGTAATTCATATTTTGGAAGACATGCTTCGAGCATGTATCATTGATTTTGATGGAACCTAGGAGAAGTCCATACTCCTTATTGAATTTGCCTACAACAATAGCTATCAAACATTCATCAAAATGGCACCTTATGAAACATTGTATGGAAGGAAATGCAGAACACCATTTATGTTGGTATGAACTTGGTGAAGGTAAGATGTTGGGCCTTAACTTACTTCGAAAAACTGAAGAACATGTCACCATCATCTATGACCGTCTTAAGGCTACCTTTGATAGACAAAAGGCCTATGATGATCTTAGGAGACAGGACATACAGTATTCTGTAGGAGAAAAAGCTTTTCATAAAGTGTCTCAATTGGAGAAAAATTATTTGTTTTGGCAAAAAGGGGAAGTCGAGCCCTTGATTCATTAGACCCTTTAAGGTTATTGAAAGAGTTGGTCTCGTAGCTTATCGATCAGTGCTGCGTCAAGAATTAAGAAAGATTCACGATGTGTTTCACACATCGATGCTCCGTAAATATCGTTCTGACCCATCACACCTTATTGAACCAGAATCTGTTGAGATTCAACCAAACTTGACCTATAAGGAAAAACCAGTACAAATATTGGTACAAGAAGTCAAAAAGCTTTGTAAAAAGAACATTCCTCTAGTCAAAGTACTTTAGAAGAGTCATTAGGTTGAAGAAGCTACATGGTAAACTTGACCTATGAGGAAGAACCAGTAAAAATATTGGCACGAGAAGTCAAAAAGCTTCGTAACAAGAATATTCCTCTAGTCAAAGTACTTTAGAAGAGTCACAAATATTGGCACCTCCATTATTGATCATACCAAGCTTAAGATTTCTTCGATTTTTTAATTCCATATCATTCCTATCGATCTAACAAGGTAAACTCCTTTATTGATTATTGATTTTCATGATAATTCATGGTAAAATCCAAGTTACAAGATCATCTAAACCTTATTGACTAACCATGGAATCCAAACTTAAAATCCTATTGTTTTCATAGCTAGAAATTGCTATGGATTTAATTACTGCTATTGAACCTATAGAAATTATTGTAACCCTTGTTCCATATTGTTTTGAAAAGCTTAAAAGGTTCACGGTGAAGATCGCCTAATCCGTTAGAATCTGACAAGCAACGAAACAAGGGAATAGTCATTCGAGAGCCTTGAAAGCTTCAGGTGTATTGGTGAGTGTAGTCGGAGTCTCGAGATTGGCTAGGTGCCTTTCCTATTTAATTATTATTGTTTATTACATAGCTAACAAGTTATAAGGTTCCCTTGCATTGAGTCCTCTTATGAGGTATTATCGGTAAGCATCGGTAAGTTCATTGCATTGAATTAGTTTTCATCGAATCATTGATATTGCCATTAACATTGTGAAACATTGATACATGATTATATTGAATCATTGGACAAGGCCATATTGATCAGTAAACATTGTTATTGAAACATTGAAACATTGATATTGTTATTGGCTCAATCACCGGATCTTGAATACAAATGGCATTGGATACAAGTGGTATGCCATATAATTCATGAGCTCATTGGTACGGAGTAGACTACGTTCCTTGAGCTAAGGCTCTATTTGGCGATGTTGGCGGGATGTATGAGATATTGGTCCATTGGCGATGTTGGCGGGATTTAACAACTCATTGATTTGGCGATGTTGGTTGGGAATTCGCGTATCCACTATCTCATATCGATTCAAGGGTTAAAGTTGTTGAAATCATTGTTAAGCATGAATTGAGATGCTATATACATTGAAATACTATCACTGATATTATTGGCATTCATTGTATTGTTCATAGCATTGTTGTTGACTACCTCACTAGGCTAGATAAGCCTAATGCATCTCATTTCCATGCATTTCAGGTTAAAGGATATAAGCTTCGAGGATCGGGAAAGAATCAAGTTTTGCAAGTCACAGTACAAGGCTATGTAATGTTCCTTTTAACTATGAACCCCTAGAATGGTGGCATAGGGTCTAAGCAAGCATAAATGACCCATTTTGATATATATAAGCGATAGTTATGTGTGTGCTAAGTTTAAGGTAAAATGGACCTATGAGCTATTGAAATTTGGTAAAACATGCTTATTTGGCTCTAAAAGGTGAAAATATGGTAAACGGATTCAATTAGCCTTGAAATTTTACATGTTAATAGGTTGGGACTAAACAAGGTTGCTGGTAAAGTTTCATGAAATTTGGATATGATTTGATAGGCCAAAGTGGATAAAAACCAGACATAATTTGTCATTACAGAACCTGTTGTACCGATACGGATGAAAGAGTATCGGTACGAGTATGCATTTTTGGACTAGGTCAACGATGGTCAACAAGGCATATCGGTACAAATTTTTGATACTAAAATTTTACTATAGC